>VXAL01012058.1:0-70349 GCA_013399475.1 Chauna torquata
GCACAAGGCGCACAAGGCCCCTTGTCTTGGTGGTATGTGCATCACATGTGCTGTGTCCACAGGCGTTTGTGTGTGTCTGTTGTAATTCCAAGTGTTGCATGCCTGTGTTTTGTATGTTTGTGTTGTGCACGTCTTGTGCCATGTGCCAGTGTTTCAGTGTCACCCATGTGCCTGTTGTAGCCTGAGTGGCACGCACGCACCCCTTGCCCCTGCAAGGCTGAGCCTTGCCGTCTTTCTTTCCTACTTCCCTGTTCTGCTGTTTTTCTCCTTCTGTGGTCTCTGTCCCATAGCTGCTGCCCCACCAGCCCCCCTCACCTCTCAGCCGCTGGGCAGGTGTCGTTGGCAACGCAGAGCTGCCATGCTGGCTTCTGCGCCTGGTGTGCTGCTCGTCCCTTCGACCCTGCGGCGGCTGGAATGGTGTTTACTGTCCCCGAGCAGCTGGCTTCTTGGCGCTGGCAACTGTGCGCTCTGGGCGTGCTCTGACCGATTTCATCCAGCTCGCTCCTGCCTGGCGAAGTGTGTCGTCATGTCCTCGCTGCAGCTGTCCAGGGGATGAAGAAGCCCCTTTTGGGGTGCCAGCCAGTCTGACTGCTTTGCAACAGGAGACTGCCACGATCCCCAGTGGCTTTTTGGAAGACTGGACCTGTGTTGTGTGTCCCACCCCCCCTCATCATACCATACAGTAATGCGCGAGCTGAGAAGCCTTCAGTGGATTTAGTGGGGCCGTATCCTGCAAAAGCTTCATCTGGGCATACGAGCACAGTTTTTTGCTATAGCATGACCCACATTGTCAGCCATAATCCTGAAAATGAAGGCACTGGAAGGGCAGACCGCTCCCATACAACGCGTCAGTGTTGTGCTGAAACTGGCACAAACTACAGGAGAGCTTCTGGGCATGCAGAAAAATGTCAGAGTTCGGTAGAGAGGAACCACAGCTCCTCTTTAGGGGCCCTTGGTGCCAGGTCATCTCATCCAGAGCACCTTTATGGCAGCACATCTGTAAAAGCCTAAATCCAAAACAAGGTTAATGGCTGGAGACTTCCATCACCGGGACAGCTGAGGTGTTTTACCCAACAGTTGAGACAGAGGCCGACCTCTCCATCATCATCTCCCTCCCAACATCCAGAGGCCCATTGCTGATCGCCAGTCACAGGGGTCAGAACGGCTATCAGTAGCCAATCGTGCCACATAACTGCCATTTGTATTTAAAATAGAAATATTAGTTTTTACATTTTGAGAGTAAACAACACAGTTTATTCATGCTTCGTAAATTTTTATAATGGTAATGTTAATCTGTTAGCTAGCTTGGGGAGAAGTCCTGAAAACATCTAAGCCAGTCAGGAGCCAAAACCTCACTGGGGCTTTGGTTCCTAACTTGCTTGGAGGCTTTTGACTGTTGACCCTGCATTATTACAACATTAAAACAGTCGATCAAAATACAGAGCCACATCTTTGGGAAGCACTAGGTGTTTTCAGCCCAGTCACCTCAGTGTCACAACTACGACATACCACTTTCATTGGCTGGACCACACGGTACCCTCTATTTTGGCTATTTTTAACTTAGATGAAAGAAAACAACACATCATGCTCGATCTCCAAGTATCTATTGTTTAACTTACAAAGCAGCTCTTTCAATTTTTTACTAGTAATAATGGATATTTAAAATACACACAATAAATTCAAAACCAAGACTACTGACATTGCTGCTATTCACACCTCTCTTACTTAAATAGCAAGATAAACCACATGGTAACAACTTCCCTGCCTCCTTTACAGTTCATTAAAGGTCTTTTGGTGCTTCACCATCCATCAGAATAAAAAAAATCTAATTTGGGCTACTGTGGACTTGCAGCAGGGATTTCTTCAGAAAAAAATCCTAGCACAGAGGCTGTGGGCTCAGCTGCCACCTGAACCACAGAGTCAAACATTAGGTAAGCTGCTAAGCAGTGACTGTTGGGTCAAAACATGATCCATGTCTACTAAAAGCACTGCAGCCCTTTCCCAGCCTGGCAAGACAGTCAATCATTTGCTTTTTCTTTTTTTATACGCATGTCTATATAAATGCTTTTTAAAACATATGTACATACATATTTATGTTCATGTACGCGTAGACAGAAGGATGAAGGATGCTTCACTGTAAAAAAGACACTTGGAGTAACCAATTAACTGAGAGCTTCATCTTCCAGTTCAGTAATGGGCTTCCTAGGACAGGCTGCAATCCTTAGTGCCTCAGAGTCCCGGCTAGTAAATTAAAATGCAACATTTTTGTTTTAAACCAAAACACAAAGGGCACAAGAGCTCAGGCTACAGGCCAGCAGCAGACAACCAGGCACCAAGCACCATTCAGAGATGCATTTCCACCTCAGCAGCTGAAACCAGGGCCAGTGACCTCTCAAAGTCCCTGCATCACAAATTTTTAAACAAGGAACAAAATGAGGCTGGGGGAAAAAGACAGCAGGAATGGGGAAAAGAAGCCCAGCAGGAATGCCTTTAAAGGAGCCCGGATGGTTCCCAGTGACAGATGAGAGAATTCCAGCGCCTGCTCTGTGGCAACAATGCGGGGTGTCAGGCTCCACTGCCTCTCAGGGACATGGGAGATGGTTTGTGCCACCCACCTGAAGCCTGGGCCCATGGCCCACCATTTCTTCCTGTGGCTTGTCCCATCCCAGCATCTTTTCCTTAACACGGCCTCAGCTACTTAGCTCCTATCTGAGACACACATTAGGTAAGCTGCTGGGCACTAGTAGCTGAAGCATGTTCGGCATCTGCTGAAACCACTACAGTGCCTTCTCAGCAGGTAACTTGATAAGCGTCTTTTATATACGTGTGTGTGTGTGTGTGTCTCTCTCTCTCTCTCTCCAAAAATATATATTCTGACCTGTATGAAGACATCTGCCATAACCAACTGACTATCCAATACTTCCCAAGTGATTCTGTCACCCATGAATAACTGTAGTGCCATGTCACCAAAGCCAAGGCAACTGAAAAACTCCAAAAGGAAAAAGCACAGAGGTTCCTCCAGAAGTAGATGCAAATGGTGCAAATCATGTTCTTGCACACACGGCGAGTGTGTGCGCACCATGGCTATGCTTGTTAGTTTGTTTCTTGGAAGTGAAAGTATAGGATAAGTTAATCTGCAACATATGTCTCTTCATAAGAGAGGGAGGCATTCAGAATTTACAAGAAAATTCTGTAACTGTAACAGGATCTTGTACTGTACGTGATATTTACAGTGCTTTTTTTTTTTTTTTTAAACACTAGACTCATACTATAGAGACCTCACTGTTATCTGCAGAAGACTTTGTCTAACTGGGTATTTTATGCATCAAGCTTTGCATTCCTCTTATTTTTACTAACGGTCCTTTCCAAACAAAGACTTTTTTCAAGAGAATTAAGCGCAAATCTTCATATCTGTTCCAAGGGCGGAGTGTGTCTGCCCTATTTACTTTGCTATGACCACTGGCATTCATGGGATGCCAACAGCTGGATCTGAGCATTTCCTTTAATTGAACAGGTTTACAGTCTTTCTGCGCTGAAGCAATTCTCCACATCACACAAGCCTGCATACCAGAATAAAATGAAAATTTAGGAGTGCTGGCTAACAAGACCTATAAGCTCATTGTTTAAACAAGAGGCCAATTGTCTGGCTACTTGAGTGCTCTGCTCCTCGAACATTAAACCCACAAGAGGGACAACAGCCTAATCCACAGCTTGCTGCCAGGTGGTACAGAAATTAATCTTCCACTTACCAGGCCTATTAGTTGCGGTATTTATAAAGGTTTGCAAGCAAATGAGGCAAGCGACTGAAATTTTCTCCCTGTCATGGAGGGTTGTGGCAACGTGGTGATATGAAATATCAGCCTTCAGGGATGTTCCTGGTGGGGAGGAAAGTGCGAATGAAGTGCACTGCCTGGGGAGTGGGGGAAGACAGGCAGTTCTTGCTTAATAAACACAGCCAGAGGCTGCCTAGCTGCACACCGAATCTGCTGGAGGGCTGTGGATGGACGGGAAACCCCAGGCTAGCCAAGGACCTGGGAACAGTCCACCATAATGTGCAGGGCTGACCTCATTCCCAACTGAGCATGTTTAGGGTTTATGAAAAAACTGAATATTCACTTTTCTCACCTTTTAGCAACACCAAAACTTCTGTGTCTACTTGGGGAGCATTGGACAAGTAGGTCAGAGACCCTCATCAGGTCTCCCATTGCTCAGAGCTGTGCTTCAGACAGACGAGTTGAAGCTAAGCGCTCTGCAGCTTTGTCCCACGGGCTCCCGGAGCACACGGCTGTCTGTCTGTCTGCAGAACACCGCAGCAGAAGGCGGTGTGGGAGAAAGGCAACGCAGCTCACGCTGGTGGGGCCACGGGGGGCAGAAGTCTACAAAGCTGAGCTCGGTCCCTGTCAAAGCTGCCTGAAAGCTCTGCCTTAGTCCACGTCCAGCTCTGAACATAATACCAGCTCACTACTCAGGTAAAGTGGTATCAAACCCAACGTCGCAGCGCACAGTTTAGCTCCTCCACGAACTGCTGCCAGGACATTTAGCTTGCACCTTCCTAAAGGGGTATTGTCAGAACTGATGAGAAGAAATCCAGGACTTATTAATTGGACTGCTGCTCCATTACAGTTGAAGAAGGAAACAGAAAATAGCAGAAAGCTATGATGAAAATAGGGATAGACACACAATGAGACTTCAACAAAAAAACAGAAACAGGCCCACATGAGCATTTGGAATAGTAAAATCTCATGCATGTCTAGCATGATCACTTTCGGTTTTCATTCCCTCCCTTTTCAGTGCAGACCTAGCTCCTTGCAAAATAACAAAGCTTTTCATGATGCTAAGACATGTATAGTTTGGCGCAGATGATAATACTTGTAACTGGTTTTCCCCATTCTTCCCTTGTGTTTTCCCAGCAGTTACAAACCCATCTGGCTATGACTTTTCTAACTGCCCTTTCAATGGCTTTCCTGGCCTCAGGAGCTTGCTTGCTCCCTCCTGGCAGTTAGCAGGCTCGTGCCACAGGAAGACGGCAGCCTACTAACTTGCCTGTGTGGTGACCGACCTACTTGCTGCGCAAGTGGAAAAGGGAACAGCCAAGGCCAAGCGCGAGTCAGCCCCTCGCCACGTGTCTCCACATGACTCTGACTTGGTGCCCAGGTATGTCTCCAGGGCATCCCAGGTCATTCCCCACCTAGGAGAATGCTCTGCAGAAGGCAACAGCTTTTCCCAAACGGTAACATCGCAGCCACCTTTCGCTCCATATGGTCTTCCTGTCAGTGTCCTCAAGTGACAGCAATTTAACTGTTTATGCACCATCTTCTCCCATGTTTCTTGGGGTGAAAGATCCTAGTTTCCCCAACGCCCCCCACTTCTCCGCTGTTTAGATCCAGGTACCTACGTGACCTCATCTTACATCTAGGGAGAAAACCAGCAAAATATATATAATGAACCTTTTTCGTAGGAGAGCGTAGCTTTATAGTTTGTTTCCCCCAGATTTCCAGCTACACCAAATTCCTCCCCCCCCCCATGGCTTAATTAGACTAAAGGTCCAAATTCTGCAAGACAGTGGAAGAACTGAGCAGATTTGAAAGGCTTTAATGAGGAGTTTTATGGATCCCATGAATAGAAGCACAGCTAACACAGAGCTTGGGCTTAGAGGAACTTGAATCCAAATTATTTTTGTTCCCCGCTTGGCTTGCTTTATAAAACATACAGCCAATAATTCCACAGCCTCAGTCAAACTCCCTACTATAAATAACATTTTACCATTGAAAAGAAATGCAAAGGGTCAGAGCTGTTCTCAAAGATTCACGTATCATCCACAAAAGGAACTTCCGAGCGAGTTGGACACAGACTGAAATATAAATTTCCCAAAATGGGAAACAACAGGAACTACTGAACAAATCAGGTGTTTAATTCCTTCTGGCACCATATTTTTACTTAATCTGGTGCTAATCCCACCTGTAACCACTGCCCCAGAATGAGTCACTGGACAGCCACAGACTCAGCCTTCAGCCTGAACCTGAAAGGCAGGGCAAAGAGCAGAAGTGAGTCTGCAGTCGCACTCCTGACCTCCGTCGTTAGCTGTCGCCGCATCTATCCTTTAGTAATTCCTTCCTGAATCAACACCAGAAAACCAGTTACCAGGACCAGTTGGGGTCCTGGTATTTTTTTGTTGTAGGCTTGCAGTAAGTCTAACCCACAAGTCTGACCCAAAGTCACTACCATGACAGCTTTTAGCTTCCTCAAGACATCTCAGCTCCATTCATAAACATTTTGCCTCTTACCAGTAGAGGCCTTCCAGGACTTAGTAAAAACAAAAATTACTATCTGCTAATTTCACCAGTTTTTGCCCTTGCCACAGACACAACGCAGGGTCCGCTAACAATGCTGAGCAATCGGAAATACATGCCCTCTACATGCATTAACTCCGGTCCTACCTCCTCAAAACGTGAAGGATCAGGAAATGAACTTGCTGTTCAGGTTGTGCTTTCTTGCATCCTGAAACCAATCCCCCGACCCCAGTAACGCTAGTCTGTTAGCTAGATCCTACCCACTCAAAAGGTAAGCCAGCAAGAAATTACGCTTCAGTTAAACCGTCAAACCCTCTCTCTAGGACTTGAATCACCAGCAAGCGGTTTGGTTCTTAAACCTCTGGTTTTCTGAGCAAGGCACTAGCCACAAAGCACCGACATGATCCTCTTTCTGTAAGTTCTCTTCCCATCTGCACAGTAGAAATACAAGTCACAAATATTTTGGTCATCTTCACCTCTTCATCTGCAAGCTGTAAACTCTACAAGTGCCTGCCACATGGACCACTCTCCGCCGAGTACTTGGACATAGGAGCACACAGCTGCCTCCTTCCTCGCTCCTTGCCTGCAGGACTAATGCTGGCTGCTGCTGATACAGCCACCATCACCTCTCCATTTCTTGATCCTACCACAGTCCACCCCAAGCATCCCACAGGGGAAAAGGACCGCCACAGGGCATCTCCAGCCAAACTGACACCAGCATTATCACTGTGAAACACAAAACTTAACGCTCCCCTTTGTGCACCTCTCCCTGATGAGTGGGCACCAGTGGTCACGCAGGGCATGGCTGCCTCCAGCCCCTGTCCTGCCTCTCTGCTGCTAACATCGATCTCTTCTATGCTGGCCTTTACCACCAGAACCAGCAATCAGTTTCAAACAGCTAATACTATCTACAGCTTCATTTTCTTGGCACTCTCATTCAGGCACAGATTTACTCTCATCTAGGCTGGACATCTCATTTCTCAGTCCAAACCCTAACAGCAGCTCTATTCAGCCGTGAGCTACCCCGACAGGAGATCGCACACCTCCAGTACTGGCACCAGCTCCGATTACGCACAGCCCTGTAGCACCAATAGCAAGAATTACTTCGGCCTACCATAGGCTGCAAATCCAAACCTAAGGCGATTTTAAACCTTCAGCATCCTCTGCATCTGAGGGGTTCGCTACCCTCTGGTGAGTAGTGATAGTGCTACCCATTGCTCAAACAGTGGCTATACACATATTCGGTGTACCACAGAAAAAACAGGATCAGTGGATACTCGTATTTTACCACATAAGATCTGTTAATAAGACAATGCTGCCTACCTAAATGTAAGCAAACGTGCGTGTGCCAGTAGCCAGTAAGAAGCAAGCCTTGCACTTTCAGAAAGTAGAACTAGATTTCATAGATCAATCTCTATTTAGCATTTGGGGGAAATTCTGGGGAACCTTTGGGATAAAAGCAGACTGAAGAAGGGTTCATTTTAGGGCTACCCTTGCATAACAGTGGTGGGAAAGCCCCTATTATTAGTGACTTGCATTGTGCCAAGAAAGATCAGATGAGGGCTTGAGGTAGACAGGACATGCTTTCTTCACATTTCTTAGCAGCTAGGACTTGGATGACTAGTTTGGTGCTTGTGTTGGGTTAGACAAAGATAAGTTTTCAAATCCATGATCAACAACCAAAACAACATTTGCATTTTATTCTTCAAGGAAGATGAAGAAGGTTGGTATGGCCGAATCCTTTCTTTGGTTGAATTCTGGGCAACACACTGTGATGAAGGTGGTGAGGGCTATGGCTCTGGTTGGGGTTAGTTTCTAGTGAGACAGGTGCGTGAGACTCCACTATTAGCAATTCTTGTTCAAGTGAAAGAGGGCTGGAGACCCTACAGCTTTTTCTTTGTTCTCCATAAATTGGAGTCAGACAGCTAGCACTGGAGCCTCTGCAGGTTTTGGCTGGAGGTAGGCTTTGGTTTTGAGATCTTTCCTGCCAGTAAAACAGACCAAGCTTGTCGCAGCCAAAACCCTACTTAGTATTTGTGCACGTGCCGCAGGACGCTGGGTAGCAGAGGTAGCTGGGGCTGGCATTCAGGCTAGGGGAAGGCTCCTGCAACATAGACATGGGAAACCAAACTCACCCATTCACTGTTTACTGAGGCAAGCAGGGTGAGGGCTGGGGCCAGATGCCATGTGTGACTTCATCTGGGGGTCAGAGTGCTGAGGATTAGGGCTAGCAATGGGTTCAGCATAAAGCGACAGTTGGGATTAGAGATCACCCATTGCTCATATGCCACGGGCCTTACCCTCTAGAAAATGAAGCAGGGACACCATGGTGCCCTCTCCTGGTGCTAGGACAGCTCCTGAAGGAAGGCTTGGTGGGGAGTACAGCTGGCTTGGTCTGGGGTGGGAGATTGGAAGGGGCACACGTCTCCATGCTCACTGACCTGCGTGGCACCCAGGAGGGTGGACAGTGCCTGAGGGCAGCAGAGGTGGATCCCTCATCCCTGTTTTCGGCAGACTGGGAGCAAAAAGGAACTGTGGTGGTCAGCAGCACTTTTAGGGAGAGGCAAGAGCCTCAGCCTCAAATCCCTTTTGAGGACAGATGAGGTGGCATGCGGTAAACTCAGCCCTTCCAGAAAGTGTGAAGTCAATGCCCTCCTCCTTATTTGGATGGCTTCAGAGGGACTCTGATGAATATGGCACAGATAAGAGCTCAATTTAGGGCTTGGAAACAGAAAAGCCTGAGTTATCACTAATTCATAGGCTTCAGGTCAGATGGGAGGAAGGCTGAAGGCAGCAGGGGCATCTGCCACCTTCATTTTCATTGCTGAGACTGGAGCGAGTGGCAGCGTTGGTTCTGGCATGAGGCTAGGGGTTAGAAATTTAGTTTTGCTATAAAAGAACATATTTCTTTTCCTGATACTTGATCTTGCAGGAAGCTGCCTGGGATTAGTAATGCTGAATCCCTGCCTTGGCTGAGCTCCTGGGGTGTGCTGTGACACATATGAATAGGTTCAGGACTAGAATCTGTGTGAGGGTGGCTAAAGAGAGGAGTGGGAGAGCCTACAGCATTTCTGAGCTGCTTTTTTCCAAAAGAGAAGGGTGAGGCTTGAGGGCAGATATGTTCACCTTTCATTTTTCATCAGACTGGGATCAGACCACCAGCATTTGAGTCGGATTTTGGCACGAGGACAGGTTTTTGGGGTCAAAGATGACATTTTGCCAAAATAACTGCCCTATTTCATAAGATCTCATCTGGAAACAGAACAGGACTACTCAATAACTTCTGTATACTTTTTCCATTACTTGGAGAAGTTGTGGTGAGCGCTACGGTAGAGAACAACACCAAGGTTAAGTAAATAAAACAGAAAGCTGGAGAAGGCCAGATAATAAATAATTCATGTTGCTCCGGCAGAGTCCTGGAAATGGCGGGGACAGGTGCCTTCATGGGTTTCAGCACATTGGGATGGGGAGAGCATCATTAATCCGCACATTTGTTTTGTCAAAACAAGATCTTTGAACAAAACCCCTCATCTTAAGCCAAATCCAAGGCAATATCTGGGAAGGTTTGTCCTTGCAGGGAGTGGAAGCAAGCTGACCTAGCTCCATGCTGCTGTAGTATTTTGACCAGGATGTCAAGGGTTGATATAGAGAACAGAGAAACAGGAAAACAGAGATTGCTGTAGGTTTACATCCTTGTATTTTAGGCAGCAATATTCAGAGAAGAGGCTCAATCAACAACGAACTTGCTAAAAATCTTTCTCCAGACCTAATCTAACTTCAGTGCTACCCCAAAACTTAGCTTTCACTAAGTTTATGAGCAAGTTAATACACTAAATATGTGGGTGTTTATAATACACATTCTCCAGGAAAACATGAGACAAACTTACATATGAGAATAATGAATTACATTTATTAACAACTATTAAATGAAGGGAAGTACTTTTTTGGGGAAAAAAACACAACTTAGAGGAAAACAATTCCAAATTTTGTCCTGAACATAATTCCTGTCAGAGGAAGACACTGACAGGAAATTTGTTATTCATCCTAGATTTGCTGTAGACTACTAGCAGAAATGAGCCCTCAGTCCAGCACAGCCCCGTAACTACTTCATCTTACGTGCATGGATGGGGATGGTGCTATTAATACAACCGTGCCCTTATCTAGCAGCTCACGCAAGTAATTTACCATGCTAAATTTGCATATTTGCACTCTTACTGATCATCCATCCTTGAGAGGATGCTAGAATATCCAAACTTTCCAAGTCTCACTGCTGAAAGCACAAGGTGCAAGCGGATGAAAGAGGAAGATGCAACGGGCAGGAGCTGATTAGAGGCAGCAGCTCTAGATTTCAGTTTTGGCAACAGTAGGTATTTGGAGCATACCTACCCCTAAACACACACCCCTGTCATGTCAACCAGCAAGGAGTCGGGGGTTTTTTTGTTGTTTTGTTTTTGTTTGTTTTAAAGATTGATCTCTAATTTTTTCCGCCACTATTTTCATACACTGACTGCTTAAGGTGGGATGACAGCTTCTCCGAAGCAGCAGTCCCTGACACTGTTGCCATATGATGGGGTACCAATGTTTCCCTTACACAGCCCCAGCCTTCAGTAGACTACAGCATCACTGTAAGCTGTTCGCTCCTGGAAAAGTTTGTTACTCAGTATTAGAAAACCATTTTGTTTGATACTAAACTTTGCTTGAAAATATCTGTGTTTTATAAGCACCAAGAAGTTTAAAAAGTTGTGTCTGTATATATCAGAAATATATTATTGCTAACCAGGATTTTACAGCTGGGTCCTTTGTCCAGTAAAAGAAAATCACCCATGCTACTTTATTTCTCTTGAAACACTGATTGAGATATTTCCCATAGTTTCACACATAAAACTTACTTTCTGGGAGCACTTAAAAATATTTGTACAACTCCATCATGGTCCTAGATTGGTCAGGTGCTACTCTGGACAGATGGAAATTAGGGTGGAAGCATGTGAAATGGTTTACAGGAGTGACAATCTTTATGGGGAAAAAAACATGCCACTCATGGGCTTTATGCAGTCATTTGCTATCAAAGACAACCGAGCAGAGGACTACTATATACACAGAGCACTTTCACACCACAGTTAAAAGACAGCCCCATGACTGCTGCAGCCACAACCTTACAGAAATACTTAGAGCCAAATTCTGCCCTTTTAGAAATCCCCTTGCATAAGTGTGAAATTTTTGTGGCCATCTGTTCAGCACAAAGCCAGCATCATTTACTAGGTACGCTGCCCCAGCTCCTCAGAAGACCCAGCCTGGCAAACATTTCCGCTTGTGCACCTTGCTATGATCCACTGTGGTCTGTCACGATTTTTTTAAACTCACAGTCTCCCTTGCTCAGCTCACACTTTCACACTAGCACTTCCTGGCCTTATCTCCCAAAATACGGTTCCAGTCCTACAGATATGAACTCCTGCCTGTATACAGTTGATGCTTATGTGATGAGCTCAGCAAGAGCTCTTCAGAGAGGACTAACTCAGCCACCACCTCAGCCAGAGCCTCCCCTCTCTTAAAATGAATTTGAAAACGCAGCGCTATCTCACAGGGAACTCTCCTCTAGGGAGGAGAAACCAGGAAAACCTTCAAGCAAATTGTCACCATTAACTTTTTGTTCCAAGGGAACAAAACAAAAAAACCCAACTAATAGAGGGCACACAACCCAACACCCGTGTGAAGATCGGTCATCTGTCATCCATCTACCATTGACCCATCTCTGGAGTCTGCAACACATCATTCAACCTCCAGGAATAGATAAATTTTTATTTCTCTTCACTATCAAGCAGTTCTGATTTAGGTATCTCTTGAATTGTTGAGGAGGGTTCTCCCTGCCCCACCACACACACACACACCCCTAAATAGGGGGCAGTACGTTAGTAGGGCTTTTCAGCACTACTGTACGCAAAATATCCATTAACAGTTACATTAACAGTCAACCAAAGTTGACTATCCCCAAGTACTAAGGCATTTGTGGAAGTGGATGCACGGTAAAGATTTAATTTTGCTCATAATGAGAAATAGGAAACTCTTCGTGGCTGATACCTGGTACTTCATTTCTAGGTTTGTCATGTTCAGCAGGGATTGCGGGGATAGGGGAGAAGTGGGAGTCTTGGTTTTCTCATAACATACCTCTTTGGATATACTAGAAAAGAAATCAGACTTGGCACTGCCTATTCTGTCCTTTAGGAGGGAGGCAGGAAGCACATCCTAAATGATCCATCCTTGACATTCTGCCCAATAACATACACAATGTATTTTCATGGGAGTGTTACAAAGTCAGCTGCTAAATGGAAATGTTTTGTCTTAAAGCGCAGAAGAACTATGAAAGTCTCTCTGGAGAATCTGTCTGATTATAGCTACTTTGGATTGCTTAAGATATACTTTACTAGAAAAGAATAGTATTAATTTTATCGTATTAATCGTATTAACACTTCAAATAATAATGAGAGAAATAAACAAATGAAATGCGATTTCTTAAGGCTTGAGATTTCTCCTTTCAGTCATTCTCCATTGCAGAATATTCGTTATGTCCTTCATCAGTCTTGTACTTGGTTACAGATGGAAAATATTAGCTCTGGTTTACAAAACATGGCCCCGTTTCCTGTAACACGGCACAGGTTGGACAAATCTGTCATTTGAGTAGTGTGTCTATTCTGTGGCCAATTCTGTAATCTACAAGCAATGTGATCCTAAACAAGGAATCTCATGTTAGCAGCCAAGATTGGAAAATCCCTGTTTAGTGCGATTGCTGCCAAAACCATCTCACTTGCTAAGGACAAACTAATTTTCAATCTGCAGTATGGGAGCTGTTGCTTTCCTTTTTTTTTTTTTTAAGATTTTTTTTTACATTATTTTTAAATAAAACATCTCACTAAGATGACACACACTTGATATTAAGAAGTGCAAAACAGATTTAGAAAAAAGTTTATAAGGTACATGAAAAATATCACATTGTCTATCAGAAAAAATATTCCATTTTGCACACAGCTTGAACAAATGCCATTTCACAAATTTGAGATGCATCTCAGAACAAACAGCAGCAAGACTACTGCATACAAATAAGAGGAGAACCCGGGGAGGAGGGAGCAAAAAAAAAAAAAAGGTATCATACAGTACAGATAGGACACAGATTGACAATGATCTAGATACAGGTTTAAGTGAGAATTTGATCTCAGTTTTCAAGATGAAACAGGTTGATACAGATAACACAATAAGAATATGGGATGATCACAACTAAGATAGAAGAAAAACTCAGATGATTTAATATATCCAGGCAGGCAGAAGCAGAAACAAAAGAAAGGCAGAAGAAGCTGATTAAGTATTAATTAATTAAAATAGATTAAGTATTTATGATAAATTTATCAGGTCACAGATTATTGCAGCTGACCAGAGACAAGAACATCGTGCCAATATTTAAAAACAGAGCTCAGAGAAATTACTCCAAACAATTATATTTAAGTAATTACTACTTTCAAAGAAATCTTGAAGGAAGGTAGAGAATGAGAAGCTTGAATAAAAGGGAAAGTGAGTTTATATCCTAGACAGACTTTCAAAGTATTGCGTGGGCCCAATTAAATGACTTTCTTTTAGAAAAATTATCAAAGAAAGCTGATATAACAGATCTCCCATGGTTGGACATTAATAAACTATCTGAAATGGTGACACAGGAAAAACATTACTCAGAAGATTAAAGATTAGCAGAGAAACTGTAAACTACATGAGAAGTTGAGCCAAGACAAAATGGAAATGGGTATTTTTGAGAAGTGCAGTATCAAGTCGGAGAAAAGTTGCTAGCAGAAATTGTCAAGAGCAGCTATGGGACAGATCTTCTAAATATTTTTGTTCGTAATCTTGAGACACAAAAACAAAATATTCCAATGAAATAAGTTGAAGAGTATTGCCAACACAGAAGGAATTGGGGGACTGCTGTATGGAAGGAACTGGCTCAACTTAAGAAAAGAATAAAAGAGAACGACTCTTCATAACGTAAAACACAATGTTACATGCACGAGACTAATTGCAAGGGCTGATTTTACAATTTGATAGCTTATTAAAAGCTGCAAACAGTTGAGAAGTTGTGTGTGCCTCATCTGATCCTGCAATAGCTATCAGCATCAATGTGATGCACTTATGAAAACAGTGAATGCAATATTGCAGAATATCACAAAAAGTGTCCTCAAAGAGGTACAGGGAAGCATTCATGCCACTATGTAAGCATCAATATTTCATGCAGCACATTGTGCAGGGTTCAACTCCCTCAGTATTTATGAAAGAGGAATTTAATCTGGAATACGTGCAGAGAACAGTCACAAAAACAATCCTGAACCAGGCCTGGCCTCATATGGTCTCACGTGCTGGTTTTCCAGCGTTTAAATTCTTCTTTCTTTGACCTGTAGCTTCCTATGTGAAGAGCTTTTTGTTTTAACCAAGTTGGGGCAGAGGGTTGTGGGTTTGTGTTTTGTTTTTTAGCTGATGATCACTAATGCTGATTTTTCTTGCATTTTCACACCTTGCAGAAATTTGGAGCACATTGCAACATCTCACACTCACTGCCAGGCTACTGAGCTCATGGGGTTGACGGCTTGAGTTAGGAAAAGAGTGGTCACATAGGAGGAGAAGGTTGCGCTGTCAGATCAAGCAATGTCTGGAGTGGTTTCCCACTGAGAGAAGTATGAGCAAAAGATTCAGTGCTCTAAGATGGAGCTCAGTGAGAGTTCAGGGGAAGGACTGTCCCATGTTTCCCATGACAGAGGGTTGTACAGGACAGGAACCCTGATTTTCCACATTATGAATGTGGCATCCTCTGAGCAGAGCAACCCCAGTGCAATCTTCAATGTCTGCCCAGCAGATCTGTACTCTGCCACACACCTTTAAACAGTCACTTGGGTCCTGCCCAATTTGGTAAACACAGTGCACAGAAAGAGTTTATCCTCCCAGCTGCTTCAACGCCTGACATTTTTATCTCTGATCCAGCACAGCAAAGTACACTGAAGAAATCCCTTTCCATGAAAACATGCTGCAAGTCCTGGACTCCAGTGTGGGATTGCCCAGCACCTCTCTGCATCCAATGCCCTTCCCCTCTGCCACGGCACAGCCTGGTACACGCAGGCTGGTGGAAACACTAGCCCTGGGAGCCAGCCTGTGGGAGAAGGGTACAAGAGCCTCAGGGAAACTTCCCTGGCCTCCTAATGAGCTTCTCTCATTCCCTGGATCTTCTCTAGCAGAGTGCAGGAGCTAATAATATCCCTTTGCTTCTGTTATACAGCATTTCCTCCTCTTTATTTTAACTTTTACTCGTCACATTACCAGCTGCTCTTCTGCCTCTGTTGTATGACCGGGTCAAAAGAAGCCATAAATCAACTTCTGCTATTCACTGAACAACGAAGTTGGTGCTTTCTCCCCTTCTGAAGGATGAAAATTTTAAAACACAACTTCTAAATATACTTTAATATGCAATTATTTTAGTTAACATTTAAAAGATATGTTAAAAGACAACACAAATCCAGCTTTTCTTGGAGAAGGCATATACTTTCCTTAAGGGAGTCACAGTCACCGGTAGGCATGAGAGGAACAAAGCCAGAATTCCCAACCAGAGATGGGCTGGGGACCAGAGTACCAGCCACAACAAGCAAAATCATTCCCAGCACCATCACACTTGTGGAGATGCGCTCGTTGGGGAGCTGGAGCTAAAGAGGGGCATGGGCACACCAGGACCAAAATCCCGAGTGAGATGCTCTGTGCACCTCACATTGAATGAAATGAGGGGGGCACCTTTCACTTCCCTCCCCCCTGCAAGCAGTTCTCCAACGCTCTCCTGGAATGGGAGTCATTAAAAGTACAGGTGCAGCAAGCTTCCCACCCGCCAAATGTCACGCTCATCTCAATCCCTGACCCTTTTTCCCCCCCGTCATGTTTCCTTCTCTCTCTCTTTTTCTTAAATACAAAAGCTGGCACTGCTCACACGTACGGGAAGCACCTTCCTGTCCTGCTCATCCCCATCAGACCAGAGAGACAAGAGCCAAGGAATCTCAACATGAGATAACCAGCAGGGAAACAAGGAATTTCCGAACAACTCTCTTGTGATCTGCTTTATGTTTTGTTTTCAATGACTATTTCTAATAAAATGCACAAAGTGTTGATTACACTCAATCCTAGGCTTCTTTATATAAGTGTGGCAACTGCACATTAGAACAAAATATACTATTATGAATGTATGACATAGGATTTATTCTTCTTAGCAATTTGTTACATATCTGTGCTCTTAATATAAATATCAAAAGGCTTTGTCTGGATAGGTTCCTGAAATATTTTCTCAGCAACAATGATTAGATTTCAAAAGCTAGATAGCAGCAATGAGTGATTGAGCAAGGAAAAAAATTGACCTAAACATTTTTGTAATTCTGCAACTAATTTTGAACAACTGAAATCTAAGCTGCTTGTGTTCGTCTAGGAAATACTATTAGCAGAAACTATTTGCTCTCTACTAGCAATCCGTCTTTAGTTTCTTATGAATGATAATCCAGGCTGCTTTTGCCTTAGGAACCGCGGGTTATGTTTCCCACTGACCTTCTACAGACTTCCAAAAATAGGGAACCGGGAGAGGGATGGCTCTGAGCTCCCATGGAGCCCGGGGGTTCTGCCTGCTTTGCACAAGAACTGCAAAGGAGGATTTCAGTTTTCCATTTCTTGAATGCTTTTTAACAATTTCTTTACAGAGATGACCACAAAAACACAAACTAATGGAAGTCAAGTGTTCTTTTTCAGTCAAACAACTCTCCTTTTTTCCTTCTAAAGGAATCGTTTTAATATTCTTCCACAAACACTCAGGAAGGACATTTGGAGTTGTCAACTAAAAAGATCCTTCTTTTTACATTTTCCCTTTCTCAAGGCACATATGAACATTTTCTTGATTTTTTTTGTTTTTGTTTTTTGTTTAGTAAAACACAGAAGTTAATGACATCCATGGAATATGCAAGCGTAAAACTGAAGTGACCAATACAGAGCAGTTTTTTTCCCCTCTTAGGATAAACAGAGAGGAACACCTACACAGCAAGGACAAGACAAAGTGAACTACATATTTAGTATAAAAACTTGAGTGGAATCCCCTCTTCTACGTTTCCTTTCAGCTAGAATACAAGTAGGAATACAGACAAGCTATTCATTTTTAAGATGACTTTTAAGCCATCATTTTAAGCTACTTGTTTTCAGTTTTCAACGAAAAGACCAAACTGCATTTTTAACAAGCAAAACCACTACTCCCTGTCACCATTCTTTAAAAGCAGAAGCCTTTCACAAGGAATATTATGATAAATTCAGTCTCACAAATGCCACTTGCTCACAAAATTACTCAATAATTAATTTCTGAAATGAAACAATGTGTCAGAAAATCTCCGACAGTACATTTTCCATTATCGCACATTATGATTTACCACATTTGCTTTCACTCCTGCAATATGCTTTTTGCTAAAACACAATAGACGTCTTCTTTTCAGAAGGAAATATTAATAGTTTTAATTGTTTGGAATTTCATACCCCATGCAGGTGTGAAAGGCTCCAGTGACTATTCCTCCAAGTGGTGTACATTTCAGTGGTAAAACACCACTAATTATCTAGGCATAAACTATACTTTTTCCCTTATTCTTTTTAAAAACAGTCCTACAGGCATCTTATGTAGCACTGCCATTTTATATGGCAAGCTCCAAGCTCTGTTTTTTTTTTATTATTATTATTTCCACAAAGAAATCTTCACAAGCAATTTTACTCAGATGCCCAGTTCTTTAAGACATTTTCACACTACAGCCCCATTCCTCCCAATAAATAATGGATTTAAATAATGTAAAACCATTAAGAGCATGAGATTCAAGGCACTATGAACCACTCGGAAGTCATAGCTCAGCTACAACACAGCTGTCGGTCGAAAACCACACGAATACATAAATTACTCAAAATTCTTTAAGCACGTTCTCTCAGAGCCTTACGAAACTGCTCTTTGTCTTACCTACAGACTCACATAACGGGACTACAAGCAATGCTGAAATCCCAACTGCAGGTTTGGCACCACTGACGAGCCACATAAGAGAAATCTTGTCTGTAGAGACTGAGGCACGTTCCCATTGTCATTTTGTTCTCAAACAAGGGGACATTTTTGTCCTGCTACCCCATCACAGAGTTCACAGGGATTCTTGTTCAACTTCATCAGCCAAACGTACACGTGGTACCAACATACACATTTTTATTGGGAAAATGTGTATGCCAATAATCAGTTGTCTCTTAAGTATACGAGATGTTGATTAGACACACGGCAAACTGAACTAGCCTGGGTGTGCAACAGAAGCTGCTGCTAGTATAAAAATGACTGCATTGCAAGAATTACAAGAAAGGCTTGAACCATTGTTAATTCATTCACAAACACAAGTAAAGATTCAAATTAAAGACAAATCTGCTTTTACATCAGTAAATCCATTCCAAGATTATATGAATATCCTTTCTTACCTAATGTTTATCACAATTTAATAGGGAACTTGGCCATTCTAGTGAAAGACACAAAGACTATTTTGGTTCAAAATATTTTGGAAAAGCGGTTTTCTGCATTTGCCTGAGACTTGTTGGGCACCAAGTGTTGTAACAGTTCTAATCCGTTATGCAGACGTTGAAAGTACTGGGACCAAGAAGGTGCACATGAACACCAGCATGTGCAAAGGTATTTTAAGGTGATGAAAAAAAGCATCACTTCAAAATTAAAACTAACAGCAAATTTAATTAAATTCATTGTTTGTCTAAAATAGACCTGAACATACGATATCAGGGCATTTGAGACTGCAGGCTTGGAAGAACATTAATCCAAGCAGAGGATGAGATATCCATGGGATTTCTGCAGGAAAGGTCACTGACAGTGTGCAAGGGATAACTTCACACATAGATGATCTCCAAGAGTCATGGAAGACATACATATTGCAAAAACAGAGCTTGACTCAAAAATAGTCTAACAGCATCTCCCTAAAAATAAAGTAATACAAATGTGAACTGGTAGAAGAGCAAAGCAATTTAATTGCTATGTTTTGAGACCCACGTATAACTGTAATTTTGCTTTTTCTGATAGAAATTTGAGACCTTTTCATGAATCCTGTCTCCAAATGGACTGCAGGGAGACTTCCTGTAACACTCTGCACAGTGACTGTGACGGTGTGATGCTCTTAAAAAGGGAAAAGAAGTTATATGAGCTGCTGTTCATTTGTTAGACTTGCTGGTACTGATAGGACTCAATGAAGATCTTCTCTAATTTTCTTTTTTTTTTTTTTTTTAAGAAAAATCACTGTAAGAAGCTATGTTTACATCACCATCCCATGCTTTCACAGAATTTCATCAGCTTACATCTTCCCATTACACTGTTAGAACCACAATTGGCTGCAGTGACATTATTTTGTTAAAAGTACCACTCCTTTTGCTTAAATAGGTGCAAGAAACCCCTATAATGACAGTCTGGGTCCAGACCAGGTCTAAAACATCATTTTTCTTCCAGGTTTCCTCCAACCCTTCACCCAACAACCACGCTGGCCTGGCCCCTGCCCCACGCCAGCAGCCACGTATCTGCCGCATGGGTCAGGGACCAGGGGGACGTCGCAAGCTGCGAACCGTCACAAGCTGTCAACAGCCTCGGCAAATCTCACAGACATCTGTGGCTTATCAAGCCAGCAGCATTTTTCCTACATTAATCTCCACTAGGCCTGCCCCAGCTTTCATTTCAAAAGGCTTGGCATGGTATCTTCAAAAAAAGAAAAAAAATAAAATTTACTCAATTTCTTCAGATGCAGCTGGTTCAGAGGACCGCCTTTGAAATCCGAGCACATCGCAGAGATGTCGACATGTTCCTTGCAGGCAGCTTGCAGCATGGGGGACAGCACTAGTGGCTGCAAAATACTTTTTGGGGCTGCCCTCGGGCAAGCCTGGCAGGGAGGAGCCCTCCCCTTCCATGGTGGGGTTTAGGGGAGTGCTCGCCAGTAGCTGGCAGGTCAAGGGCTCAACCAGACATGGCACACGCCTGCCAAACACCCTCCTCCAGCCATAGGTTCTCCCAGCAGCTCAAAATCCAGCGAGGAGGGTCACAGCAGCATCTTGCTGGTTGCCAGCAAGGTTAGCGTGCTTGTTCCCCAACGCCTGTGTTTGGTACGGTGCCCAGAGCAAGGCAAGCGCCTTCACTGCTGAGGTTACATGACAAAAGGCCAGGAAACCGCTCTGCCACGGTGCACGTGTCCACCACGGAGCTCCTCCACCCCAGTGGTCATCTCCTTCTCCATGGCTGTGCCCATGACATGGTCCCAGTCCCTGGCTCTGCCCTGCTGATGGGGGAGCATCCCAGCCCCTGCCAACAGCCTCCCAAGGGCACCTCTCCTCCTCGCTGCTCCTCTTACCATTGTGCCTCAGCTCCTGTTACACCATGTTTTAAAAGGCAAAAGAAACCCACCACACCACTTCTGCTCGACACTGAAATTCATCTTTGGTCAACAGAGATGAATTATTAAAGGCTGAACTCCTGTTAGGGCCAGACAGCAACAACCTGGCCTAATAAAGCCCCCAGATTTTTTTGAGAGCTTCATGAAACAATCCGTGTTCGATCCAAAGCCTCTCTTTATGGACAGCAACAAGGTCTTACTGCCCACCCACTTTTTTTTTTTTAAAAACCTGAAGGCTCTCTTATAACCTTTTCACAAGAATCTTACAGTCTAAGTATTCGTCTAGCATTTGCACAGCCAAAAAATATTAACATAACCTTATACACACACAAAAGCCTAGCTGCCTCCTGGGCACCTTTCAATGCCCTATCACTTGCAGGTGGGGCAGGTAGACTGTTGTCCTTTCAGATCTAAAAGCACAGGAAGAAGGGTGGCTATGATCCACACAGACGGAAAGAAAAAGAACTAATGGTGTTTATAGTTACAGCCCGTCTTCAGTTCCAGCTGTCTCAAAGCAGAGTGACATAAAACACATAAGTTCATTGTGTTTCACAGGAGGATATCCATATGCTTTCATATCACATTAAAAATGTCAAAATATCTTTCTGTCCAGAGCATGCATGCCAGGAAAGGATCAGAGCAGTATTTTCAAAGTTGAGCGTGCAAGGCCTGTCACCAGGCTGGCTCCTCTCCACCAAAACCATCTCAGAAACCGAATTATCAATAGCCTTCCTCCTCCCCCTCTACAGCAAAGAAATGAATACAAAAGCAGAAAACAACATAATATAGATGCAAAAATTATTCACCTCAAAATACATTTTAAAACATAATACAAACTTAATAATTCTTAACACATCTTCTCTGGTCAGGAGAATGTTAAAAATGTTAAAAAATAAGTTTATTTCCCATTGGTCCAGAAATTCAACTAAATAAGCAGATCATTAGCACATTCAAGAAAAGAACTGGTAGCTTATCTCTTTATAGTGGTCTAAATACATCCAAGGCAAGATTTATCACATTGCGGGGTTGAAGTTACTCACATTGAAGCTTGAAAACAGCTTTCAGCATCACACAACACCCAACGGCTCCCATTAAAATGAATGGGACACCCGGATACTCAGGTGCTCATACAGGCAGGCAGCAGGAATCGCGACTACATATAGACAAGCTTAAGACACATTTTTAGGTGAAAGTTTTCAGCTGGTTCATCCCTGTTCTGAAGCAGCTGAACTTTTATAGCTCACTTCCTATCTCAAGGCAGGGTTATAGTGAGGAGAGGTTGGAGTCCCATCAGCTTTGATGTAAGAATAAATTACACTAGAAGATCAGAAACTTAAAACAACAACAACAAGATTTTATGAAGAGGAATGCCAGAAACAAACTCAGTAACTCAGAAGAATCCTGGTCGAGGCTCAACTAAGCAGCAATCAGAAAAAATATAACTCCACACCAATTATTTATCAATAAACAAAGCCAGTCTCAGAGAGTTTACACTGCATGACATTCGTGTTTTCTTAAACTAGATTTCCATGCAACCACTGTAACGTAACGAGAATTCAAAAAGACAAGTAACTTTAGCCCCGTGCACTGAGTTTACCAAGTGTCCCATCTCCTTTGGGTGACATTTACAAAGCAGTAAGAAAGCCTTGGGACATTGGGGCGGGTGTCCCAGGGATCCCATGCTCTTCTCAAATTTCCATAACACAAAACCAAGTGTTTGAATCTGATGACAACTCTTACATTGCATCTTTAGCCATAGATAAATAGTATTTCTAAATTAAAGATTGCTCCCCTCAGCTAGATAGGTAGCTCCCCACTGATAGACCCCGAGAGACAAGTCTGTTCTTGACAAATTCAAAGGAGCGACACTGAAATCAGTAGTTACATTGACACAAAAACATAGCTCAATCATAGTTAACTCCTCACTTTACTCAAAACATTTGCCTTTCTCTGTGCTGCCATACCATAAATCTTATGGAGATAAAGGGACCCATATTTTTATATGACAGTCCAGACTATCAATTGGTATAAGTTGACATAACGCCATTGAGCTCACCTTCACAGCTCGAGGATGAAAATCATGAGCCATCAATGGTTTCTTGCTGGCTTGATGTTTAAGGGAACTTGCGAACATCAGAGAATGTAGAATCTTCCACTTACTTCAGAGTGAAACGCAATTTCATAGGAGGATACCTGAATGCTTCTCAGCTGACACTTATTTCTTTTATACCTATGCTACCCCATTTTGACCTAATTATCTCAAGCACTGCTCCTAGTCTTTTGGTCTACTAGGGAACACATTGCCACTTCCTGATGTCCACAGCTGACCAGCCATAGCGATGCATTATCTATTTGTCATGAGCTGGAGCCATTTTTATTACCCATGCAAAAAGGGGGTGTTGCTTGGCTTTCCTGTTGCAATAAGATATTAATAAAGTGCATATTTGGATGACATGTTATTTAGATTTTATTTCATCAAGTCTTTATGTAACTTGATGATTTCAGACTGAAATGGTATTGACTGTTCAGGGTTTAAAAGTCTCCCCAATTACTAATAGCTTCTGTCTCTCAATGCTCATGCTACTGAGCACCTGCACTAGCACAGCTATGACCTTGGCAGCTTGCCTTGGTACCGCATTTGTCTGCACCAACTAAACCAAAGGAAAAATAAACATGTTAAATTTACATCTCATCTGTTCTCAAGTGTGGTTTTAGGACACTTTTTAGTAGGTTTGCTTCTCGTTCATAATAGCTTTTCCATATAAATCTGTAGGGTTGTTATGGTGTTAGGCTTATGATTCCTCCAGGCTTCAAGTTGACTGGTAACCGTTTCAGGCTTAATGTAAGTGTTTGCTTTTGTAGCCATAACTTCGGGCACTCCTCCGTATATCCAACCACACTCTCCAACCCTACTGCATTCGCAGTACTCGGGAGTTTCACAGACATTACTCAGCTTTATTGACGTTATTGCTGTAACCCCTACGTCACCAAGTAACAGCTCCCATACATAATCTGTAGTTTCACATTTTCTTTAATTGTCCCCGGCCCCTTTATAGCTTGCAAGTTGTCCTATGCTTTTACATTGCTGCTGATGGAGAAAGCTCCTTTTCAAGCCCCAGCTTTCAGAACTGTAGTAGTGAAGAAACATTTCCAGGGGCTTTGTACCAACAGTGCCAGGCTGTCTTTTCATCTTAAAAGACATCTTTTTAGCAGGAAAGAATCAGCTTTGTAATGACACAACTGAGTAAGAAGCTTACACTGTCTAAGAACACCCAGGAAAATACAGTCAGAGTTGCATCTTAACATTTTAACAAAGCCTGTATCGGTATTGGAGTAAGTAGCACTCGGTACCTTTATAAGGCAAAGGCAAGGCAGTCTCAATGAACAGTTTTATTGTTGTTCCTGCCCCCCTCCACCACAAAACAAAACAATTTCTTTTCCCACATTATATCCCAGAAGACCTGGTATGCCCAGCACCATCAAGAAGAGGACGGGTCAACTTCAAAGGCAGCTGCTATTGATATATTAATGCCACATCACCTCAGAGATTTCATGTGCCAATTTCTGCAATAATTAGGCTCTGCTAGCAAAGAAGTGAAATTATTATTTTAATATTAGGCTTCCTTTTATCTTTGAACAAGAGCATTTGTTTTGGCACTATAAAGACAAACCTTAATAAACTGACTGGCAAACAGTATATTTAGCAATGAAAATGATACCCGGGCAGGGATTATAATATAAGCAATAAGAGGGAATAGAGAGATTTAGGAAAGGATGTGATTTATAATGACTTTAAGGAGGATAAGCTTCTACATCTGTGATCGCCTGATTGTGTAATATTTTAATTGATTATCAGAGAGAACAGGTTTATTTTTTCATGTCAATAAAAGCTGTTCTACTTGAGCCTTCGTTTGCATTTATTTTATAGTCTGTATTAGCACGGATATTTTTCCATAAATTTGACTCCATCATGTTGTATTCATTCCACAGGCTTAGAAACCTAAATTAGTTTGGGCTGGGGGTGGCAGCAGGGAAAGCCTGTGGTTACACCTGTTACTCTGCACAATAGTGGAGGGGGTTTGGGGGATTTTAGACCAAAACCAGCATCACTCTGCTCTGACTCAGCCTCCTTTTCTTTACTCTCGGCTGATAGATCCCCCAGCAATTACCGCTCTCCCTTTCAGGCTGGTTTTCAGCCATGTTGACAAATTCACTATTAAAAATAAACAAACAAACAAACAAACATCCTAATTGTAATTCAGGGAGGTACCCAAAGCCACCCCAGTGCACACTTTTGAATCTCGCTGAAGGCAAGAGGTCCTAAGCAGGTAACTCGCCCTCCATACTCTTTGCTGAAAGAAGTTGGGTTTTGGTTGTTTTAATTTATCTGTATACTGATCATTGTCACACTGACTCAAAAATTCAGGGAACACCTTAGGTTCTGGAAAAATGGGCAGGAATGCACAGTGCCTCTCAGATTGGGCTGCTCTTGTGCAAGCAGTGGCTTTTAACTCACATTTATGAAAAAAGCATTATGAAAAAAATGAAACTTCTATTTATAGATTATTTTGTTTATCCTTATTTATAAACATGGTGCAGGAGTGGGGAGGGGAGCACAGCCTGAGCTGTGCCTGCTCCCCTTAGCGATTTGCATGGGGTGTCAGATGTGCCTGCGTAGCAGCTGTACATTGACAGCATTAAACAGACACACTGGAGGGAAGCATCTGCACCCACTTTTTATTCAGCGTAGATCAGGCCCCCTGCAATGTCTAAGGCAGACAACTAACCCGTGCCACCTGAATCTCACCCAAAAAGTGCTTTTTTCTGCCCAATGATTACAAGCTAACTTAGATACAGATTGTCTAATTTTAGGCAGGATGAATCCCACACTATATCCTTTAATCAAAACGCTCAGGGATTTGCCTTTTTAAATGAAACAATGCAAATCTAGCTCAGTTATTAGGGACTTTTCCCCCCCTGCTGCCCATTTCCCTGAGCTCTGTCACTGCCTGTGAGGTGACGCTACAGGGTAAGGCCAGAAGGTTGCTCAGCTCCAGCCTCTGCCTGGCAGGTCAGCAGCATGAATATTTGGCACCTGCTTCTGAGGCTGACAAGAAAGTTTCAGATTTGTACACTCCACCAAGCTCATTCAGCATCTGGGGACAAGCAATACAACTGCACAAAATTTTGGGGTTCCTGAAGGTGTTAAGTCCTGGGCAGCCCCTGGAAAGCGGGCAGAAGCAGGCAAATGCTCAAATGGCTTTAAACAAAAATAGTAGAAAAACATTTACACATCTGCCACATAGCTAAAAATCTCTATCATCAATAGCTTTTAAGGTTAAACAGTGATAATATTCTGAAGAAATGATATTTAAGAGCTTTTTTTTTTTTAAATGCAATTACTCATAGCACTGCTTATTCAGAAATATCGAGTCACAATTTTAAGTTATTCCTGAATATTTCCTAGCTGACATTTCCAACCAAACTTTCTACGGATGCTTTCTTTCTTAAAAAGAATACATACATATATTATACATATATTTTCAGTATAGTTTCTCAGCACAACACCCTAGAAGCCAGAAGCTTTTAAAGAAAAACTGCTTCACTTGATTTAATTAGCCACTTGAGAGATGACTCATTTGATAAAAACCAAGGGCTACACATGGATGCTGAACTTATCTTAAGATGTGAGCAACACAAATATCCCAAATGAATAAGTGAAACATCAGTTCTGACTTCCATGGTGGAAAGAAGCAACAAAGACTGCAATATCTAAGGCTATAAATTATTTCAGGGACATTCAGACATGTAGATCAGCCTTAAATCTGTCTAGATTTAACAGAATACACTTAAAATTCAAGGTGAAATAACTGCTTACTTTTCTCTCCCTACAAATCTTACAACCCTTATTGTGTGGTTTCAAAGGAAAGCATGTAAATCTTTACCTTTAATTTA
Organism: Chauna torquata; assembly: GCA_013399475.1. Lineage (NCBI taxonomy): Eukaryota > Metazoa > Chordata > Aves > Anseriformes > Anhimidae > Chauna > Chauna torquata. The sequence goes on from VXAL01012058.1 coordinate 26,729, forward strand.
TGCAGTTGAACAAGATTTGCATGCATACAAAATATTTGCTTTTATTAGAACTGTTGGACAAGAAAAAGAAAAAGCCTCGAACTGGCTGCTCCACTGGATTTTCAAGGGAGCAAACATCAAATTAAAATGAAGGCCATCCATAAAAGATTATACAGCTCAGAGTGAAATCTGTCCCCAGGAAGATTAGTAGGGATTTTGTATGTCTCACCTGTATGAGATGCTTGTAGAGCACTTTGCTCCTGGCCTAAGGAAAACTTTAAGGTCTTCCTTAACCGCAGTGCCAGTTTTACCTTTCAACACTTGATGGAGCAATTTCCCTGGATTTCCCCTTTGCCTGTGTCACACTTCAGTCTACTGTCGTGCTACCTCAATAGGTCAGAAGCGTTTCCTATCAGCTTCCTCTATTGGTGCTATTAAAAAAAAAAAAAAAAAAAAACAACCTCTCACATAAAGAGCCTTGCAGAAAAGCTTCTGACCAAACACAACCCTATACAAAAATGAAAGTCAGGAGCTCAACATTCAATTCCATATATTTGCATTGTTAACTTCAAAAAAATGCTGAATTCCTCTGTTGTTGAAGCGGAGACATTACAATATACTCTGAGTTTGGGGAAAAAAAGTAAATGAAGCAGGGATTTGGAGGACAAGCCTTAGGGCCTGTCTGGAAAGTTGTCCAGAAAAGAATTTGGATCACAAGCAGGCAGCATACTTCCAGTATCCTCAGCAAAGTAGATTGAAGTTTGTTCTTGCCCCATTATGAAAAAGAACAGACTTTGGCACAGGTTTCCCCGCTCATATTAACACTTTCAAAAGTCTGGTTTTCCCTCTTACAGCAAACATTATAGGGGAAAAACAAAAAAAGAAATTCACACACCTACAGAAATGGACGAAAGTAATGGGTTACATATCAGTAATAGAAGACCTCACATTTCTTATGAAATATGGTCTCCATTTTAATAAAGATATACAGTTACAAGCTAGCAGAGAAATAAGGATACAGGATGCTGTGCTGAAGGCTTAAAAAAATCTACTCTAATCAATATACTGGCAAATTACAACTGTAGCAGCAGCAGTTTGGTATCTGGCTTGCTTCCTAATCCTTTAATCTCGTCTGCTACAACCAAGCCGATACTGCCAACAAATGCCATCCCATAAAAGGTGGGTATTCTCACATACTTTCCTATGCTTTGCATGATTAGAGCTTAAATCTACTCATCACGAACTTCCTGAATGATAATGGGATTTGGGCAAACAGTCAAGATTTCATGGTGACATTCAAACTGTAGTCAAGCCTTCAGCTAAGAAGCATCCCTTGAAGCATGTCAAGAATCAGAGTTCCCCTTTCTCCTTCCCTTTCCAGCTTGCAACATTTAGCAGTCTCACTCTGCAAAGAGAGATTCTTGTTCCATATTTTTTTGTGTGATGCCTTATGCAGTCCCAGTAGTAACCACTAATAGAGCTGACACTGCGAGTGACCCATGGCTTGTGAGCAAGCAGTCAGAGAACTGGAGAGACCCACACAAGACTGTGACTGCTTGCCTGCATCTATATCAAAGAAAAGTGCAACAAGTTTCTTGTAGCCTTGTGCTGCAAGATATCTATTACATATTTTGGTCAAGAGAAAGACATCCTAGGAACAGGTGACTGTCAGTTCATGCCTCAGGAGCTGAACCAAAACTTCTTGTATTTCCACCGGAGTTGGCATTCAAAAGGAAAACAAGTTAGGGACAAAAAAATCTCCTTTTATTTAACTTGATGCAGTTCTAAGGCTGAGAAACAAAATGTACAAGAGCAGCAGGAGAGATGGAGCAAAAATAAAGAGGCAGCCCTAACAAAGATCCAGACCTATTGGATTTAAGAGTCTTTGAAAATAAAAATGAGAGACTTCCTATCAACGTTTCAGCCTACCATCTTGGGCCAAATCCCCAACTGGCATCGATCAGAGTAGCTTTGCTGAAGTCAGCACCTATTTATAACAGATCGGGGCCTGGCACTTCAATGATGCAGAAATTAAGAGCTGGTTTGTACATATGCAGCCCCTGCCGAGTTCACAGCCGAGAAGGGGACAGGAGGCAAACTTCGCATACTGATACAGTGTCAAAAACTGTTCCCTGCTTCTTCCTAAACCACTGTAGTAAACTGTCCAGGCTAATCCAGAGAAGCATATCATTTCCTCCTTTGCCTCTTTCTCCTGAAGCCTACATGCTTGCAAGGACATATTAAACAACTTCTCTATTTGAGTGAAGATTAGAGATTGCTCTTGCCCGGCAGTAGGAAGATAGATGAGTCTCCCTTTTGTCTGACACACAGTTTGACTACGAACATGAGCATTTTTCCCTCATCACTCCAGGGCTAGGCTGAGCACAATATAGTCTGCCCCACTTTTATTAAATGAGAGAACACTCCATAAACATGCTTAGCATATTTAATGTTATATGGCTTTAAAAAAAAAAAGGCAAAACAGAAAACCCAAACCCCACTCTGTGTGGGAAAGACAGTGGAGTTTAAGGTAAACAAGCAAATTTCTTCCCTCACCGCTCCTCAAATGCCATCAGGATAGTGGAAACTCAGCCCCTTGAAACTACTGGGCCTCAAGGGTTGTAGTGAAACACAAACCCGAAACTGCGAGCTGGGAGTGCACCCTGTTCCTCCTCGCAAACTGTACATCTCATCATCTGAAAATTCCTGCTGTCATAACCAAACAAATTGTTCTCAACTTTACATCCTAACTTTTTATGGTGCTTTTCCCGCATTGTTAATGGATTTCCCTTTTCCAAGCAGAAACAGCTTTCTAAGCCCATGACTGAGTAGACTATCTGAAAGGACGCTGCTGTCCCTGGGAAAGATAGTGAAGAATATGAAATCACAACAAAAGTTATATCTGGAAACTTCACAAGCGATGAGCTGAACATTTGTTACAGGAAACATGCCACTCCTGTTCAGCAACAACCTTGGCACAATTAGATTTTTTTCCCAGAAATCAAGTCTCGTGTTGCTGTGAGACAAAAGTAAATAATGACTCATTAAATTATCCTAAGAAGAAAAACTGAAGGCTTGCTCCTCTCAAAGGTATTTGCACTAGGAAATCTGATAATGTCACCAACCACAGCAGCAAACGTTACTTCTCTAGATGCATCCACTTTGTGGAGCCAGCCAGCAGCGTGCTGAGATCACTGCTCTGCGTGGCTGCACAGTCACCTTCATAACAAAGCTTTGTTTTCCCTTCCTCAAAGATCAATACAGAAGAAGCTATCATCAGAAAGGCTGAGTGAAGAATTGCACTCAAGCACTGCCACACCTGGTCTCACCAATGCCAGGGATGCTGCACCTAAAAGACCAACTCTCTTGCTGGAAGCCTTCTTTTAATTCTTTGCTGGAAGCCTGCTTTTAATTCTTCTTAAGTTTGACTAGACACTACAAATACAATTCTTTCAATGCCCATTATCATTGTGCTCACAGCCTTTGTACCCTACTAAAAACCTACGCAATACTCTGAAAGACAGGAGGTACCACATTCATTTAACAAATAGAAAAGCACGATACAGAGCAGGGAAGTGAAGGAAGCCAACTCCAAAGCCAGAATTAAAATAAAATATTCTTCCCCTCAATTTGCCAGCAGTTGCAAGGCACCAGCTCTGGCACAGGTTGAGCAGGCAATGCATTTACTCCTCCTAAGTTACCTCATCTATAGGATATTAGCTTAGTTGGGGTGGGTGGGGGGGGAGGGAATAAGGGAGAGTGGGCTGTCTTCCATTTGTAACCATCCCATTGACACTGTAATGTCTCTGCAGGAATACTGTTCTTATCAACCTCTTTAGCACCTATGAGAAGAGTGTCCTGATCTTTGAGAGAGACTATTGTCACAAGAAGTCATATATACTAAACTCGAAACTAGGTAAGTTAAATTTTAGAACAAATAAGACCCTTTTATGCATTTCTGCAGCTACAAGTTTGTAGCATATTCAGACCTGGAGGTTTAGCCAAGTCATTAAAATGAAGAAAAAGAAAAAAGTTGTAGCTGTCTACGGTATTCAGGGTATTTGTATCTGCAGTTTGGCTCTTAACTCTGTCGAGAATTTTTTTATTTTTTTATTTTAAAAAGTTTTCTTCCAACTAAGACAACATATACACAATTTTCCTGCAGTGATTCCTTCTCATTGCAGATTTATAACTACCTGATATTTCTTTTAATGGTTATATTTTCCTGTGAGCACTCCCTGGGTATGCGCTGGCACTGCAGGGTGCTCCCTGCCATGGGCTGGCACCACCAGGAGCTCCCATGGGACCCATAGGACCTTGGTCACACCCAGCCACTATTCTGGCCCCAGGCTGTTCTCCTGAAACCAGCCCTGAATGCCATGCTTTGAGGCAGTGCTCACCATCTTTTCCCGTCCTGATCGGAAAACTGGACAAGACTGTGTCTGTCTGAAAGGAAAATAGTTTGATACCCACCAAAGAGGAGGATACACCCACCAAGGCAGGGATGGTGGCTTGTGTGCCACATCAGGCTAACAGTCTTTTTGCTATCACCAGAGGCGGGTGGGTCCCTTCAAACTGCGTGCTATGCACCGCTCAGGGCCTGGATAACGTTTGCCAAATGCAAAACTTCTGCTTTTATCTGACTTTCATAAAACATGACCTCTTTAGATTTAGGACTGATCCTTCTTAAGAAGGATTTTTTTTTTTTGCTTTCACATGCCTTAAGGTTTCAAAACTTTCTGAAAGACTTCAAGTCCCGTGTCCAAAAAGTGATCTTGGACTGGGGCTTTTGATTTTCTTTTCCTTTTCAAGACCAAACTGCTTGACTTATCTTTTCCCACGATGCATGGCTGCTTTGTGGACATTTAACATGTGTTTGTAGACCATATTTATTGCAAAAGGCCAAGTGGTGAAGTATTCATCAGTTTATAAATATGGATATGCTCTTAAAAAGCTATTGAACTTTAAACAATTTCTCTTCAACAAGCACCATGGTGTCACAAACATTTTCTGGACTCTTGCTCAACCAAGTAACTGCTTGTCATTTGTACAAGTGGCTGCACTTTCTTGCAACTTTTTCCTTAAGTCTACTTGCTTGTACAGTCACTAGATCAAAAATCCTCCTGATAATTTAAGTGACTAAACTCTGAACGTCGCCAATGCTGTGACCTTATCTATAAACCAAGTTGCTGCTCTTTTATGGCTCCCTGGCACTTCTACAAGCTGACTTCATCACCACTGCGAAGTCTTGCACATATTTACGCTCAGATCAGCTACTGTCAGTACTACAGACAATAGTAGCTCCTTCTTTAAGCCAACATGTAAACTCTCTTAAAAGCTCTGGCACTATCCTGTATTAAGGATGTAGGCAGCCATTTATAGACTGGAAAAATGCTCTGACATTATCAGTGGCTTCAAAGCAGTGCATTTTGTGGCTGTTCCACAGTCTCAGCAAATATTTTCCTTAAAAAGAAGCTGCATAAGAAATACTTGAGATATTTTAGTCCCCTTTAGGCTGGATAAAACTATTGCCTTTTTCCTCATCAGTTATGTACACAGGGTTTAAAAGCAATATTGTGTGCATCACTCAGCTCTGAATGTTTCTTCTAAATGAATGCTCTTTGCTTTTCTCTTTTCTATTCCCTACTTTCTCTCTCCCTATGGTCCACCTCCTCCTTTCTTACACCTGGCTGACAGGCACTCAGAGTATTTTAGTAGCAGGGGAAAGAGGGGAAAAAAGAGTAAAATTTGAAGAGGTCTTGAAAGTCAGAGTAGCATTTTCCTGATGTACAAGACTCCTTTGTCTGCAAAGTCAGTATGTCCGGTGAATAGCATATGCCTGCCAAAATTAACAGGTTGTGCCCAGATCCACATTCATGTCTCATTTCTAACTCAGTCCATCCAGCCAGGTTGGCAAAACCTGGAAGATGCTGTCCTTCCATCCCTGCACATGGGAGGTGATGCCAAGCACTTCTAGCTGGCTCTTTTCACTGTGGCCATTTTGCACCTAGTGCCCCAAACAATCCATACGTGTTAGAGGACAACCTTCCTAGGGGAAGTAAATGGTTGCAACAGCAGCAGGCACAGACACCCGTCCTCAACAGATACCATATACTGCACGCTCCCCTAAAGCAACACCAAGCAATGTTAAAGCAGTCTTCAACCACACAAATTACTTGAGCTCCACTGAGGTGCATGAGTTGGTGACAGTTTTCTCCATCTCACAACCTGCTCCAAAGGACGTGTGCTGGTACAAATCAGCTGCACCAAGTTACATCAGCAAATACATTTCAACCCCTGTGGACTATTTGAGGAAAAAGCCAAAAGAAACAACTCGAATTCTCATCAGGGGCTGCTCTGGCTAGAAATACCTAGTCAGGAAAGGTTAGCAGAAGGCATGTGGCAGTCTCTGATGAAGACGCTACCAGCAGTACTATTATAAGTTTAACAACTGATCTTTCCGCTTAGTAATCCCTCACTTTCATCTGCAGATCACTGTTTGAGTGGATTTTTCCTGTGCAGTTCAGGCACGCCCCTGCGCTGCCCTTCTCCCAGCGAGCTGTCGTCCACTGCAGTGTAAGGGAAACCAGCTCGGCCCACAGCAGGGTGGAACTATTTTAAGTAATAGTGTCTGATACTGGAGGAGCATGAAATTCAGTCCTGTCATAGCTGAGATGCCTAAACGCCCCTTGGAGGGGAAGAAAAAAAAACTATTGCAAAATCCCTACCAGAGGCTTATAAACTGAACTCTGGAAATTGCTCTCAAGTAAAAGTTTAGTTCTATATCTGATAACTTACTGTTTAAAAAAAAATAGAACCCAAAATACATCTATCCATGGCAACAGTTGCACAGACATTTATCTATTCCTTGAGGATTCAGTGGCAAGATGAGTTTTCTTGTCTCTATTTCAAGACCTGTTATGTGTACAAAAGCAGCCCACACTGCCACAACGCGCAATCAGCAGTACTCCTGGCTGATTTATACAGCGCGGCAGAAGAGGCAGGGAAGAAAATGCTCCGTCACAGTAAATATCTGTAGGCATACAGCCCCCTCACTCTCTAGTAAAAAATCTAGGCCCAAAGGGTGCCATTGACTCAGCTTTAGTCCAACCCTAAGATAGGATACAGGATTCCTTCTAGGGAAACTAAATTCAACTAAACCATGAAGGAAGAATAAGATCCATAACTATTCTTGATATCATCTTCAGCATCCCACACAAGCAAGAAACACTTAATATCCGTAGCAGACAGATGGCCACACAGAAGCTGCCCGGAGGCCCGGCACCCTGAAGCACCCCTTTTCCCCGCTGTGAGGCTGGGGGGGCAGCTCCTGCCCCCCCGCGCATTGGCACCTCTGCCCCAAGCTCCAGCACACTTTGCGCACTTCGCGAGCCCTGGGCTGCAGCAGTCTCTCAGCAAGGGACCGCCTCGAGCCCACGGCTGGCACACAAACAGGTATTTTTGTGCCTGGTCCCTTTCTCCAGCTTCTTGCATCATTCTTCCTGATTTAACACGCAATTTTAGCTTCCTGTATCATGGATTATTGGCACATTTAGCCCTTGTTTAATACTGTAAGTGATCTTTACACTCCGTCCTAGCATACTAATTTCCTTAACAGATCCTAAAATATCCGACTAAATGCATTTCTCATTCAGTGAAAAAAAGTCATGTAAAAATATAACTGAAGCTTTTTTCAGAGCTGCATTCAGCTGACGTTACTAATCCTAATTTGCTGCACTTTTCTGTTGCAAACGGAATGCTTGGTCAATGTAATCTGATAGTTGTGGAGGAAAGGGCAGGCCCTTTACTGGGATAAGCTGTCAGAAATCCACTGAAAAACACAGAACTGTAGTGAGACACACCAGCTGAGCATTTGCCCTTAAACACAGCCTTATCCATAAGAACAGGACGCAAAATCCTTCCACTGAATTGTATCTATGCATGACACTGTTCCCATTCTTAAAAAAAAATATTAAAAAAATAGAAGCAGCCCAGGCAAATTTTAGAACATCATGGAGAGGCACCGACATTTCTGTGGTTCAATGGATATTCAGCAAACACTGCAATTCAGAGTAGGAGGGAAAGCTATTTCCTTCCATCAGTCAAGGGTGAGCTTCTACTCCCATTGACAACCTTAGCTATCAATTCATGGAAGAAGAGACCTGAAAATTGTACAGCCACATTAGAGATGAGGAACATCATTTCCTGGGACACTTACTCCCTTTTTGAAAAGCTTACATGATGTCTAACACGAAAGACAGGCAGGAGACCTGTTCACGAAGACAGTGGCAAAGAACAGAAGCACTGTTCTAACTCCAAGTTGCTGAAAACATTTTCATGTCTTCATCTTAGGTGTATGTAACAAACTGATATACTAACACTTTGTTGTTCTTACTCAAATCTAAACTTTGTATCTGTCTTGGAGATAATAAGGCAAGGCAGAAATACTGGTAATAAGTAATGGGAGAAGATGAGTATTTCTAAATATTACTGCAGTGAGGTATACTGCTACTCCATTTATGACAACAATAGCGTGCATCACTATTATTGACCACAACAGAGGCATGATAAAAGGCAGGTTAAGGCAGTGACACACCATGCTGAGTTTTTAGAAACTTTTAGGCTAATTTTCCATTTTTCCCCATTTCTTCCTTGTAAGTGCTGAAAGTCTTGACACATGAGCAGCTTTCTCCTCTCATGCCCAGCATTCACGCTCCTTACCACACTCAAGTGTCAGTCAAAGGCAAATGCAAAAATGCTGCCAGCACAAAAGCAAAGTGCACAGCTCCGAGGACAGATGTTTAGCGCAACAGTAAACAGCCATTTTGGGGTCCATGTGTCACGTGTAAAATTTTGGAATTTCTGCCCCTACATGTCAATGTAGACTTTAAAAATTCTATGTTTAATGGAAGAACAGTGAACATAGGTGCTTCAAAAGGTCACAGGGGAGAAAACCCTTCTTCCTCAAAGCACAAAACAAACTGCTCCCCCAGCTCCATCAAAGTATACAAACACTGGTGGCTCCTACCTATCCAGCAAGGGATCAGGGGACTACTTTGCCAGACACTATACAGACATGCTTTCCTTATATTTCTTATGAATGAAGAAGCCCTGTTTAAAAAAAGCAAGAGCAGCTGTTAAGCTGAACACTAGGCTCTTTGAGAGTTATGTGACATCTTTAGAAGGCAAAAACTATAACTCTTATCCACAGAAATGTGTTGCATATATAAGCGATGAAATAGAGAAAAGAGTTGGAGGATTATTTTTTTTTAAACTGCTTACACCATGACTAATGCGAGTCCCTCTTTGGTTACTTTCCACTGCAACATCAGAGCGTAAAAATATTATCCACCTATTTGGTGTCTGCTGGAGCAAGTCACTTTGCCTGTGCCACGCTATAAATAATGGTATTAGTGGCAGGGAGTCAACTGCTCGAATTCTAGCAGATCCCTAGCACTTTACTTGGCTGAGCAAGGAAACACTAACTCCACACATCTTTTGAAAGGGCAACTGTTGGACACTAAATACTACACTTGCACTTTTTTTTTTAAATTTGTTTTTCCATAATGCAGAGGGAAGAAAAGAATTTCAGCTAAGATTTTTTTTTCCCTTTTTTGGGCCATTCTGTTTACTTTCTCAATGTTTCCCTCCAGCTTTCTACTTCTATTTTGTTTCATAATACTTTTGCAACTGAATCATAGATAGAAATAATACGCCAGCTCTGTAATAAGAAACTCTAGAGGGTTATTACTATAAGCACAACCAGGTCAAGTCCTGTGGAACCAGGAAACATTGAAAAAAACATTTTAGAAGCTCTCTCTACTGCTGGCCAGTTCTCTGATGGGGGGGAAGAAAAAGAATAAAATGTTTTGAAGGTGTCCTGCACAGCCTAGTGTTCAACTCAGCTGCACGTTTAACTTAGAAATTACCTGGATTAAGATTAGTAACATCTTACTCATTTCCAAAACTAACTTGACAGTGTTTTTGCCAAGAGCTGCAATGTGATCCTTTTCTCTGTCTGGGAAGATCTGTTAAGTGAGGGTTTTTAAGGCCCCTTAGGGCATCGCTGAGCTTCTGCTTTGAAGCACAGAAGACATCAAGAAACTGCAGAGCATTAACAGCATGCACAGTTGTACGTGACCCATTTTAACGGCATGCAACAGCAACCTTTAGGTGAAGCTGGATTGTCATCAGCCAGAAGAACATTCTGCCGCCAAACACTTTTAATCAAGTTTCTCCTCTGGTCCTGCAAGTGTTTTTTCTAACCAAGCACGCAATACAGGTGCCATAAAAATAGGGCCTTTGCTGCTTTTTGAGCCTGTATTTTATCTTAGCTGCATCTGTGCCAAGCGGCTGTATGAAAGAAGCCACAGCGAGCCACCACTCTACTTATGGCTGGGCTCTGTCGTCAATTGCACACACACCTGTCCCCAGGAGAGCCAGCTTGGCACAGTGTTACCACAGTGCTCACAAACAAGTATTCCATAAAGCAGAGATGTAGTTCTTTATAAATGGATGATCTATCACATCTGAGGGATATGGTTTGATTGTTGTTATATATAGTATTTATATATGTGTTTATAATTGTTGTAAAATCTGTATATAGATTTTAGTGAAGCTTTGAGTTACATAAACCATTTTGGATTAAAAGCCTCCAGTTGCTAATTTTTCACAGAGCAAAAGGGGCCAAATTTGACTGGTCTAATATGTACCCTTCCCTCACTTGCAGGTGAGGAAGCATTTACACTGCACAGCCTTGAAGTTGTCAATACTCATTGAATAACAGAAAACAGTTTCTTTTTCAGGCTTTACTATTAAAATAATTTCTATTACAAAAAAGATTCTTTTCTTTGTATGTAGTGGCTTGGCCAGCTAAAATGCTATAAAATGGGAGGAATAATATGCTAGAATGACACATGCATCAGCTCCATACTTATATTCCCCCCAACCCCTAACTCACACAAATATAGTGTATGGGACAGTCTCCACACTGCCTTCAGTTAGTCCCTTTCTGTAGTCCCTGCATTTGGCTCTGAATTCCTAGGCTAAGAAAACCTCTTAGTACTGCAATATAACATTTCACCTCCATCATTTCTCACTATGATAGAGAGGAAAAAAAAACAAAACAAGAAAACACAAAACAACAAAACCCACAAACACACACACACACAGAGAAAAACTAGCTTCTATCCAAGTAAATGACCTAATCTTAACAGTGATTTATATGAAGCTGCATAATTCCCAGGGATCAGTTTCATGAGGTAAGTTCATCATTTCAGTTGGTATTATTCTTTTGGAAGAAAGAGATTGAAATGTGGCTATTTTTCTCCTTCAAGCTGAAGAAAGTGAATTATAGGAACAGATTAAAAAGTGATCTCAGTGAAACTAGTTTCAGTTTTCATATTGAACTCAAACTGCTGTTTTCACTGTTTAAACATCACTTATGAAAATCTGAGCAGACAGACTTAAGGAGAAATTACCACTATCTCACCCATACTAGCTATGTTTCCCATGTGTGCATTCAATTTTTCCACTGCAGAAGAGATTTTAGATATGTCACTATCTGATGTCCTAACCGTATCAATATTTATCAACAAATCCAATGGATTTTTTTTTTATTAATCAAAAGGATTGCTTCAAATCTCTGAAGGATCATGGAAAAACATTTCGTAAGGTAGAATAAGAAAATAAATGAGGTTCCTTTTGCTTACTAATGGATAACACGGTAGTCTGAAGTTTCTCCATGCCTGCAGGATAAATTGAAAATAAATCCATTGGTTTCAGCCTACAACCATACATCTGCATTTCAGAAGTGCCTCCCCTAGTCAAAAGGAGTTGAACGTTTTTTGGGAAGACAAGCAAACAGAAATCAGGCTCAGCCCCATCCATCTAGCAGAGTGCAACACACGCCCATGTCACCTTCTGGAAAGGTAACCTGCTATCTTTGCTGGGGCAAGGAGCGATTGTGCTTCATGGTCCATGACGCGTGGAAGTACTGATCTCTCCTCACAGAGAAAAGGAGGCCGGCTGGCACTGAATGCCTTATTGAACACAGACTTCTCCTCCCTGACCCACGCGGAGCTGCGGCAGTCGTCCAGCTCCACATCCGCTCCGCAGCTGCAGCGGGGAGGCAGCTCCCTTGCAGGGCTGATACTGAGATGGGGTAAGGACAGGGTCTGCACTATGAGCAGTGCTGCATGGGGGCCAGTGATGCCTTGTACACTGTCCCAAGAAGAGCAATCCACAAAACATGATTTCAGCTCCCCTTTCCCCCAGACACACCCCTTCCCACCACTTGTACAAGCTATGGTAACTCAGACCGCGTTCGAGGCCATAACACCTTCCATGGATTGAGCTCACTGCAGAAAATGTGTCCATCGCGTCAGGACAAGGGAGGTAACCCTACTGATAAATAACAAGCAAACAAGACCATACGACACATCCACCACTACCAAGTTCCTCCGCATGTTACTGTCACTTTGGACAGAGCAGCTGGGTGAGCCGCAGCCCTATTTTCGCAATGCAAAGTTAGGATACATCTCATTAGGGAGACCGGTGATAGCCGTGAACTGTCTGGTCATTCACAAATCATTTCCACCCCCTCGCACTACCGTTGAGCCCTGGCTGTGAGACACTGCCACCCACGAAGCAGCAGGGGCATTAATTAGTTCTACCCCATAGCCAGCGAGCACCGACAGCACAGCCCAGCTTCCTGCAACAGGACCACCAGCTGCTTTCTGTTCAATGCTCATCAGGGGTCCGCCGGGCTATGCTGTGTCTTCATATCCACCCTGCCCTGCCCTCAAGGGGAAGGGCGCAACACGCTGCCCCGGCAGCCGCAACGACTTTGCCATGACCTGACCTCTGCTCTCTCCGGCTCCACAGGTGGCCCGTGTAATCCCTGAATACGCCGCGGCACCATCTGCCGAGGAAGGCCACTTCTGCGCCCCGCGAAGCCGGCTGTGCTGCAGCCAAGGCGGTCGACCCCGTCCTCCAGGAATGTGTGACAAACGTGGCCGAATCCTTCCAGCAGCAAACGTCTTCCCCAAACCCGAACCAGGTGGGTTGATCTGATGAGGTACACCAAAACTGATTCTTTTCTCTGAGGTGTCATTTGTGGTGGAGCAAAATGAAGGCAAAGAAAGATCTACGCTTTGAATTAGTACCCACAATAACCCATTTTTTAAACAGGAACAAAATCCACAGCATTTTGCAAACATTTACAAAATGAATAGAGAGAATTAAAAGCTTCAGGCAAAAACTGGAGGCTTTTTTCTAGATTTCTGAAAATTATATTTTGACAAGAAGATAATGAAATTCTGGAGGCTGCATGTTAGGTGGTGCTTGGAAAGAAGACCTGAGCGCATCTAAAGTAGTGCTAGGAGAGGTACAAATTTTCATCAAGAAAAAAGAAAAATAAAAGTTATCCTCAGACTTGCCGAAAGGCTAGTAAATCCTTCACCAATGTGTTTGCAGAGATGACCCAACTGGACATGCAGACACAAATAACAATGGACTTAGAATTACTCGGCATGAGATTTTCCACTTCACTTTTTATACTTAGGTCAACTAAACAAAAGCTCTCTTTTCAGAGTATTTTCACAGAGTATTTAAATTTCTGCCATTTCCCAGGGAAAGCTCCAGTAAAAACTGAAGGTGTGGACAGCTTTTATTTTGTATACCTATCTCACAGAGCATGTGTCTTCATACGGGCTCGTTCTTGCATTCACGAATTTGATATTTCTACACTACAACACAGATCTCTATTTCCAGCTCTCACATAACTAAAGGCATATAATGGAAGCAATGATCAAATAGGATAATATTAAAAAATATTGCAAGAGTTTGAATTTTAGTCTTGAATACGATGGGAGCCTGATACATGAGTACGTGTACATCATATAGCTTCCTATACGAAGCTTTTGACATCTAGAAATCTAGTTATGTTGAAAGAAATTCTGACAAGGCCATATGTATTCTAGCAGTTGCAGGGACACGGTGCCAGTGTGCTTCTTTGTGCTTTTTGGTAAACATAGAGCACACTAGTATTTCTGCATAAACAGTCAAGGAAAGAAGGTACAAATAAGTAAACTGATTTTACCAGGTGGCAAATGTTAACATTTTGTTACGACTTCTGTTGAAAGATTAACTTTGACTCTCAAGGGAACAGAGTTCAACAGCATAGGCTTTCACTTAGGCACAAGACTGTAAAAGACTACTCTCAACCTGAACATTTTAAAACTAGTGCTGAGGTAGTTTCCACCCCATTTGGGCATAGGAAGAGTAATAACTTAATTCTACAACATAGTAATAAACACTTGTTACTATTTCAGCAGTTACCTGGAATAACATCTCCACAGACCTAAGAAGTGCTACTGACATGAAAGCCTGTGAGACTACTGCTTCCTTTGGTTAAAAATACCGTAATCAGTAAAGCTCAGCACACATCCCAAGTCACCACCGCGTGGTGAAGGAGGGACACCAAAGCTGCCATGGCATGAGCTGCCAAAGACTCCGCTCGAGTTGTCCTGGCCACAGACCAGACCAGCTGCCCTGCCGGCAAGCACGTAACCTGGAAGATGATCCTCTGCCACAGAGGTTGAAGCAACATTTCTAATGGAAAAAGCACCTCAGCTCTGCAGGCACCACAGCAGGTGAAAGGACCCGTACTCATGAGATTTCTTCTTGGTGGGTGAAGTAAGAAGGACTTTGCACACTCAGTGAGGAATTAAGCACTGTTGCTTGGGGAAAGTACCACGACATCAACGACAGGCTTTAGGAGTACCGAGCGCCAACACTGATTGCAGTTGCACAAAGCATTATCAGATGTTGCCTGATTTCAAGCTATAAACAAACCAAGAGCTACCGCAGAGCTTCTGTGGTCACACCACCAGACTCAGGTAATGGCTAAATATGACAGCGTAACCAGTGTAATCACTTTTTTTCTCCCCCCTCATAATGATCAGCAATTGAAAAAGATAAAGAATTCAATAACAACAAAAAAAAACCTATTACTTCTCAGCATTTGCTAGCGCACAGCATTGCAATAAAGAAATATATCCTCTTTTAAAAACAGAGTAGGAGGGTAGTTGCATCTCAAGTGAACACCACTGACTTGCAACATCAGCTTAATTTTACTTCTCATATGTATGCATCTTACTCCTCTGTATGTGCCTACAGTTTCACTCTGGGGAAAACACAAAACAACCGTCCCTCCCAAGTTAGAAAATCTAACCCCCACCCCCAAAATCTACAGCACATCAGATCAAGTCAACAGCATCAGTCCAGCATTGCCTGATCCAAAATAACAAAAATGCCACAGGCGTTACAGCATGATTTTTTCCATTTGTTACTCAAGTCTGTCAGGAATGGGCAGAGGGGAAGGAGTAGCTGTAACAAGTACAGTGCACCTCTAGTTATTCCTTTAACCTGTGTTACAAATAATTAGATTTATTCCTCTACTGATGTTAATCCTTAGGATATTGACTATCATGTAATAATTAAAAATTAAGAAGGGGTATTAAATATTAGTTAAGTATTAATTTTCCAACAATAAAATCTGTATTATCCTTAATTTAATTTACCCAAAATCATAAAATCCAAAAAGCCTTTATTTTGGCAGTATACCATACTTTGGAATCATTTAATTAATCTGGTCTTAGTAAAACTTCAAATCAAAGTACAGCTGTTGAGCCATAATGATTCTTGAATCCCTGGTATCATAGTGAAAACTTTTCCTTTCTTGCATTACTACAAGATGGTCTGACGTTTCAAAGTTTAAACAAAATAACATTGCAGTCAATATTTGTCAAAAGTCTCATTGCTCTTTAAAATATTGATAATCGAGACCAGAATATGCTACCTTCCCTGGTCACACACTTCAGCAACTGAAGCAGTCCCCAGTTTGCACGTCTTGTCTTTTAGTGAGCTCCCAGATGGCAACTTCTGGTGCAAAAAGAAGAGTGCTGACGGGGCATTTCAGTCAACAGTTTGCGGTTGTCTTTCCTTCCTATTCAACATACCCGATAACCACTTTGTGCTGCCGTTTGCTTGTAGCTGATGCTGGAGCTACATCACCACCAACGACCCTCACTGGAAACTAAAAATCACCCACAGCACACCCAAGCACCGAATGCCTGCGTTTCACACTTCAATTCTCTCCGCACAACCCCTGCATTACAACTGCACACAGAAATGCATTTCCTTTACAGCAGCTTTGAAACAGCCTTCACAGTTTATCTTTACGCTCAATTCTTCACAGCTGTCGGGGCCGGCGGCTCACAGTGGCCACGGCCGCACACAGGAGCCCAGCGCTGCAGAAACATTTTGGCATTTCTGCCTTTCTCTGCTTAATCCCCTTTGCTGGCCACAATCCGAGGAGCACCTCGTGAAAAAACAGATGGCAGTAACCGATATGGTCCATAATTGTGGCCAGTTAATAGCAGAGGATAAGAGTGAGATAAGGACCAAGCCTTGTGGCCAGCTGCTGCTGTGTTAACCCTTCACAGGATCACCTCAGCAGGGCTCAGCTACTTGCAAAATCCAGAGATGAATTATAGTCATATCCACTCCCCCCCACACTTTTTGCTTTTTCATTCATTTTAGGGCTTTCACGCATATCAGGATAATGAATTTAAAGCTTAATTCCTCCCTCCCACCTTCCAGTCAAGGATCTCGATAGCCCCTACAGTTACCAAATTTCTTAGGTGTGCAGGTAGCCCTCCTCTCATTTTAAAGAAAGAAGCTCAGAACCAGATTTATGCTGACATATCCTCAGCAGAACTCAGTTTAAATAAACTAGGTGTTCCATATTTCAATAACCAAATTCAGCCCTCTAAGTAACTAAATATATGAACAGACCTTCCATATTCCATGCTGCAAAGGCCAGGTTGAAAAAAAAAAAATCTGGAAAATAAACCTCAATACTGAGCTAAGATATATGAAACAACCATTTACTACAAAAGCAAGCTCTATCCTAGGTCAAGAGACTAGGATATTGCACCTTTAGTTTCTGCTCACGTATTCCCACCCAACAAACACGTACATCACTTTATGAGGTACTCATCATGCACTGCTCATGTTGTCAGCTTCTCACTCCAAAAACAACAACAACAAAAAAAAACAAACCAACTATTGCTAAAATTTATTCAAAAAACTTCAGCTCATCTATCTCCCATTTGAACTCATAGATATTTTAAAGTCAAAACTTTTTGAGAATCTTACTGAAAACAGAGTTAGGGCAAGATGCTGAGACTCTACTCACACCAAAACAATCTCGTTTCAGCTTTCTGAGAAGGAAGAATATCTCGTTTTACTTCAAAATATTTAAGAACTTCCAGTGTTACTGATCTAGATGGTATGAACAGAAAAAGGTGAAGTCAAATATAAACAGGTTTTTTGTTTGTTTTGCTAAAACAAAATGGTTTTAGTATCTTACTGAAAATTGTCCTTCACAGAAAGTTTAATTATTTCAGTCTAAACTGAAACAGCGTGATTTTCCAAGCTCTTTAGATCCTATGCAAAAAACAAAAAAACAAAAAAACCACAGTTTCCATTCTATACAAACCAGTTTCCATTCTATACAATATCTGTGACAGCCCTAACTCACTCATGCAAAACAGCAGTACTGACCACATTCAACAGGAAACTGCTACATACAGCTCATGGTAACCGTAAACACACACCAGAGGCTTATAGATCTGATATTCTAGTTAAGGAAAATATTCCTGCTAAAAGAAAACAGAACAAATAGATATGAAGTCATTTTGCCATACAACATATGTCACCATTTTAGTCTAAAGCCTGTCATTTATCAAACTTCTTCACCTCTTCTAGTAAATGAGGTTGAAGTATCATCTCACTTGTATGTAGTCCCTGAGCATCTGCAGGCTCTATTCCAGTAGTTCCACTGTACATTTTTTTCCTATTGTGCATATTCTCCCAAAAACTGTTTTTGTCATATACTTCGATACAACCTGCTACCGCCATTTTCCTGAGTTCCCACTAAAAATGCTGTTTGATTTCCCGGCTGCAGAAACCATCGTGCAGAAAAGGTCTGATGTTACTACTGTGTGACAGAGACCTTCAGAAAATTTTACCAGTAGTATTGAACTCTACTCATCAATTTTAAACTAGTAAAACTAGCATATTGTGGTAGTTGGTGATGAGGGCTAGGGGTTCTTGCTCTATCTATTCCATACACATTGTTACGGACCTGCTTTCATCTCCTGCCTACTAAATGCCCTCAAGCTGTTGGACAGCATTTGGTGCACTGTAGAGCAATTTGCCCCTTATTTTGTCTGAAAGGAAACCAGGCAGTGCTCTCCATGACTACACCCTCTCACAACCAAGACAATACAAAGGGAGAGTCGAGATTTTCTTAAGAGGCACGTTCCCAGTCCCACTGCAGTTGGTACACTAATGTAGGCGCACCCCTTATGTAGGCAGTGTCATCTTCAGAGTTATCTCAGCTCCAAGTATGCTTTAAAACAAAGGGATTAGAAAATTCCCTTCCCCTCTACTACAAACACTAATAGATGAATCCCTTTATATCCTCTCACATGGTCTGCATCTCCCTACAAGGGAGAAGCACTCGCTGTTCTTCACCACCAAGAGCAAAACCCAAATGTCAGGCCGTATGGATGTTCCATGGCTGTTCTTTGGGATGCATAAGGTACGTACGATCTCCCATCTCAGCAACAGTATATGTGGGGGCATGTCCTATCCTATTACTAACATTACCAGCATTTGGGAAGAAAGCAGGTCATAGCTCAAGCACAACAGGCAGCATGTTACAATATAGGTCAAATGAGAAATGACAATGTAGATAGAGAGAACTACTTTTTAAAGTATCAACTACAATTTTATCCAACATCTTACTACTCTAATATTCTACCAAACATTTTCATTCACATCGCTAAAAAACTCCGACAGCATTTCAAAGATTTCAGTCTCTTCTGCTTAATAGGAAATTCCCAGAGGGTTTCTCTCCGTGAAGTCAGACTTTTACTGATTAATTAGATTTTTGTTAATAATGAGATTCAGCTCCCAGAACATAATTTTTGCACTTGCCTTGTGCACTGTGGCAGCTCTCTGCAGCAACACAACAGGCAAAGTAGCTCCTGAAAATTACTGAGCTAACTTCTGCAGTGCCATAGAGGTGTTTCTCGGGTAAAACGTCCCAGTGACAATGGCATGAGCCACATGGAGCACAAAGAGTTTGCCCACGTCCAAACTGGGCAGGATTAGGCCAAGTATGAGCCACACCAGCAATGGGAGAGCAACCGTCACTTGAAGCTTTATACTGCAGGGATTGTAACGATTATACATTTTCTAATCCTGCTTCCTTCTGGCGAAACAATAGATTTACTATGACTTTATAGCCACCGTATGTCAATCAGTCGGGTTTCCATCACCGGCATTCCTCCCTTACCGCTGACACGTTGCTTCCACTTGGCCATAAGCCGCGCACTAAACCCTTTCGTGCCGTGGAGTTTGATTCAGGCAGGACGAACAGCCCAGCTCACGTGCCCCTTCTGCAAGCGCAGAAGGCTGCGGTTGAACATCTTGTTTTTTCATTTGCTACAGACATTTGTTCTTGCAGCTGACCATGTGCAGGAGAATTTGCTCATGTTCCAGAAAAGGACAGCTGCACCACAAATTACCTTAAATCTCCTTGCTCCAGGGATTATCTGGTACAGTGAAGTGTGTGTATCCAAGGGCAGGGGTCTTTTCTTACTATAAACAGAGTTATTAACCTCTTATTTACCAGAAGTGCCTGTAAACTGAGTAATGGAGACAGTTTTGATATCACTTATCACTTCTGCCTGGTGGTAATTTTTAGGACTGTCCATCAGTCTATGCTCAAGGGCTGATTTTCTTGTCTACTTTTTTTAGCTTTCCCTCATGAATTAAGTCTTCTGCTAGCTACCTGTACTTAGGAGACAACACACACCTCTTTGGTCTGTGGATATTAGCCTCTCCTTGCTATGCCCACACCTTCATGAGAACAGCCACGTTACAGTAATGTCTGAGCTTCTCCACCACCCTTCCTGAGCAACCTCTGTAGCAGTTCTGCCAGTCTTGACTCTCTGCATACCTCACCTTGGCATTTACAGGTGGAAATGCAGGAGGACTTCAGGAGCAGACGTAGTGTCATTAAATCCAAAGAAGTATTTCCGTCTCTAAATTTTTTAAGCATCACTTCAGCAACGCTACAGAAGAAAATCTAAATGCAGACAGCCTGCTCTGTCATCAGCAGGATACAGCTCAGCCTCCAGTGACAAACTGGTCAAGGGGTAGTCAAAAAACAAAGCCACTGATGTGGGTCCAAAGAGACTACCAACTTCTGACAAATCTGAATCATAATGAAAATGTAACTATACAGACCTCCAAGAGGTTACAACATGCTGACTATTCAAGATTCGTTCTTATAGTCTCTAGTTTTATTTTTCTCCTTTTAGGTTTTCCTTTAGTGCCAGAATTTTCTATATAAGGAGACTTTACAAGTGCTTTACATAAAGTCTTTATCCTGCCTCTGGCTGAGATCAGTGTACTACCTCTTAACTCCTGCTCTAAAGCCAATACCTGCACTTTGCAGCAAATTCTCTGCTACTGCAAATAGCCTGAGTGAAGCCCTATCCATTTCTACCAACAGAGGTCTTGGCTCACTCCCCTGCCAACTAGAAGCTCTTCTGCTCGCTATTTAAAGGATCACAATGGACAAGTTTGACATATTTAACACACAGACATGTGTTTAACAAAATGTCGATTTGCAAGTAATGAAGCTAAAACAAGAATGAAAAATAAATTAGAAATGGAGCTTAATGAGACCCCTTATATAGAGTCCTGTTTTAACCTCAACAATGCAAACATTTGTGCAACTAAAAACATCTTCAGTCTAACTTCAAACAGGACTCGTCAAGTAAAAAGTCTGCAAGTTCCCCAACTCTTCATTTGTAACTGGATGCCAGTTAAGAGGTTTGGAAACACATCTCAATCAAAAACTTGGACCATCAGAGATAATGTGCAAATAATAAAAAAACACCAAAAACCACACTGACCTACAACTGTTTTCTCAAAATCATTTCAAAGAGTTACTGCTTTGTTAAGCACAGCTGTCCAGCTGACAGTGCCCCAGACACGCCATCCACCGCGCTCACGAGACCCGACGGCAGTCTGTTCTCGTCACTAGCAGCTAACTGGCTGCTTCGTGGCTTCAGCACACAGCTTGGCACTAGGCAAGCTGCACTGTTATCTTTTGCTGCAGTTCCCAGGTGTCAAACCTATGTGTGTGAGGCAGGGTACCCACCTGCAATGCCAGAAGGCACCGTGAACCCCCAGGCCTCCACCTCATGGGAGAGCACTGCCTCTAAGACAATTCTCAGGGGAAAACTCTAAAAACTTTGACTTGATCCCAAGAGTTCTTTTTTCAAAATTTCTAGAAAACAGCCTCAGATTTGAGGCATCCATCTTGGTGTGCACATAAATCAAAACCTGACTTTAAATAATAAAAGACAGCTAGGATCTCACGTGTAGATGCAACAGAGTCAGATACAGAATATATTTAGAGCTTTTTTTTTTTTAAACATAGAAAAAACAGTAATGTCCTCAACTAACTTAGAAATTAGATTCCAGCAGTCTAAAAAATTAATCACAGGTGTTTTCTGTTTGGTTGTTTTGGTTTGTTTTTTGTTTGTTCTGTTTTAAAAGGTACTCAGCTATTCACCAATGGAATTAGCAGTTTAATAGTGTTTTCAACATCCTCTTAATCACAAACTGCCCAGACAAAAGTACTATGAACCTCCATCTTCAGTGGCATGATGTGATCTAGTAATACATCAGCTGTTACATCTGGAGCTAAATGCTTCCTAGATCACCATATATATTTTGTTTCAGTGCCACCCTTCCATTCACAATACTTGGCAGCAAAAACTTCAAGCTATTTACATATATTTCATATAGTTTCAAGATCTTCTCTGATGAAGATATGAAGAATATCACTATATATTAAATATTCATCAAGGCTCTTCCAAGTACATGCTGTAGCATCTTTCTAAGAAGTGTTACCATCTGTGCCAAAACTTTGAGTCTGAATCCAAGTAGCATTATCACTGTGAGGCTTTTATCAAGGACATAGATTGTATTACACTTCTAGAAGTCAAGGGTTAGATATTGCTGGGAAAACTATGCAATGAGAATTCCTAAAGTGTATTAGCAGCCCACAGCCACATTGAGACCAGT
Source organism: Chauna torquata (assembly GCA_013399475.1). Taxonomy (NCBI): domain Eukaryota; kingdom Metazoa; phylum Chordata; class Aves; order Anseriformes; family Anhimidae; genus Chauna; species Chauna torquata. Next base: position 48,950 of record VXAL01012058.1, read on the forward strand.
CTAAAAATAAGTTAATTTGCTCTGGTCCAGAAAGCAGACTAGCAACAGCAGCTCCTTGAAATCATCTTCCTTCCACTGTTACCAAATAAGCCAGAAGCACTATCCATCAAACAATGAAATCCCAGAAGGAAGCACAAACCATTGTTCCTTCATTACAGTAGTAAGTTTTGAGCTTCAAGGTACATTTGAAAAAGAAAGTGTCAATGGTGCTTCTGAAATTAGATTTCCAGGCTGTTTTCATTTCATCACACTGACCAATCTCCCTCTCAGCATCTTGTGGACCTAGAAGAGTGTCTTTGGGCTACGTACAAATCTCAGCCTTAAGAGATCATAAAAATGATCTGATAAGCAAAGAGAAAATGGAGCAGAAAAAAAGACACCAAGAAATTTGCACATTTGGCTAGTATCCTTCACTTGTATGAGCTGGAGAAAAAGCTCTAATTTTTCTAATCACTCCTTTCCACTGTGGCATTCAAAGAAGTCCAAGATACCAGGAGCTCTGGGCATTGCTAGCATTTCCTTCTAATAGTTTCCTTTTTACTGAGTTTATAACACTGGTTCTTCTGACCTGGTGCACACAAACCCACTGCCCTCGCCAAATTTGCGAATTTATTTCTTCTGCTATCAGGGCAGAACACTTCTGCAGGACAGCAAACTGTATCCTGTTCTGGCTTTCACCTTTTTAGGCCTTTTTCTCCTCAGTGGAGTTTCATTTGTGTAACATGGAAAAGCTGTGTTTCTTCATCTTTTCTCCCAAAAAAGGTCTAATCCTTACTGATTTATTACAAGCCAGCATCTGGGGATGAGGAAAAGAGTGTCTGCAACCTGACAATCCTGCCTTGGTGGGTCTGACAATTAGAGGGAAGAAAGAAAAAGTGATGTTTTATACTATAATGGATACATTTGAACTGGAATCAATAGGGACTTCCAAAGAAAGTATACATTGTTTGTAGCACATATTTTCAGACTACAAAAGTTTTTATGAATACTACACTTATAAGAAGACATAGTTCCACAAGTCTATGTGCTAAAGAAAAACAAACCCTTCTGCGGTCCCAAAACCATGGAGAGGGCAGGAGTGCCCTCCTGCTCCTGTAAGACAGGAAAAGGCCACATTTTGGCAGCAAACGCAGCATTTCCTCCACACAAACCACAAAGGGAAAAGAGCTCAGCAGCTGTAGGGAAATCCCTGAGCCTTAATGAGATAGGCAAACCTAGCAGGAAGGGTCTGGTTCCTCCAGAAAGTCTTGGGGGCTGGGGAGGGATGTAGATGCTTTCTCTTCTTTCCTAGAAACTTGGGAGGTAAGAAGAAAAACAGAGTTCAACTCGGATGCTGAAGAGCCCTAAGTAGAGGCTGCAGGTGAATTTATTTCATTATCAGGCAGTTTCATGGTTTAGTGAACAGATGTTATAAGATGTATATTGGCTTTTATCTCCAGGAAGGAGCCATGTGGTACCTGGATGCTAATGTCCTGCCCAGACAGCTCTAGTGGAAAGCAGTGATGGAGATTCTTCCCACATGCACTTGTGCCCAGGCGGAGATGAGTCTCTCCCCCATGCCCCCACACTTTAGCTGGGTCAGCCAAGGACCAAATTTGCCCTTCTCATCTACCCGGTAATTACAGCACTGGTGCGGTGCAGCAAAGCAAAAAACGTGGCACTTACTGCTTCCTAAAAAACCATTTGAAGACTACCTGAAGCACAACCTAAAGCTCATTTCTAAATACTCATCCTTCTACATGCAGTCACACCACCGCCCCAAGCACCAGTCAGGATCTTCTCAACTGTGGGACCCTCCCGAAGTTATGGAGTACATCCAGTACATTTCAGCAACTGAGACTGACTGGGGCTTCTTTTCCACCACTCCCATAGAATTAAAAAAAACAATAATATGAAAGCCCACACTTCTACAGTATAATTATACTGTTTGATATTAAAGCAATAAAATACACCCCACTTGCTTTCAGTCTTACTTAAATGCATTACTTAAGGAAAGAAGGCAGTGTTAATGAAAGCAGTGATTAGTTATTACACAAATAAAGAACTAAAACATTCCAACCTGGATGTCTTTTCACCTACAAAGAATGTCTTGGGTGTCTTTGAAGCATCCTAATTTTTCATGTGGGGAAACTGAAGCAAAGATAAAATGAGAGTCAAGCATCAGGAAAGGTGCACAGAGTAGACTATGGTTTTCCTGGCATGTCATGTCGCACTTCACATCACCTAGTGACTGACAGCATCTTTGCATTTGAGTATCCACTACAAAGCACTTGAAACCACAAAATATTTGTATCTAAATATCATCTCTCAGCATAAATCTTCCTGTCATCGTTAGGTCTAAAGCGAAGATCCATTTTTATGTGTTTACACTCTCCAAAGAAACAAAAGAAGAGAATAGGGCTGAAAGAGTTAAAAAGTTTATTGTGCTTCTACACATTTTAAGAGATCATCTTTCAACAATGGCAGTAAAATCAGCACGTAGTCTTAATTTTCTATGGTTGAACCTTGAACGTGAATCATTATATTACAATGTACTTATTGATTTCAACAGGAAGAGGATTAAACCCAGAAAATCAGGTTAGGAACCTGAAACTGGACTGAGGAAAATGGAATTTTTCTGGTACTAAAAATCTCTTATGTTATGTAAAATACATTAGAATTTTAAATATGAGATTTGACCATTTGGAAAATCTTCTTAACGTCTTGAAACCCAGCAGAGGTGTGGCAAGGTCAATGAACTGAAAATCTAATTAGTAACTGGTACTTTGAATAAAAAACTATAATTTCCACATATTACACAGCAATATCTCATTTTACGTACTTGTATAAACAGACATATATAAAATGAAAGGTGTTTCAATGGACTATTCAACAGGTACAAAGAGAAAATATCTGTGACCACCGAGTGCTGTTTGTTGGCCACCAGTACCACTTCTCTGTTTTGTGCATATACAGATACATACATCATACTACACAGTGTATATACACTTGCAGTATAATCAGAACATCAAATAAGTGAAAGCTGTTCCAGTTACCTGTAGATTGGAAGCACCAGGCTGACTTCAGCAAGGGTGCAGGCACTTGTTCCTGCTCCCTCCCACCACCACTTACTTGCCATGGAGCAAGTAACATGTTTCTGCTGCACACCTGTAACCCTTTGTGCATTATTATTTGCCAGAGCTGGCAGCAGCCCCACATAGTCTCCCCAGAACTCTCACTTGAAAAATCCTGATTTTGGAATTTTACTGTTTTGACAAGTAAATAATTCAGGCAGAAGTTTCCTGTAAGGGACACAGGTCTCTCTAAATTTGTTATGAGTGCTGTTTGAAAATCTCAGCTGAAACAGTTATTTGCTTGTCCTGTAACTAAAAAAAAAAAAAAAAAATTTTGAGCAACATGCCTGGGAATTTCTAAAACTTGTAAGGTTTTGGAACAGAAACTTGGCAAAAGCCAGAGGACTAAGATGGTCCCTTCAGCCTGTAAAAATTCCCCTTGTTTGCCCAGATGTAGTTGCTTCCCTACAATCAAGCTCAGCCAAGCTCCACTAACTTGTAGCTCCTACATGCCAGCTAGACCACAGAGAAAAGAAAAAACAGTAGAGGACAGAGGGAGAGGGGCAGGTTTGGGGTGGGCAGAAGCAGAGAAAGCTGGTGGAGAAAAGCTGCTGGGATTATCTGAGGGCTTTTTTGTTATCTGTATTGCAGAAGCTTTCCAACAACTCACAGAGGAGACTGGCACACTGGGGCACCACAGACACAAAAAAAATGTAAAAAGAAAAAAAATTATATCTATTCTGCCTTGTCTATGCATCTCTAGCCTCTGCTGATGGTGGCAGCCCAGACACCTGGAGACATGGCACATGGTTTAAGCAGAGCTGAACACTGGCACAACCTGGCTCTATTTCCCAGGCAGTCCCCAGGCACCTCTCATTCAAATTATTTAGAAGATATTTTGCTTGAATTCCATATCCTATAAACACTTCTGAAAATGTTCTGGATGAGTATTTTCTCACACAGACAATAGCAGTATCTTATTTGAAACAGTATGTTGCAAACATCAACTACTTTGAACTTCAAATGACAGTAACAAAAACAGGCTCCATGAGCAATGAGCAAGTTGCATGCTTCAGTGAGTAAGCATTCAACTCACTGGAATTTCCAGCTTATTACAAATACTCAAATCAGAATTAGCTGGGTCAGAGAAGAGGGAAATGAATTCGTTAAAGTTTCACAGGAGATCAGGGATGCTGGTAACACATGGGTGAAAAACATTCCTGTGTTGCTACTACCTCATGTTTCTTTGAGGCAGTTTTGGGCAAACAGAAAAGGTTAATAGAAATATTTTTGTCTGTGCCAGGTGGCTTGAACTAGAATATGGAAGTACTTGAAATGACAAACATTTCACCAAGCAAAAGACAAACCACAGAAAGGGTGGGAGAAACAGGGTAAAAATAAATAAATACAATCTATTCTGTTCAATTCCACCTCAGTAGGAGATTTTATTAAAAATACTACTATTAAAGTCAGGAATTTTTCTATGTTTCACTAAAGCCAAAGGTGAAGAGAAATGCATCTGTATGATACATATTGCCTTAAAAAAACACAGCAGGGGATGGTACAAGCCCAGAGAAAATGACTACTGGATTGTTCCCAGTTACAAGAGAAAAGGAAGATTTCTTGCCAAGCAGCAAATCTCGCCTTGTAAATGGCAAGGGGCAACCAAATGGCACTAAGCTTGCACACATGACATTAAATTGTTTAGGCTAAATTGCAATCTAAAATCTGGACAAATACTTCAGTTCTGTTTTTAATAGTTCCACTGTTACTGGAATTAATTTCATGGTCACTTGGGAATAAGCCCTTTGCACTGAAGTCAAAGGTAAAAATTCCCTTGTGGAAATAAACAAGCAATTTCACTAGTCATTTCCACCAAGCAATGTTCTAAGTTTTTCCAGCATTACATCAACAGTGCAACCAACAAAAACATTTTTTGTTGGATTTCAGCTCTCCGGATGTAATGTGACGTGTTCCAATGCCCTAACACACCCTGTCTCCCTTGGGAGCTGACAGAGGGCAGTGCAAGAGGAACATCAGAGGAGCACCCCAGGACCTGACGCCTCTGTAACAGCTCCAATGTGGCCAAGACAGAGCAGGAAAATGGGTGCAGATCAGGAGCATTGTATCTGACTTAGGACACCCGTCACCAAAACGAAGCTTGGCATAGACAGTCGAATATTCAAGCTCCGCGAAGGTATGGCCATGTCGCACCCAGTGCATCTAGTCTTCTACCATGACTAGCCTGCATTACCTACCAACAGCATGGCTTCCACTTAAGGTAAAAGAAAGCAATAATGGAGTTTGCCACCAATTATTCAGTCATGCATGAAGTGGAGCATCTGAAAAATGTTGCTACGTTCTGGAAACATACTGCTCTTATTTGATATTGCTGTATAAGCATCAAACTATTTTGTTTTAAAAGCCATGGTAAATTTATGAATGAAACTGTGCAACAGGGATTTAACAAGAGATCCATAGCAAGTGTTCAGTGGTCTGGACATTGCCTGCCACCAGGGTAGCATGAAATCATTTGATAATTAGACCATGGCTACGCAGGATTAGCATACCATAAAAATATAGGGCTGCCTTATTTTTATTTATATAACAGATGTATCTTTAAAAAGGTCATGCATTTTTAATGAATGCAACATCACGCCAGTGTTGACAGAAGATTTAGAAGTGCTACAATACAGCCAAACAAAGCCTAAGAATCTACCTTCCCCCCTCCTTTTTCCCCCTTTTTTTTTTCTCCCCCTCCTTTCCCATTCCTCCTCCCCTGCTGGTCATGGAGCTGAGAAACAAATGTGAAATAGTGCTACGAATTTAATTCTAGAGATTAGTTTAAGTACACTATTTACAGAGTACTAGGTTTTGGGACACATACTTTCTTTTCATGTCCATTGTAGGTAATTACAGGACTCCCACTACCAAAGCTACCTGAGGGTCCCATAATCCTTATTTAGATCTACAGCACATGGATGAGACAGTAGCAAGACTACCAGCTGCTACTGAAAACACAAAAGTGCTAAAATTGTATTTTGAAAGCAAAGCAGCATTTGGATAGCTTTCCATTAAAAACAGGTTTGCAGAGTATTAATCCTCAAAATAAATAAATTAATAAAATTTAGTAATGAAAGAATCGGTTTGTGATACTTTAAGTGACATCATGGAAATCACATCCTCTAATTAACTGTAACCTACAATCCTATTTTGGTGGGCAGCTCAAAGCTTCACACCCAAACCACTACAGAGAATGAACTTTGTGGCCCCGTACAGCCGCTACCTCTTCGCCAGTGCCTACAGCCATACAGAGAAGTCCCAGAGCACATCCCCAAGAAAGCACAGACACAGCAGGATTTAATTCTGGCTGCATCTGGCAGAAATAATTCAGAGCCAGAAGTCTTCATCAAAAATCCCAGGGGTGTTTGCTGGGGAGAACAGCAAGCAGTCTCCAGCCCCTTCCTTTTTGGTTTGCTCCGAACAGTTGCACCTTGTTCTGGTGTCACTAGCAAAGCACGTGGGCAGCGGGGACTGGATACACACAGCAAACTCATGTGAATACTACAGCAAGGGCTGCGCCCAAGCCCATTGCTACCAGCAATACAGATATGTTGTTTTACCTCCATTACCAAGGGAATTTTTCTCCTCTAATACCGAAACTCACAATAGGCCCTTTAGACACTGACTCCCCCTGTATAACAAGTTCATGTGAATTGGGCTTGCCAGTCCCCTTTGAAGAGATAAACTTCAAAGGTTTTCCTTAAAATCTCACCCCTCATCTTCTTCTTTCCCCTCTTCCAGAGGGGAGAGAAAAGGGATGGGGAGTCACAATCCAAAAATACTCCAACAAAAAATACTCCAATTCCAACAAAATAAGGAAGTTGCTGGAAAACCACTGCATTTATTTATTTATTAATTTCAGCCACTTTGTTAGGTCCCAGTTTTCTTCTGAAAACTTTTCATTTGGAGTGCATGAAGTTCAAGGAAAATATATAAACTGGAGGGCAGCATGAACGCGTTGCCCCCTTCTCTGCAGGGTTGCTCCTGCCCCATCATCCCCCAGCAGCACCTCAGCACAGCTCCACAGACTCCAATATTGCTCATGAACAAGAGGGGAGAAGGTTTTAGGTGCAGAGGAGGCCAAGAAAGGTTCCCACCGTTCCAGCCCTTAAGGAGCATGGCCTCAGGACAGAGATTTGTTGCAAAAGAAACACTTGTGCCTTGAACATCTTAGAGGAGCTCAGCAGCAGCTGCCCTGGTTTGCCTGCATGCATTCCTCCACCCTGTCTGCAAGGGTGCTACTGCAATCTCATCAGATTGGCAGTGAGAAATGCCTTCAGAATAACAAACCACATTTACTTTTTATTTATTATTCTTGCTTTGCTCCTGCATGGTCAATAAAATTGGTTTTTATTAATTTTGTATCATGGTGTTCATTGCTAAAGCACAAACAAAGCTGCAGAGGGAAAAATAAATTGCAGCATCAAGCTTGCACTGCCAAACTTACAATAACCATCTCCAGGTATAGCACGGGCCAGGGTTGAGACTGGGGATTTTCAAGTGTAAAGCCTGAAACAACTACGGGAGAGGGGAAGCTATTCACCAAGCTGAGCATAAACACTACAGCTGCAAAATCTGCTTCCCATGTGCTTGCTCTAGCTGTCTGTACACAATATGGCTTTAAAGAGGGTTATGGTAAACCCATGTATAACAATAAATGGTACTAACAGCTAAATCCTATTCCTCTCCCATAAACTGAAAACTAGCTAACTGTAAAGCAACATTTTTCCTCACAGCATCTGATTGGACTGTGAAAGTAATTACTAGAAAATATAATTGAAAAAGTTTGGTATGATTCATAAGAGAGGGAGACATTGCTATTACAGTGTTGGATAGCCTGTCTGTATATTTGCCTCAAAATACACGTTTCACATACAAAACTCTACATCATCTTTTTTTATTCCAAAAACACAAACCTAAAACTTAACCTATCCTGCAGTTTACTCAGGAGGCAAGGGGCTGGGAAAAGGATGCTTGCCTATACAGCTACCAGTCCAATACAGAACAAAGATCCTCCTGTGTTACCAACCAGATTATCCAGTAACCTCTGATCACTCCAGCAATATTTAAGAATAATGCTTTATGCAAGTATCATATGTATATCATACAACTAACTCTTACCTCTCACCAAAATGGATTTGCTTGTGCAGGGTGGGGTTATCTGAGGAAAAACCTGGAAACACAGCAGCTATCTTTTCCTGATAGGAAATGCTGGACCTCATTATCAGCGATGCTCTCATTTTACAGTCATTTATCTAATTAGAATCCCTTCTCCACTCAGCACACATATCACATGCCAAGAAATCAAAGGCATGGATGAAGCTGCAAGACTGGAGAGGCAGACAGTATGAAAGAGAGCCTGTGCCACACAGCGCTACATTGATGGAGGGAAGCTGAAGAGCTCCCCTAGGCTGGCGAATGCCTCCCTGTGGTTATCACAGTTTCTTTGGAAGAGGAGGGGAGATGACACTCCCCATCAGAAAACACCAAAAATTCCATCTGAACCATCGTGGCCATCGCTTTAAAATGGAAGGACAGACCACAGTGACGGTGTCCAGTTACACCTCAGAAAAGCAGTGTGGAAATTCAGCTCTTAAAGCACACTACCCTGCATACAGCCAGGTGAGAGAGCAGGCCTATCAAGCATCTTGATGCTCTCATCTCAAAAGATGTCTCTGTTTTTTTTCCCCTATTCAGTAAAATAAAATTTAACATGGAGCTCAACAGGGAACATGGTTGTCATGGTTTTGGCTGGGACAGCGTTAATTTTCTTCTTAGAAGCTCACACAATGCTGCATTTTGGATTTTTGATGAAAATAGTGGTGATGTTTTTAGTTATTGCAGAGCAGTGTTTACATAGAGCCAAGGACTTTTTTGCTTCCTGTGCTGCCCTGCCAGCGAGGAGGCTGGGGGTGCACAAGGAGCTGGGAGGGGACACGACCAGGGCAGGAGACCCAGACTGACCAAGGAGATATTCCACACCATAAGGCATCATGCTCAGCGATAAAAGATGGGGTAAAGAAGGAGGAAGGCGGGGAGGGGGGTGGCATTTGGAGTGGTGGCTTTTGTCTTCCCAAGAAACCGTTACGCATGAGGAGCCCTGCTTTCCTGGAAGAGGCTGAACACCTGCCTGCCCATGGGATGTAGTGAATGAATCCCTTGTTTTGCTTTGATTGCGCATGCGGCTTTTGCTTTACCTAGTGAACTGTCTTTATCTCAACCCATGAGTTCTTGCACTTTTACCTTTCTGATTCTGTCCCCCATCCCATCTGGGGAGAGTGAGTGAGTGGCTGTGTGGCACTTAGCTGCCTGCTGGGGCTAAACCACAACAATGGTCCAGAAAAGAGAGAGGGGATTAAAAGCAAGAGATCAAGAGCATGCATACTCATAACATTAAGCATTACTCCAGCCATTCTGCCTTTGATGTTTAATGCTTAAGATCAGACTTCTGCATTATTAATCAAATTTTAATCAAGTGCCTAGGCTCTGCTGTAGTTTTTGTTGTTGTTGTTGTTGTTATTTTGTGTTTGTTTTTTTTCCCCCCTCCTCCTTCTACTTCCCCCCCAGTCTTCTACTATACAAAGCACGTTTTGGACAAATCTCACATATTCAGTTCATGAACTAATGACAGTCTTGAGAAAACCAAACACCAGAACTGATGCTCCTTTCCAGTATGTAACTGAGGTCAGAATCTGCTCCTGGGCAACCATATCAACAAAACAGTCAGTCAGTAAAGGCCTGCTTATTGAAAAGCCTTTCTGCTGCCTAGAACTCAATTCCACACACTCTAAACAGCTAAAATGTGAAAGTATTTTGCAGACAGTTTCATAACTTTATAAAAAATAGCATTACATTAAAGATCTTGGAAAACAAAAGCTGAGAATGCAAGATTGCAAATCATTTCTCAAGATTTGAGCTAACACCTACACAATAAAAGGTATATAAAACAGAAGTACTTTAAATTTCACTCACCTCAGATCTTTTTCAGCTAGCGATAACACCTTATTACGGTGATAAATGCATCCATCCCATCTTCCCAAATTCAGCTGGACGGGTAATGAATACAGCTAGCGGTGCCTTCCCATCTTGAAGATTTGGCTGATGATATCTTTCTTCAGCTCTAGAGAGATACAGGGACAGTTTAGGCACAGCTGTCACAATAAATGAGCATACTTTAAGACATACAGGAAAAGCTACAGAAAGCAACTTAGAATACATTCAGGTTTATGCAATACAAGCATTTCCATTTCTCACCACCTATCAGGATGTCAGATAAGACATGACATATACACTATGAGACTGGCTGACTTTTGAGCCTGACAAGCCACCTCTGACCATTATGGGTAAATTTCATTCTACCTAAATTTAATGACCTAAAAATAAGGTGCCTAACCACATCTTGCCATGCAAGTTCTCTACACAGAAAAGAGGAAAGTTAGTACATCTGGAGGATGATTCACCACTTCCATCTTAGACCCTTATTTCAGAATGGGATGAGTCATCCCCTGGAAGGACCTCTCTTTGTTTGGTGACAGAGCCTAGGCAACTGAGTTAATTCAGATATCTATGTTTTAAACAGCTGAAGTCAGCTGACATGATCAAAGCCTTTGTCAAAAGTCTGCACAGAAAGCAGACCTGAGGGGATGACAGTCTGCCAGGTACTACTTCTACAGAGGTTAGATGTCTTCATCACACTAAGAGGGGATTTTTCCCAAAAATCACCATCTGCATAGCAGCTGTTACCTCATTTTAATTATTCATGGATAGCCACTTGCACTGAGGAAAAAGATGATGGTGTGGGCAGAGAAGAGTGAGGTTGAAATGTTTTGAATATTATTTGTCTGACTTCATGGACTGCATACTTGAGAGGCCATCTGAGGAGACACAAGTTATTTAACTTGTGACTAATAGTTCACATTAAACTGTAGACCAACAGATGCCAATATTCCAGTTTAATCAATTTACCAGGCAGCAGTATCACTAATTACAGAAAGCATTACTCAAGAGGCTGTTATTCTGAGACCAGATCATATACTAATAACCCAGACAGTGAGAGTTTAGATAGCACAATTGATATAATTATATTTCTTTTTTAAAGGCCTTTCTTAATGGCTAATATTCATCATACTCTAAGTTCCAAATCATTTATATTGTCCCATGAGTCATGGCTGGGTATGCTTGCTTGAGGTAATGCAAGTAAAGCATTTTTAAAAGGAGGTACCAACAAGCAATCTGTACCATAACAAACAAGCAATGTTTTCATATGCAAATCACTGACTAAATATTTTATTCAAGCATGGAAAACAACCTAGCATTGAAAAGATCTGAAGTCCTAATTTTAAGGAGATACAAGCCTAGGCTTTTTTCCCCATATCTACACTAGAAATCACTTTTGTGAAGAAACTCCACCTATACAAAACCTCATGAGAGGAATATGGCCCTCAGTGGTGGAGTAAAACTGAGTCTTGTGAATAAAATATAACAAGCCTCGGTTTCCAGAAGGTCAGGGCTTCACTCCCACAAAATCCACTTTCACATTAAACAAACGGTTCTTTATTATGATGTTAGAGATCAAGAAGAATAGAAAAATACTGCTGCCCACTTTTATTCCCTCAGCCCCCATGAAGAAGGGTCTGTTGCCTAACTTCAGAAGAGGTGGTTTCAAAATTTACGTTTTGTTTCTTTCATTCAGGACAAACATCTTTACAACACACTCAGTCGTGTCTGCCAGAGGAGTACTAACAAGGCATTCATCCAGAACAATCATCTGAGCACCACTTTTGAGTTAAATCTAGATTAACCAGTCTCTAGAAGTCCAATTCTGCAGATAACCTTAAAGCCAACAAACTACAAGAAAACTAAAGGACATTAACAACTGGCAACTATGTCTTCCCATAGCAGTCACCATGGTTTCAGATTTGCAGAAATAAGTCTGCTCTCTCACAAAGACTCACCTCTCCTAGCAGATTTAAGAACCTAATGAGCTACACCAGCAAGCTAATAAAATTCAGTACAGTTCTAAAAGCACGGACTTTACAACACCAACAGCATTTTTATTTATTTTCTTGCTGCTTTCACCACTTGAAGTCAGCTTTTATAGCATAAAAGATTACCTTTTCAAATCTTTCTCCCAGTCCCACTGTGGCAGGCCCAAGGAAAGCCCTTAAGACCCCTCCCAGAACCTCCTTAGGACACATTCCTCTTGTCCCCAGTTTTACACTCTACTGGCCCCATACCAGTGGGCTGCTTCTCACTTCCAAAATTAGAGTTAGTTCAGGAAAATATCCACCTACCTTCCTTCCANATAACTCTCTTATGCCCTGAGCACTCTCACCACCCCCACCCTTTCTGCGGGGACAGAAACAGGCTTCAGCTGCCTCAAATCAGCCTTTCAGGCAGAGGCAGGTGTACAGGCCTCTCCTTGACCCTTTCCAGGCCCTGACCACTGGTGTCCACCCTTCATCTCTGAAAGGTGGTTAGTCCATTACAACAGCACAAATGTCTTCTCCTGCTTTATCCTGGTATTGATGAGGGAGCAAACTCTCCTTCCTCACAGCAGTGTGCTCTGCGCTAACCATCACCCCCATTGCTACCCCAGCAGTCACCCAGCTGAGGTGGCTCTCCAAAACTACCTTGTATCTGCTGGATAGGCACTTTTTTTTTTTTTTTTCCCCTTCTGAGGTCCTGTGCCGCTCTCTGGAGAACCACTTGGTAGCAACGCACAGTGCCGTTCTCTCCCATATGCAAGGCAGCTGGCCAAGGCGGAAAGCCCAGCAGGTGGAAACCTCAGCATCAGTCTTGGCTAGCCTGGAAAGCACAGGCACCACTTTCCTGGGGCAGTGCAAAAGCCCAGGGGACGCAGGCATAGCTCCTGGTGAAACTTGCCTCACACCCCTCCTGCTCAAGTCCACTGCCAGCAGCAGCTGCATGGGGCTGGCCACAGCTGAGGCAGCCCAGGCCTGCAAGGGCCACGCCCACACTTTTTAAAACCAAGCTTGCTTTTTCTTTTTTTTTTTTTTTTTTGATCCCCAGGAAACACTCTTCTACAAAATATTACAGGACAGTTTTGCTCAACTCACTGGAGGACCTAGTTATGGTTTTGTCTCTGAATAGCGTGCAGTGCCCTGCTGTAACAGAAACAGCTGTAACAATGCAGTACGTTGCTGTAACAATATTTTAGAAGATGATGCTCCTTCCACTGACTTTTTCATGTGCTGAATGCAGGATTTAACTTTTGTCATTGTGAGAACTTATGTAGAGGTTCCAGTATTTTATTAGCTTCAAGTGCAGACTTGCCTTTAAGAGTAATACGGACAGGACTAACATCATGATAGTAGAATGCATTTATCCTAAAGAGCACAGCTTCAGTGCTATAGACCTTTTGTATTTCACCTACATAACCAAGCAAAAGGCAATTTGTTTGTAAAAAAGAAAACTCAAGTTGTTCTAGGACTCAGATTTTGTTACAATCCAAGTGCCTCCTGTAGGGAAGGGTCAGATGAAATCCACAGCAAATTATGGTCCCCTTGGGTTCTGAAGAGGTGGAAGTACAAATAAGGCCAAATCTTTTTCCAGCTGAGTTGCTTTGTGCAAACACAGAGTAAGGTAAATACATGAGAAGGGCTTGGATTGCTTTGAACTAACCACAGACAGACAGGCTAAGCATCTGTGAAGGAATTCAACACCAATCAAGGGATAAAAGTGGCTTCCTCTGTCACACCATAGGCAGTATGGATCTTTCCTCCTCTTTCTCTCAGCATAAGCCTGATGTTTACAAAACCAGAAGCACGGACTTAATACAATGTTTATTATTTTACTCCTGACATAGAAGCCTATCAGTGTTTGATTATGGTTACTGGATACACCACGCTGTGCTTCCTACTCTCGCTGCGTGACAGAAACCAGTATTAGCTTGCTCTTAAAACTAAGAGTTGAAAGTTCGGATCTCAAATGGTTTTCAAAGTAACTGCTCTGTGCTGCTGGAAGCAATGAGCATTTTACTGTTAGCATGAGTGGCAAGAGCAGGGAACACGGCTTCAGATGAGAGAGGCATGGCGGCTGGCCTAATTCCCATTTTGTTCAATCCCTCATTCTGGCAGTTGGCACTTTGCACTGAAAACCATCTTACTTGAGAGAAAAAGAAACAGTTTTCTATTAATTCCTACCCTCTAGGATGACATCTGACAACTCATATAAAGGGTGGCTGAGGTTCACCTTTGCAAATGCAAAAGCTTGAATTTTAGGCACTTGAAGACTTGGCTCAGTCTTCTAGTCAATGTCTTGTAAATAGCACTTTTTTTTCTGCTCCTCAGTTTGTAGTTTTCTGAAGCATATGCACTGCTGCAAAACAAATTAGTAAACACCATGTGTTGAATCACATGACAGTAAGCTGCTTCAACAATGATAGCAAAATTAATTGTAACAAAATAAGACTCCCTGGTGTTTATTAGATATTGTAAGAATGAAATGTACGGTATACAAAATTAATATCAAAACTGTTCATGACTGATTTTAACAACACATTTTTCTTTGTATTAACTGCAGCTTTCACACAAGCTACAGCTTAACACAAGCAGCTTTCTAACAAGTTATGCTGAGATCTAGTTTTATATTTTAAGATTCTAAGGGTATCTACTGTGCTATCTACAGTTTTGATCTACAAAACTAAAGCAACTGAATTTTTGCTGCATCTTGGTGGCATTAGTTAGGAAAGAGCAGGACAGCAGTATTAGTTTAGAGGAGAAAAAATATTAGTTCATTACAACAAAATGTTAATTATCCAAGTTCATAAACAAAATTGCTTTTGAAATTTCAAACCTTACAATTGTACATTTTCAATATCAAATACTTGACCTAAGAAGTTACATTCTACTACACAGATGACAAAGATTTTCAACTTTTTTCTTTTAGACAGATTCATAATCCTGGTTTTCTTTTTTTCCTAATGAATTTTCACATCTTTAATATCAGTGTAAAACAGTTCATTCTGCTAAAGAAACAGTTTAAATATGGTGCATTTCATAAGATGACTTTTCCTTTAAAGTATTATCTATAAAAAGGAATGTAAAATGGTGTTCATTTGTTAAATCTCTGTATTTTCATTTTATGCCATATTGTTTAGCAGAAAGAAAAAGTCACTGCTAATGACTAACCCAAAACAGTCTGTCTGTCCCATACATTACATGTTGGCCATAATGCTTTCCACTACAATATAAAATACACTACAAAAACTGAAATTATTACCAGGGAATATTACATATAGTTATTAGTATTGACAATGTTTCCCTGATGAAAAAAAAAAAAAAACTGTAACAATTTCCCATTCATACTCAACTTTGCAATACAAAGATGATTTAAACTGAAAATTCTTCCCCTATTGTCCAAACATTTTTTCTTAACAGACACTGAATGTATTTGCACAATTGCAATCCATTCAAAGTAACAGACTGCTGCCAGATACACCTGTGTATCAATGATTTAAAACAGGAATGGGTGCCTGACAAAGACTGGGTCAGTCTCACAGAACAAAATAGATGGTGTTCTTTCTCTTGAGGTGTGTCAAATATAAATCACGTTTTAAGCTGGCACATAACACAAGAACTCTTGTGAATCCCTGTGAAATGAAGACAAATCACAACAGAAATGATGCAAAGCCATTCTTTAGGAATTTAGAAGAGTCCAAAAATATTTTTGTTCCTTTAACATTAAGCTGGTAAAATTCAGTGGATTGGATGTTTTATTTTTTATAGTTAAAGTATTCAAATTATCTTATGCTGGAAACAGCTGGGCTTGCTGTTTTCTTTCCTTGTATTTATTTATTCTTAAGACCACTAGAAAGAACAGTCTGTAGGCTCTTGGACTGAATAGCTGACCCAGGTTGAATTACTAGTGCAGTACAATTGCACGGTTCGTCTCTGTAGTCCGAGCTCCCTGCAGCATTTGCAGAACCTTGCATATGTGTTGATGTTGTAGTTATAAATGCTTGCAGATGGGCACTTTCCATCACACGAAACAATGTTCACCTGGTAACAAATATGAAGAATAACCAGAAAATTTAAACAATTAGGAAGTAAAGCTGAGTTCCTAAAGAAATTAGGCACCCAAATCCAACTGCAAAGCAATGAAAAATTTGGGGGTATTTATTCTATCCCCTTATGAAATTTCACTACGTTTGAGTAATAAACACTAAAAGTATGTTGCCTAGATAGGTCTCAATTTTTATCATACTGAGGTTAACGATGACTTTCCTGTTGATTTCAGTAACAGCAGGTTTTTGCTATTAATAGACACAAAGAAACAATTTCAGGTTTGAATTTTAAAGTATTCATGACAACCTTGGCTTGTACTCAGTGTCATTTTGGAGGTTACAGCTGTTTCCCTATACTCTTCTATTACGATTTTTTCAGGCGCTGTTACACGTCTCACACCATACGTCTGCACTTTTGTTGCTGCTGACACTGCCTTACTGCCCAGCAGGACATTGTTGGTGTCTTCCTACCATAAATCATTCAGTAGACATACACATAATGCCTCATTCTTCCTACATGTACCAAAATATGCTCATGCTGCTGTCTAGAGACAAACTTCAGGACCCAAGATTCCTTTCTTGTTGGCATTTAAGTTGGCATTTAAATACTTTCCCTGGACAGATAGAAAACTAAACATATCTGCAGTAGCTTTAACTGCAGTGTATCACTGGCAAGTGTCTGTTTTATCAAAGTTAATTTGCATATAATAATTGCATTGTAGGGTGTACTGAGAGCTTGGATTTGCACTAAATCAACACGAGCCTAAATGCATTCAAAAGCAGGAGTCATATTCTCATTTATCTTATTATTTGTGAAGATGATTGCTGAGAATATAGGGAAACAATAAAACAGTTATACGAAACAGAAACTTCTGTCTCTGTGAGAAAAAGAGAGATGCAGACAACAGCACTGTGGAATTTTTGTTCTCTTTCTTCCTTTTTCTTATTTTTACCATTGTCTTAAAAGAAATTGTGATAATTGTTTACTTACTGGAGTGTTACTCCTGCAATCATTCTTGCGGATAGTCATCCGAACAGTCACCTTTTTACAGAATTTTCCATCTTCCTTACCTGCAAAATGGGTGTTGATTGAAAAACGTCAGTTCAAAATTCTAAACATTCCAGAGACAAGAACATTCCTGAATTTTTTATGGGGTCAAAAAGCAAAGAAGAATATATCACCAATACATCATTACACATACAAAACTTCTGTGACAAAGTGACATTAGCTATACGATGCATTTAAGTCACTGCTTTCAAAACACTCAATTTCATGCATTAAAGTATCTGTCTCCTTGCATCTCCAATAACAATTCTAAAAGGCTTGTTCTTCATTCAGAAGCCTTTTAAGAGTAAGTCCACTGTCTCACAAAATTTTGTAAAACTGATCAACCACTTATGTGAGACAGCTTCTTAAAAATGCATAAGATGCATCTTCTATTAAATAACTATAACAATCCTTAATAGTAATAACTCAATTCCAGTGGAATAAACAAATTTTAAAATGAACACAACACCAGGATCTGAAGAAAACTAGGACTCTGCAGAGGGGGTGGGGGGGGCTTTACATTTCTGCATGTTTTTATTAAATAAGAAAAAGAACACCAATAAACAAATTAAAATGTTTTATTTACATTTTCATTAGCATTATGTCCACATTTTTTCTCACAGAAGTATGTACAAAGTATGTGGATGAAATGAAAAAGATGAAAAGAAAGCATGAAATGTAGTATTTTCAGTTAAACTTGATTTAAGGTCAGAATCCTCTACATTTTGAAGAAAAGCAACAAGATTCAGTCTAAAGTTCCATTGTTAGAGGTTGGAAAGCACAGTATCTTCTTAAGTTTATCCTCGCTATGCTGAAGAAAACACATCACATTGAAGATCTGTAAGAAAAACAAATAGTTCATTCCATTATAACAGCTTCCAGTTTCACATATTTTACACACCATGATGCAGTCCCACATGACTCTCCACTTACAGAACTGCATTTTCTTTCAGCCAAGAAATCCAAAGATGTCTACAAAAGGTAAATAATGTTAGCTCCAGAAAAGGGCAGTGAAAGACTTACTGGTTTGACCAATATCTAATACTGAACTGTGCCAAAGGTTTATTACATCTTAATGCTCAATGTCCAGTTCTTTGCTCTAGTCGCTGCCAAACTTCCCTAAGAGAAGCATTTTTTGTTGGTGTTTTTTTTTTTTTTAACAATGTAAGAGCCTGCTACTGACTCAAGCGTAGCAGAAGTTTCTAGAATATGAAAGAAAGGACAGCAACGAATCTTCTTGGAAGCAAATAAAAATATACCATCAGAAATGGCTGGCTACTGCTCAACTATTACTGAATTACATTTGCTTAGGGGAAAAAAATAAATTGAGCAAAGAAGAAAAAAATGCTTTTGAAAATAAAAAACTCACCATTGTTTCATGTTTCTCACAGTCTTATTCATGTCCTTTCTTCTTTTACATTATACATGGTGTGTAGGATGGGGAATTCAGTGCAGCTGTGGCTACGACTTCATCTGGTCTACAGTGAAAGTACATCACATCTCACAAAGAAATAAATAGATAAAGTATTTCCATGCATATACTTTAATGTCCAGTGGCTTTTAATGAGCTCTACAACATGGTATACTTTGTCCTGAACAGATTTACAAAACATGTGAGCATCTTATATGGGTTGTGTTATAATGAGATTTTTTTTTTCACGTTCTGCATGGTCAAAAATCCTTGTGTGTTATTTGTGTTGACTCAACACCCTTGTCATTTGAAGTAACGTCAATAGGAGCAGTATAGACTTCAGTGCAGTATTCCTAGAGTCAAGAGTGTAATTTAATGAAGGATGTATCACTCAATGATGTACAAAATTACAGTCAACATCATTTCTCTTACAGAAACATGGAGAGGTGTTTTCATAAAATAAATGCCAAAATAACTGCATTCATACCATGTTACAACTACAAAAGTTATCATGCCCTATTAAAAAGAACAAAGAAAATCTCCAGTGTTCATGGAGTAAACACAGGCTTGCTATTTTCAGTATACTGTCCTAACTATGGCAGGGAAGGAAAGAGCTACTTCTACCGAATATGCCACTGGAAGCAAAACTATACGATACAGCATCTGCAAAAATTCTATTTATTAAATAAGCTTTAACAAGCAAAGCCATTAGTCTCTATGTTCTACAGCACTGTAAACATAATGGAATTCACTCCCATTTTTTTAAACGTAGTGATTTTACACATGCAGCAAGCTAAAGACTACACAAGTGCTTACTACCAACAGTATATTGTTGGCTAACAACAATGCACTGCCCACGCAGTGCAAAATGAAAAACAAAACCAAACCACAATGTGAGCCATTCTGAGCCATGAGTGGTTATACTACACTGCAGCTTTCGGCATTACTGGATAACATAAGGCCTGATACTCCTATCAGGGAGTACATTGTTGGAAATCAACAATGATGCTGTTTGGGTTGATCCTACTTATTTCCAGGAAAATGTACCTGTATTACAGCTAGCATATGCTGTAGGAGTGACTGGGCTAACAGGGAATGGGAGGAACATTGACACTGAAGAACCTGGTAAGAATATTACATATTGAACAGAGTATATGTTATAGAGGATTCCCTATCAATATGAAACATTTCAGAGCTATTAGATTTCAATGTATCTGAGAAAAGAATTCAACCTAAAAAAGTCCATGTATTACTTGCATTGCATAATGTCAAAACCAGGAAGAATTCTAACATACTGCTTAGGATGCCGCATTAGATCATGGACCAATTACTTTTACTCATTCTTTAACTGGTTCAATCCCAGATGTCTTCAAAAAAGTTGTTTCTGATCTATATTGGTATAACTAAGACAATTTGGTACCCTAAATTCAAGTTCTTCCTTGGGGCTGCAAGAAAGAAATAGTGTAATTTTTCTCTGAGCAGCGCTGGTAAAAACTCCGTATTTTCATGGAACTCCTGAGGCTTACAGAGAGGACTGCATTTTAAAAATGAAAGCAAAAATCATAACTGTTTCTAATGATAAAGTACTTCAAAAGAAAATGACATGCTGATAACTCTTCTCATAAAACGTCTCACAAAATTACCATTGACTGACAGCTCTTATGCTAGATTTGTTCTAAGTCAGAGTGACCATGCTATCTATAAACAGCTGTGAAATCAACTACATGAATCTACTTATAAATGCAAATCTCAGAAGTCACTGGGTATTTTTTAAGTGTTTAATTTTATTTTGTGGTGCATGCCCTAGCTTAGTAACTTTGTCTTAATTATTTAAGAGGTGGTTATGATCATTCTCTAAATATAGAAGCAGTATCTTCTGCCTTGCTGAAAAGGAGCGTAATAGATTTTAAACCATCTTAATAAATATTTTGTTCAGAAACTGGCTTATATGGCTGCTAAGGTATTGAACATAACATTAGATAATCTCAAAAACTAATCTCAAACAACCAATGGAGAATCAGCTATAGAACTAGGAACAAGTGCTTAAAACACAGGTCCATTACAGTGAAAAATCACAAAGACATTACCATTCCCCTACAGTGATCTGGAGCAGAAAAAAAGCAGATCTTCCACAGTTTCAAGACCCAAAGGTGAAAATGTATGTCCCAGCTAGCAACATATATCCCACTGTATCTGGTAGTCACGATTGCTCAGGTGCCATCCTGCCCAGCAGGAAATACCTGCACCTTTCTCCTGCTCTCTTCTACATGTATCTCCTACTATCCTTAGCTCTTAGGTCACTGTTCCACCCACTTATGCAAACAAAGTGAAACTTTTGCAGCTTTTTTAAGATAACATGATATACTCCCCAGTAAAAAATCTCCTTCTCAATTGCTTGTAACGTTGTCAACTTCAGGTATTTGAGCATAAATTCTTCAGGTTGGTTGTCTGCCTCAGACTAAGCTCTTCACTGAATTAGCCAAAATTTTTCAGCTATGTACCAGGATGTTAAGAAAAACGGTACTTAGCTCATGATTTATATGAAGAATTAGCATATTTAGAACATATTCTGTAGAGAAGTATTCTGTTTTTTCCAGAGCACATTTACTAGCTCTCATAGACGTCAAAACACATTTTGGTAATCAAGTAAGGGTGGATTTTTTTATTTATAAGTTATTTTCAAAGAAGTTGCCTGAAAGCTTTTGAACTATGTCTATTAACAGAACCTACGACTATATTACAATTAGTTAAGTATTTACAGCATTAATTAACAAACTGCATAGATCAATCTCCATTTT
>VXAL01012061.1:0-16812 GCA_013399475.1 Chauna torquata
AATTAAAATAAATAAAATCAACCCAATAAACTCAGTTCATAGTTCAACATGTGTTTGGGGTTGTATAAACTAAACAGAGTTTATTCTGTCTCCAGTCTGTTCAATTTTTTCTTCTGTTGTTGATACTTCATGCACAAGGGAAATAATTGTATCCCAAAGAAGGAGAGAAATTGGCTTCTTTAGCTTTTTCTTTTGGTTTTGCCCTAATGCTTAATAGAAGTTTGTGCAGCTAGCAAATTTTGACAAAAATCCCTTGTGGGGCAGTGCACAAGTTCAGTCTTGTAAGCAGGATACAAGTGACTGACTGATCTTTGCAACATCAAGCTTCTAACAGTGCCGCCTGCATTACCTAATGTCGTGCGGTAACAATGTGCTAAAACAATCATTGTCAATGACAAAATGGCTATTGAAGTTCTAATTATGTTAAATTAATGCTAATAACATGAATTTTTTTTATTTTATTTTTTTTTTGGCGGCTCGGGGAGCTTCATCACTTAACCAGGCGTTTGTGGTTTTCTTTTTTTGGGTACAGCTGTAAAATATTTGGATATAGGAATTGTTTGTGTTCTTCTTCTTGCAGCCTTGATATTCAGGGTGGATTGTAAAATATAAATTTTTTGTGAGATTTCAAAGATTAAGATTATTTTGATAACATTATTTACAGATTTAAAAAAGTGACTATCACATTGAGTCTGTATGAGGGGGAAAAACTACTGCATCAAAAATAACTAACTTGGAATAAATATTTTGCATCAGTTTGCCAATTCTAATTGTCTTTCTTATGTAAGAAAAGCTTTCCTCTAAAGGGACTTGCAACTTTGGGTTTCAGTAGCACTGGGGATAAATAGCTGCTTCTCCTGCTGTGTTTTTTCCACTTGGCAAACATTGCTGTAGTGCTCAGACTGCAGCAGCTAAACTCTGCCTCCTTTAAAAAGGGAGAGGGAGGACAAGGGTGAGATGATAGCCCATGTTTGTTGGTTGGTTTTTGTTTTTTAATAAATTAAAGAAAATAGTTCAAATTATCTTCCACTAAAGCAGTTTGCTTTTTTTTCCGCTTCATACAAAATAGTGAAGCTCGACTGGTCGGTGTCACTTCCTGTTCCTAGTGCAATGCTGCTGTTTATGTTCACAACATGGCAAGGGTATGTCTGAATCCAAAGCTGTTTTCATTGAAATCTTTTTTAAAAATTCATGAAAACATTTCTATTAGATTAAAAAGGATTTTACAAACAACTCACTTGTGGCCTAAGCTATTTCAGTGTCTGTTTTAAGTTCAGCTTGTACACAAACATTTTGGATCAGAAAGTGTTTGCATGGTTGTCCGCTGTTTGCAAGTCGGGCGGATGGAGTTGCACATCAGATGTGAAGTTCTGGTCTCACCGAACGCTGGGGACACGCGGTCTGCCTTCAGCAGGGGCAGGATTTCACCCTCGGTCTTGCTTGTTTGTCAACCCGCCCCTCTTGGTCAGGCAGAGAGGGTAGAGGTGTAAGGAAACTACGGTGTTTAGCCATGATCTCTGCATCTGGACTGGAGGGCGCGCTTCCAGCTGCATCAGGTACTACTGTTGTGACGGTGCTTTTAGCTCACCTTGTCCCTTGCACACTGACACTGAAGTTAACCCCCTGCCTGGGGGCTGGCAGGTATTTCTTTATCCCTGCTGGCCGGAGGCTGGTCTGAGGTCACTGCGTCTGCTGGGGAATGCTCTGCGAAGCACTTGGGCTCCTGTGAGCCGTTTCACAGATCTGGTTCCTTTTAAAGGTCATACTGCTCTGGTCCCATCACCTGTGACTTTCGTTGGTGAAAACCGTATGGGTTTAGTTTAAATACCCCCTGTCCCCAAATGGAAGTAGAAAGTTACGCAGAAAAATTATGAAAATGCATTATTGCCAAGAAGCTGGCTAAGTTTCAAGAAGTCCTTCACACCACACGCAGGTGGATAGGCACTTGTAATGGGCAGGGCAGCTGTTGAAAGCAGCGCTGGATTTCCACGATCCCTGTGTAGCGTAAGGAATCTGAGGGGAGGCTGCAAAGACTGATGCACGCCGGGCGCTCAATGCCCGGCTCCCTTTGACTTCTCTACCCCTGCCCTCCGCTGGCACGTGCGTGGTTTAAGCACAAAGTTAACGCGGAGGTACTGGGCACATCCCCGTAAACCCAAGAGCGGGTTTTTCTGAAGCAAATTCTGCTGTCACTGGGGGCAAAGTGGGCGGGAGGCCTCCGTCGCCCTGAGGAGAGCCTGCGGATGCTCCTCACCCAAGGGCTCAGGAAACGGAGATCGGGGCCAGGACCGGAGGCGGTGCTGAGAGGGGAGCGTGGCTCAGCAGCCCCTTGGAGTTCAGTTGCGGAGGTGGCGGCTGAAGGGGCGGCCGGCCCGGCTGCCGCGGGGCGAAGCATCGGGAAGGCCGGGCGAGCTGTGAGGCGCGGTGCTTCGCCGGGTGGGGAAAGGGCTGAAGCCGGCCGGGATGGAGGGGGAGCGAGGCCGTCTGGCCTCGGTGCGGGTGGGTTCGGTGGTGGCCTGGGGTGGGACAGGGCCAGGGGCCGGTGGCCCCGCAGAGGCGGTGCAGCTTTCTCCTGAACACGCAGCACCCTGAAGGTCGCTGGGAGCCGCTGGCCCTGCCAGCCCGGCGCCCTGCCCAGCACCTCCCTTCCCATCGTAGCAACCGTGGCATCAAACACGGCCGCAGCTGCTGGCCACCCTCGTCCCCGAGCAGCCCGTACACCAGCCCCAGCTGCAGGAGAGGCCGGAGCAGGGGCCCCGACCTGGGCTGGGCTCACAGGCACGATCCAGGTGTTTTCCAGGGTGCCCAATGCCAGGCACAGGAGCCTTTGCCTGCCCCGGCTGCCGCATGGCCTTCAGCTCCCGGCCGCTGCTGCGGGCGCACCAGGAGCGGCTCTGCGTCGGGTCCCCGGCGGGCAGCGGCTCCCGCGGCCCCGGGGGGGACCCAGGCAGGGCTGGGAGGCTGCAGGACCCCTTGGTAGGGTGAGGCTGGGGCGGGCACGGGGATGGGGATGGGAAATGGGGCGTCCTGCTGGCTTCAGCTGGATCCAGCCCATTCCGAGCGGGNGCTTATTTTGGCAAAGCCAGGAAAGTTTGTTATTCAGCACTCCCCTGCCCCCCCCCTCTTCCTTCCCGTTTGCCTCTCTAAGGTTGGGATGTCCCAGCATGGGGACCATGCCGAGCAACACCATCTCCTTCTGCTGTCTGGGCTCCCCCCAGCCGTGCTGGGACAGTGGGGGCCGGGGCGAGCCCGGGGGCCCCCCCTGGGGGACATCCTCACAGCCCGCGAGAGGGCCCTGCTCCGTGCCACCGAGCCCAGCGGCCGCAGCCCCCGGCACCCCGCTGCCAGTGGGCTGCAGGAGGAGGTGCGCCCACCCCTCTGGCCCCGCTCACCTGCAGCAGGGTGCGGGTTTTGCCCCCAGCCCCATGGGGCTCAGGCCTCCTGCCCACTGCCACCCCCTGTGCCGCAGGGAGAGCCCAGCCAGCGGCTGGCCCCGCCGCGGGGGCACCCACGAGCGCTGGAGGTGCTGGAGGCCCATGAGCGCCATGTGGCCGAAATCCGGGCCAGGACCCAGCAGCTGGAGCAGCAGAGAGAGGGTAGGCACTGGCACGGGTTTTGGGGTGATGGGGATGTGGTTCCTGGGGTGACCCAGCTTGCTGCCCCACAGGGCTGTGCCGGTGCCTGGCGGTGCTGGCGGATGAGCGGCTGCGGCCGGGGCCAAGCCAGGCTCTGGAGACGCTGCAGGATGAGGCTGGCCACACGCACGGAGGGTGAGCCCTGGCTGGGGTGGGCAGGGCTCGGCCCCCCCCCCTCCTAGAGAGCACCCAGGGTGCTCCCCAGAAAGGTGCCCTTGCCCCCTTGCCACCTAATTTGCCCAGTTCCTCCCCAGGGCCACCATCAACCTCAACGCCCTCCAGCCGCCCGCGGGGCCGCTCACCGCCGAGGCCAGGTGAGAGCCGAGGGCGGGCGGGCGCCCAGCGGAGCCCCCGCCGCGGCTGACACCGGTGCCGTGGCAGGGCACTGCGGCTGTCCTACCTGCGCGGCGGCGGCCACAACGCGGCCATCCTGGCTCAGCTGCTTGACCTCCAGGCGGAGGCCATGGCGCTGGAGAAAAGGGCAGCGCGGAGGACGGGTAAGTGGCAGCCCCAGCACTGAGCCCAGCCCGGGGCTGCAGCCCCTGTCCCTGCTGAGGCACCCCCGGCCATGCCAGCAGAGCACCCCAGGGCCGGCACGCAGGACCTCGATGCGGTGCTGCTGGCCGTGGAGCTGGAGAACCGGCGGCTCGAGGACAAGCTCCTGGCACTGAAGGTCCGGCGGGAGAGGCGAGCCGGTGCTGGTGGGTGACCGAGAAATGGGGCATCTGCTGCCCGCACCCTGCAGTGCCCAGTTGCCTGTGGGGCGGCAGCCAAATGAGCCCCGGGGCTGCCAGCAGCACCCCAGGGCCGCAGTGATGAGCCGCGGTCCCCCAGGCTCACTGGCGGCCCAGCAGCACGCGGAGGAGCTGGCCCAGCTGCAGTCAGAGGTGGGGATGCTGAGACGCCAGGCAGAGGGGATGGGGACGCGGGTGACCCCTGCCATCCTCCCGCCCCCGGTGGCCCCCCCGCTCCCGCAAGCCCTGGCCCTGCCGGGGTTCGTCACGGTAAGAGCCTTGTCCTGGGGCGCGGGGGAGCCCCTCTCCTCAGGAGGGGGATTTCCAGGGCGCTGATTCTGGACTTGCTCCCTGAGCTGCAGCAGGACATGTCCGTCCCCCCCCGCTGCCGAACCGTGGGCATGATTTGCTCTGCGCACCCAGTGCTGTTGGGGGCCCCCTCCCCGCTCCCATTAATGCCGCTTTTCTCCTTCCCCAGGAGCTGCCGGGGCCAGCCCTGGAGCCAGGCAGCCCCACGGCCCCCAGCCGCACGTGTGCCCCCCCCAGCCTCCCCACCATCCCCTTTGTGGCCCTGGAGGACCCCCCTCCCGCTCGGGAGCCGCCAGCAGAGCACAAACCCCCCCGGAGGTGAGACGGGAATGGGCTGTGACCCCACAGCACCACCTCGGTGCCTCCCAGCCCCTCCCCGAGCTGGAGTGGGAAATTGGGGCTTTATTAAACACCAGCGTGATGAAGGGATGGGAAAAAGCTGTGTTAGAGCTGCAGGTTTGGGGATTTGGGGCCAGCTGTGGAACCACAGGGCACTGGGGCGATGCACGTGGGTCCGCCCTGGGACCAGGGAGGCAATGGGAATTTCAGCAGCAGCGAGAGCAGGCAGGGAGGGGACGGGACTTGCCAGCTGGCAGCCACCAAGCCCCACGGCTCAGCCACCACCTCAGGCTGCTCCTCGCCCTGGGACGGTGCCCACACACAGGGGGCATTTTGTCCCGGTCACTGGGGCGGTTTGGGGAACAGCAGTGGGCACAGAGGAGCACTGCCACTTTTTTCTTCTTCCCCTTTCCCTACTGCTCACTCTGTTGGACGCATCCCAAGCCACTTTTAGGAGCTTCACAGGAGGCATTCACGGCTCAAGCCAGGGAGCAGCAAAACCAACTGCAGTACTGCAGGCCACGTGCTGGCTGCCTAATAAATGGCTCCTGCCTGATGCCCTTCACTTCTTGGCCTTTTTCTACATGCGTACCTGTCCCTAGCGAGAGGGACCCACACCTGCAGGCAGCGCTGGCTGCAGCAGCCTACAGGGTTGGGGTAACCACGCACGTGCCCACTTCCACAACCAGGTCCTGCAAACGCAGGCTGGAAGAGCAGGGCCCCCGCCAAGGCCCTGAAATGCAGAAATTCATGCCCAGCACCAAAGCACCGCAAAACTTTGGGTGCAGAGCTGCGGCCACCTCTGCGCTCTGGTCGCAACCAGCATGAACTCAAGCAAAATCCAGCAGCTTGCCCAGAGGCAGCTGGAAGAAGAGGTGTGAGCCCAAAGGGAATACAGCCTCCCCTGGGGAGGGGGTCAGGGCAGGGGAAGCACCAAGTGCTCAAGGTGGTGGGTGAAGCCCCCCTTGTTTTGACCGAGGTAGGGGTGATTCAGTCAAGGCTGGGGCCATCTGCCCAGGCCTTCGTGCTTGCCCATGGCTGTGCACTGCCAGTGGCTACAGCATCCTCTTCCCTCGTCTTCACAGCCCCACTTAAAACACAGTGGCAGTAGCAGGATCCTGCTCATAGCCATGCCCCTGCAAGGAGCCATCAGCCCCTGCTCACATGTGAGCAGAGATATTTTGGCAGAGCAAAAGGGAGCAAGTGCAGGTTGAGTAGAAGGCCAGGCTCAAACCCAGGGCTGGCTGCAGGGGCCAGACAAGCTCTTATCACACTGCCCCAGCACGCTGAGCGCCAGGGGAGGTGCCACAGCACCAGGCCAGGCTTAGGGCAGAAGGAGGCAAACAGCCCCAGCCCCCCCCCATCACAGTACAGCACCAGGGCTTGTGCCACATCTCACCCCCCTACACACTTCCCTCAGGGCTATCCGGAGGGGAAGGATGCAGCTCAAGGGGCAGCAGGGGCCAGGCCACAAGGAACAGGGGTGGGGGCTAGTAAAAGGGTCAAGAAAAGGAACATTTGCTTACAATCTTTATTGAAGTCATACAAAAGTTGCCAAAAAGTGAAAAAATACACTATATACAAAACCATTTTCCTTGTAAGGAGAGGAGTGTCCAAGGTTAAAGAATTATCATACTGTGCTTTCAACTGCAGCCCCTGATTCTGCTTGTGGCCTTTTCTCTGTCTAAAAGAAGAGAGAAGTATTTAATTAAAAACCAAAAAACTGCATTACAGCATCAATTCATACAGCAGCTGAAAGGTTTTGTAATTTGAAGATAACTATGCATGCTTTGCTGGTCTTCAGAGCCCAACTACTCTAAAATAGACATTAACAATTGTAGCCCAAGTGAGAAATATTAAAAGCCTGGAGCATTCTACTGTAAAAGACAGGCCCTGTGCTGTAGTTCAGCCTGACTCAAACACCAGAGCCCCAGCACACAATTTGTCCCACCCAACAGGCTGCAAGTATCCACAGCTAACATCTTCCCAGCTCAGTGGCAGACACCACAATACAACATGCTTCCTGTCAGCTTGGGAATACTCCTCATCTCATGGGAAGCCTTGTGAAGACCAGCAGGCAATAAAACCAGTATACCAGCCAGGCACAAAACCATGTCTGAGCAGGGTGGGGGGAGGGAAAAAAAAAAGCATGGCACAGACTCCTGACTCAACTGCCCACCTCCTCTTCCATTTTTTCTGCAACCTCATTTCCACTGGGGGCAGCATCATCACCACCGCCATTGACAGCCGGTTCTGGTTTAGATTTCTTAGCTTCATTGTCTCCCTGGTGAGCCTCCTCCTCTGGTTTCCTCTGAAGACAAAATGGTTTAGTCTTCACTATGTACAGATTTAAGTGTGGTTTTTTTTTTTTTTTAGAAAGTTAGCATCTAGACATCATTGTGCATTATCTACTCAACCTCCACTTTCCAGGTTCAAGACAGACACTTAAGTGTTAGGATTTAACTGAGCTCTGAAGCTTTGGCACAGAGGTCTCAGTCACAAAGTATAACCACTGAGACACTATTTAAGCACTAGTATCTACAGTGCTGAGTTACCCTTCAGTTGGGCAGGGGAACACGTTGCTGCTGAGCTACGTAACAGCTAAGTGGATAGATGACATTTACAATCACCTGTGTAAAGCAGATCAAAGTCACCCCAGGCAAACCTGAACTCAGAGGCTAATTAACACAGGCCAGGCTGTGCCACAACACTATGCAATAAACTAAGATTCCATATGGGATAATTTTAGTGATATCAGCAAACAGTTCTGGAAAAACCTATACCTGTAAAGGAACCTAGTGCGCAATATATCTTCTCATTAAGAGGCAGTTTAGCACGGCTATACAATAGATTGGCTTTGGTATTTTTCAAGTCCAATTCTCCATTTCCACTTGGAAAGAAGGGAACCCAACTCAGCCTGGTTGCTTGCCTTTATCTTTTATTTTTGAGATCTATTGGCTGCCCTGCTCTTCCTGCACGTTCTCAACAGAGCAGGGCATTTGTTCAGAGAACACCTCCAAAAGCCACACAATTCAGCTCTGAAGTTAAACCAGTGTGGGTCAGGCGGGGTGCTGAACCATCACCAACTAGTCTGCTGGAGGCTGGATGGTTCCCAGACTGATTAGCTCCCAGTGGAAAGGAGTTTCACTCAGTATTTCCGTTATTACTTTTGGAGTGTTTTTCCACATGTTATAGAACTAAGTTAAGAAGAAGCTTTAAGCCAAGAAATCCAATCATAGAAGCAAGCCAGCAGTACTTTAAACTGTTCAATAGTTATTTCTGGACTCACCTTTTTCCTGACCAGGTGAGAGATGTCTGTAACACACTGAGATGCCCCATCAGCTGCCTTTCTTACCGGAATCTATTACAAAACAGACATTGATGCATCAAAAACAGTAAACGGCAATCTTTAAAGCAGATAAACTCTCAACATCTATCCTCACTCGACTTACTGTTGAAACAGAACCACTATCTTCACTTTGTGCAAAGCCAGATGTAGTTCCAACCTTAAGAAAAGCAGAAGAAAAACAGTTAACAAGCACACTGTCATCACACGACCAATACGCTGGTTTAGACAGCAGCAGAAAACCCATCTCCTCCATGTCAACATTGCATTCTGCTTCTACGCTTACAGGAGAAACAGAAGCAAGGCTCATGTAGTGATGTAACACTCAGCTGATTCTCACATTTGACTTAACTATTATTTCTAGCCTTGACACATTTAATTAGAAGCCTACCAAATTCCAGTTTAGAACAATTAATTTGTGTATTTACTATTAATCTTTTTAGATGTCAGCTGTCTCAGTTTCCTTCTTGATCTGTATGAGGAAGTCTGAGCTTCTCCCATTACTGGTTTACCTCAAATCCCAATGCTTGGTTAAAAGGAAACAGCAGGATGCACTAACCAGAGTTGCTTTCAGTGCCAGCTCAGCTACTCTTGCACTCTTTTGAGACTCCTTTGAATCCTCTATCTTTTCTTTAATTTCAGGGAGAAGTCCTTTCAGTTCTTCAATCTCCTTCTCATCTTCAGGGGACCCACTTTCTGCCTTCTTTATTCGTTCAGTAAGCATTGCTAGAATGACACAGTTATGTCAAAAAAAAGCATCAGGACAAACTAGTTATCTGTACCCACAGGAGAAAGTGCCCACTAACAGATGCTGTTTTGACAATTCTGACATTAGTATAGCCTATTACCAAACATTTGCATGGCAAGGCAGTAAGCATACCTAACTGTTTTTAGGGCAATTTAACAAAGTCAGTTTTGATTTGTGAAAGCTCTCTAGTTTGCTAGGCAATTTTAGAAGTCTACTTACCCATTCTCTTGTCGATGACTTCTACGGATTTACCAAATTGCAGAACTGCCTCATCAAACTGGCTGTTGTAGTGGTACGCCAGCGCCAGCTGGTAGTGGCTTTCAGCTAGCAAGCGGTCATGAGCCTCCAAGTATTTCTGCTGTAGGGCCAGACAGGCCTGAAACTCCTCTATAGCCTGCACGTAGTTTTCTGTAGGAGCAAGCCATAAGGTCTTTACAAAGAACATGCATTTAGCTAAGCAAGATCTACACCCTTATTCAGTTTCTACATATTTTATTCCACTTTATGCAGTCCAAAAACAGATCTACCATTGAATACAAGTTGAGCTCAGCAACAGGCTGCTTTCCTATTATCAAGTGACAGCACTCACAGTTCAACACTGCCTTCCTCTAAACAACCTTTTTCTGAGAGTATTTCCTCTAGCTCTCTCAAGAGTGCTTTGTCTATTTACAACAACACAAACTGAACAGCCAAGTCAAGACCAGGCACACTAATTCTGCTATTTTACCTACTATCATGAATTGAATGTAACTGGTCAAAACTGCAGCTGGGATCCAGAGGTGCTACCTTCCAGTCAAGCTCTCCCCTGAGAGTGTTCTAGTGACATAAAAGACAATCCTCACTCTGTAACCCTCGTCCAGAAGCCTGTCAGATTATTTCCAATGCTTGCAATAGAGGAGGATGACACCTCTACTTCGATTTAACAAGATCAAAGAAAAAGTGTTTTCAAATGAAGGGCCGACATACATCTCAGAAGGCATAAATCTGAGGCCGACTTCCCATCTGCTGGTGCATGAGGGTCTTCCCCAACCATACCAATAGTATTTTAGAAAGTCTAATAGAGTCAACCATTTTCTATGTGCAGTCTTTACATTCCAGAAGTGGCTTGGTACCTGACACCTCCCACTGAGCTCAGTGACCGAGTACTTCACTAAGAAAGGAGTCTTTCCCAGTTTGAAGCTAACCAAAACCTGCCTATGAAACAGCCTTGTGTTCTGCTTTAACCTGGTAGTACATTAGTTCTTACTCAAAGCTTTCTCCCACTTTTCTGGAAAAGCATGGGATATCCGGTTTAAGTAACTCACTTGCTCATCCATGGATTAAAAAGCTTCATGTGGCCGTACTATTACAATTAGACATTCCGCCCCCCACATCTCAGCAGATTTCAGTCACCTCTACTCATTTTGAGGCATGAAATAAAAAGTGACAAAATGAGACTCAGCACTTCGTACATGAGAATTAGTACAACTTACCAGATTCAATGCTGACTTCTCCTAGCTTTAGATGAGCCTGAGCTGCGTGGAGCTGAGCTTCTTTTGTTTCCTGTCTAAATCAAGGAAAAAAGCCTTTTTCAAATCATCATCAGAATATGCAGCATTATGCCTACACCACCTCCCAATTCCCTCTGAGTTTCTCTAGCAGACATCCAAATTACAACTTAAGTTTTTACCTCTTGTAGATGACTTTTGCTAACTCCAGCATGTCCCAGGCTAGCTCAAGATTTCCAATTTCTTCCTCCTCACTTTCCTGTAAAGACTAGAAATACACGTTTACGTTCTTAGTTGATACGGCCTTTCCCTTCCTCCCCCAGAAATAACAGGGCACCAAGCACCAATATTATCCTGAGAATAAGATTCAGGTTTAAGTTGCTATTAAGATAAGCCAAACACCAAATAAAAGAGTTGATGTTCCATGTTTTTTAAATAAGCTTTTGAGCTCCATTAGAATAGTCTGAGGTAGAGATATTCTGTTTAAGACAGTTGTGTATCATGCTTAGCACCACATTCAAATAGGCGTTAGATTTTTTCCCAGTGTATCAACTGCTACATCAAGGTAACTCCTCAGATTTAAGCAGCACTACACTTTCCACTAAATTCCCTATCTTAATCATGACTTATTGGACCGGGTGCACTCAATGTGCATAGTGAGACAACAAAACAGACAGAACTATGACAAGCAAGTAACTTCAGTGACAAGCTAGAGCAGCCCTCCCTGCTGAAGCCTGCCTCCCCTGGTATTTACCAGGCTGCGTTACTACTGATCTACGGACTGCAAGCATTTGCTTCAGTGTTACCTAAACAAGTCCAAGTTCAAAGCTGAACAAGATCCTACAATACAGACTATGCATAGTGATGCCCCTGCCTTAGGTAATACTGGTTTCCAAGCAGAAGTAATTTCCTGTGCAGGACTGAATGAAATATGAGTTAGCTTTTATAAACTTAAAGACATTAACGTGACTTTTAGACAGACATCGTGCTCAAGAGCGCCAATATCAGAGCTCAGCAATCTTACCTTGTCTTCCACTGTCAATTCATTCTCCTTATCATCTTCAGCTTTATCATTTTCTTTATCTTCCTCTTCAGATTCCTCTGTTTCTAGAAGAAAAGTAGACGAATGAGAACACTTGCTGTTACTATGCTTGCTTCACATGGAGCCAGGCAAAATATTTTATCCATCCCTTATCCTTCCAGCGAAAGGTTAGAAATGTGATGTGAGAAGAGCACAGATAACATTAGATTCTCAGCAGCAGCAGCCATCTTGCTGAAATTGTTAGGCACCGTAGACTAAGGTAGTTCCAGGCAACCTTAGTCCTTGTTTTAAGTGTAACTTCATACTGTCTAGAACGGAAACCTACCTAGAATTCAGTTCTCACAAACACATCGTGAACTCCCACTGAAGCCATGGGATCCTGAGCAGCCCTGGAGGTACTGGTCAGTTATTGGACTTCATGCTCCAGATAACAAGCATTTCCAGCAAGATAGCTGCCAAGCTGTGTACAGATAAGACTGTTTCTGAATTCACGTTCCTCATTTTAGTCCTTTCACAGGACAAGAGAGTAGGTAACTATTCTCTTAGTTCATGTTCAGTCACACTCTGGCCAGACAGACACCTTTCTAGGTAGCTGCTTCACCACCCAGCGTTCACCGTGCTCAGCAGTACAAACCCTTTCACACTGAATAGTTCTGGATATTTAAGACTTGTCACTCCCAAACAAGGCTCTTCCTGTTCAGCTGAGCTACTGACAAGCCAAGTAGCAATTATCAGTTTATTGATTAACTTGTCCAACAGAAAGCGATGGCCTACTAAGACCACGCAAGTACAACTTTAGCAAAGTGTACAATTTACCAGGCAACTAACATAATCCTGAAAACAGCCATAATGAAGCAGGGAAGCAGAATGGGAGAAAAAGCTAGGTAGCTGGAAGACCGTACTAGAAGTAAGCAATAAGCCTTTGGGTTCCAGGGCAAATTAAGTTTAGGTTCACCAGCCAAATTGTCACTTATAATTACCACCAGAAAGCCTCTAAAGGAAACTTTCTTCCCTGCCTTGAAAAAGCAAATTCACTATTTTGTTCAGCTATTCTTATTTTCCTGCTCCACTGTTTTAAAATAAAATATGGTTATAACCAGAGGCAATTTGCGCTTCAAGTTATTTGAAGGTTAGTGCAATAAACCCAGATGCATGCAAGTGAACATCCATTCAGTATTCTCCACCAGCCTAGCCATTACTTACACATTTCACAGGGCTGTAAGTTTGCTTTAAAGTAAGATTTGCTTTGCAGTTAGTTAAGCGTTAGTCTAGAGAAACTGAGACTATTCACTATTCCTTGAAACTTTACTGAAACCAGTTACTTGGATATAAAATCCTTCAAGAGCCCTTTACTGTGCCTTTTCCTTATTCTAAGGCAAACAGAAAATTCTGAATGGAACACTTTACCCCTTGTTAGCCAAATCCATCAAGTCATCCACCCACAAGTACTTCTTCTCACTGTTACCTTCTCCCTCTTCCATCAGGTCATCTTTCTCTTCTTTTTCTACCTTAGCACCTTCACCCTCTTCCATCAGGTCATCTTTCTTTTCCTCTTTCTCTACCTTAGCTGCTACTTCAGCCTTTTCTTCCATGTCATTAGATGGCTCTTTGCCCTCTGTGGGCACTGGTTCCTTTGAGGATTCCATCTCTTTAGATCCGTCTGGTTTCTCTTTTGTGGAAGTCTCTACTGGCTCTTTCTCCTCCACCTTCTTCTGTTCAGCTGCCTCTGCCTGCCCTTCTGCAGCTTCTTTCTGCTCCACAGTGACTGCAGCCTGCCCTTCTGCTGTCACTTCTTGTGACATTGCCTTCTCTTCCACAGCTGCCTCTGCCTGCCCTTCTATTGCCTCTCCCTTTTCCACAGCTGCCTCTTTTTCTGTTGCTTCTGTCATCTGCTCTCCTGCCTCTCCCTTCTCCTCCACAGGTGCTTCTGTAGCTTCAGCCTCTTCCACAGCTGCCTTTGCCTCCTCATCTGACACTTCTGTCATTCTGTCCTTCTCCTCAGTTGCCTTTGCTACCTCTTCTTCAGGCTTTGTGTTCTGCTCTTTTTCCACTGCCTTCTCTTCTACAGAGGCCTCCTCTTTTGTAGTCTTCTTTTCCACAGAAATCTGCTGCTCTTGCTCTTCTGAAGTGACTTCCTTTTCCACAGAAGCCTCTGTCTTCTCTTTAGCCTCTTCGAGCTTTACGTCCATGTTAGCAATTGCTTCTTTTGGCTTTTTTTCCGTGACATCTTCCATTTCAACATCCTCTGCTTTGATTTCTTTCTCAGCTAGTACTGGAGTCTCTTCTGTAGACTTTTTGGCCTCTTCTTTTTCTCCCATGGCGTTATATACCTGTTCTCTCAACTCCTCCCTTGCTTCTTCTACATGATTGAGGAAGCATAAACATTTCTTCGAGTTTAGTGATAAAGACATTAATGGGCACTGACAATACCACCCTCAGACCCTCCAGTGTGTTGGTTTGTCATCAAGTTAGATGACGTTCCTAAAAACTCCCTTTTCAGAACACAAGGTATTAGGACGCAACCAACATCGTAACTTGAACCAAGCAAATCCCTTCCCCAGACTGAATTATTGCAAGCGGCCGCTCAAGCAGTGTGCAGTTTTGCGCGCTAGAGTTTTTAGTCACAGCTAAGCAAGAGATGCCAGTGTTTTAATAGTCTGGATTGACAGGAATTCCTGTATTACCTCCAGCTGCACGTAGTATAAAATAGCTACTGTCCTTGGGCTTTTTAGAGACTGACCTCTACTACTACACACGCTGTACTGCTACGAGGTTACAAAGCAGTTCAAGTTGACTGTGAAGCTTAAGAAAGTAAGCTTGAATGCAGTGTTTCAGGACACAGACATCTGGTGATCCTTTACACATGCTTAAGCAATCAGTTCCTTGCAGAAGTTTTGGAGGTTTTGTTCAATCTTTAAGCAAGATTAGAAGAACAAAAGAGTCCATTCTGGCTGCTAGGAGGAGTCTTAACAGAACGATTCTGACTACCTAGGATACAGATATACACGACTTGGACCATTTAAGACAAGAAAACACAGCTTGGTACCTCCGTGACACAGCAGACAGCTTTACATACCATCAACAGCTGGTAAAGCAGAATCATCTTCAGCTTTTTCTCCTTCTTCTTCAACCTGCACCCCTTCTAAGGCATTTCCCAATACACCATTTTCCATTCTAAAGGGAATAAGAGATTGTTATCCCTTGGCTCTTGCAATTGCACCTCTTTAACTGTGGAAGCTGCAATACCATGGCCCATTCCAACCAGTACAACCCTGCCTATACAAGGACAAAACCCTATTACCCCAGCCAGACTCTCGATCTGGATGCCTGAGACAAGTTACATCCTTCCTTGACAGTAACAGGTGCTTAGAAGATAAGACTACTTACTAACGTTGTAAATAACACTTCCCTCCAGAGAAGTACGGATATTTGTCAAATGTTCCCTAAAAGAGCACTGCTACTACAAAACATTGCTTAAATAACACTGAACAAGCTACAGTAGATAGCACCTGTACTACTTTGAAATCTGTTTTTTTCTGCCAGAAGCTTTATTTCTGATACCATTTTTCACTCTCGGTATCAAGCTTTAGAGCCTCTTAAGCCAGTCACTCCTATTTCTTCAGGAAGGAGGTACACCAGTCACTGTTCAGTTACAAACCACCCGAAGGAAGCACACTATACATTTAAGGACAGGCACCATAAATGAGCAACTGTTAGCATACCTTGCCAACTCCAGGAGAGATTTTCCATAATAAAAAAAAGCTTCTGCACACTCATCCGCTGTCTCACCATATTTTTTACCCCTACAAAAGTAATGAAGCATTATTTGTCTGTGCCAGTTTTGGAGGTTTTGATACCTGAACTTTAAAGCTAAGAATTCCTGGACAGGAAAAATTTCTTAGCTCATCTTCCGTTTTTGAAGAACGGATGAATGCCCTTCTCACTTATTTAGAACTGGCTCTCATCAACATCCAAAACAAATCAAATCTAAAAACCCAGGATGTATCACCCTCAAAGACTGATCAAGACTAGCAAAGAATGGGCAAGTAACACGATCCCATTATTTTCATAGTAACAGACCACATCAGAATTATGTAAGACAAAATAAAATATCAAATCATTTTTCCTCCCTAGAGAACTGCACTGGCAATTACTATCATCACAACAGCTGCCTAAATTGCACACCAACTACGGTATTGTCCTACCCAGAGTTAATTTAAGTAGCTCGTACTGTCCTCAGTTGTATTATAAATACAGCAGCATTTATAATGTAAAAAAATCTAAGCCTTTCTTGCATAAACCACATCAGTGCAGTCAAGCTGAAAACCAGTCCCTACAAAATTACACAAAACATTTTACTACTTACAGTAAGCTTGCAGCTTCCTGGAATGCATTAACAGCAGCTGGAATATTCCCCATTACCAAGTGTTTCTGTCCTAAACCCAACAGTTTCTTGGATTCTCCATCCACATCCATACTGCGGGGAAGAAAAAAAAAAAAGAAAAAGAAAAAGAAAAAAGAACAAGAATGCAGAATTCTGTTAGTTTCCATAGTAATCAGAAAACTACATGTCAGGCAGATTCATACCCAGCTTTCAAAACCTAGCTAGCTTAATGCAAGTGCGTTGTATAGATTACACCAGCTGGCACTATCAGATTTTTATTTTATTTTTACATCTGCACCAACTTCTAGCTTCAATGCCCAAGGACAAGTAGGTTAATTCTAACCAACTGCCACAAGAAGCAGGAGTCAGACTCGGTGGCGACAAAGGATGCCTAGCAGAATACACTAGGAGTTGCACAGCAATACACCACCGAGCACCGCACAGCACTCCGTCAGACTCCGATGCTAGCTGAAAAAAAGAGAAGAATAAATGCAAGACGTGCCTCTCACAGCACGGCACGGCGCACCCGAGGACAAGGACAGGTGTGCGCCGTGGTTTCAGTCCAGTGCCTCTCACGCAGCTCCACAGGGTCCCTCTCCAGAGGGACGAGAGACGCCCACAGCGGAGCAGAGCTGCGCGCTAGCCGCGCACTCGCACTTCACGAAGGCCTCCCCAGCTCTAGCTCGCTTACCGAGAACGTCCCAACAAGCTCCAAGCGCCGCGGGCTGCCCGGGGCGCGGCCGCTCCCGGGCTCGGCTCTGCGGGCACCGGCCGCGCTCCGCAGCCCC
>VXAL01012061.1:29110-43457 GCA_013399475.1 Chauna torquata
GTTTCCAATGAGAAAGCATGAAGATCGGAACATCAATTTTGTCAACACTCTCCACAACAGTGAGCAGTTTAAATAATAATAATAATAATACCTAAATATACATTATTATTTGTGTTCCATGTTATTATCAAAGCAATGTTTAAATGCTTTTTTTCCAAGCAACTGAAAAACAAACCTATTTCAAAATACGGGGAATTTTTAACAGTTCTTCCTCCAAACCAGCCCTAGTTGAAAACACTTCCTCATTCTGTTAGGCTGCAGAATACAATTAGAGTTCGACTGTCTTTCATACAATGAGTGTTGTAAGCTTTGCAAAATTCAGTTCACATGACTAGATGGGGAAAAAGGTTTTTAAGTTTGTAGAGCAGGCTGAAGTCCCTCTGAATGTGACAGGGTTTCCCCCTGCTAAGTGAAGTGTCTGTGCAAACAGCTGGGCAGGAGATTTTTTTTCTCCTCTTTTTACTGATTAAGTAGGAAAAAAACCTGCATCCACAGTTACAAGAAAATTAAGCAAGAAACTCTGCTTCTGGTAGGGTTGTAGGATAAACAGATCTAGCATTTAACTGGAAAACTTTTTCTTCCCGTGTTTCCGCACATGTTAAAATTACTGCAATTGAAGTGTCCTAAGAGGTCATTTTCATTTTCTTCTCAGACATCAACGCAATACTGCACGTGCTTGGCCACTCCACTACAACTAATAACTATTAGTGAAAAGCGTTGTCTTCTTTACAAAGCACTTAATTTTCATTTTACAGATAAATACAACTAAGGCACAAAGCAACAACGGGATTTCCCCAAGGTTACCAAGTACATCAATGGCAGAACCCAGAACAGCAGCACATTTTCCCAGTACCGATGTGAATAGACTAAACTACTTTTAGGCTTCTGATACATGTTAAACTTGACAAAGATTTTACCTCACAGTAAGCCAAATTTTCAGCTAGTATAAGATGGCAAGCTTCAGTAGAGAAACTCGTTCGATAAAGCTTTATTACTTTCTCCCAGTCAGACTACTTTCGGTTACCTGACTTTGGCACCCATGCCAAACCAACCATCAGGCAATCAGTGATCCTAATTTCACTACCAACTTGTTTTCACTATTAAAAAAAATTCAGTAGCTACTTAAGGATTTTAAATTAAGACTTAATACCCATTTTTGCAGCCTCATGACCGCTAAATAATGACAGCAATTATCCCTTTTCTATGTATAATACCTCTATATAGTAATAGAAATTGTCTCCTCTACTGCTTCCAGACCCACTACAAATCTAAATAAATCCCAAGCCAATTCAAAGAAGAATTAAATAAGAACATGTGTTTCTGTGAATGAATGCATCAAATATGAATGAATGCACAGGTTACAGGTAGAGATGGGTCTATAGCACAGTCTGTAGGACTATGCTATAAATCATCCTTAAAAATACCTTGCAGCCAGTTTACACAGGAAGAAATTCACAGCTCAAAAAGAAGCTCCTCAGGACACAACACCAGCCACTTATGTAAAACTGGGGTTTCTGCATTCTTTGCCCTTTCCGGGTAGAACTTACTCAAAGGCATGAGGCCAGTGCATGAGGTACAGGTCCAGGTAATCCAGTTTCAAATCTCCAAGTGTTTTCCTTAGTGCTGGCTCTACATCTTCTGGGTGGTGTTTGGTGTTCCAGAGCTTTGATGTTACAAACAGGTCCTCCCTCTTAATAACCTTTAAGAAAGGGAGGAGAGCACAATCTACTGGAGCAAGCTCAGAAAAAGAACTGCAGCAATTCCCCAACTAGCTTTAAAACAAAAAAAATGATTTAAGTTTAAAAAAAAAAGTTAACACATGAAACCTACAAATTAAACCTTTCAGAAATGTACTGGATGGAGAACAGCAAGACAAATATACACTTACATTGACCCATCCTAAACTACACCAAACACTTAGCAATTCACTAGAAGTTTTGGGAAAACAAACAAACAAACACAACCCTCCCCACTTCTCCAAACTCTAATTTAAGGGTTAAAGCCACTACTAAGTGTAATGAGGCCAAATGAAAGATTGCAAAATTTACATATGAATAAACTGAGTAATTTCTGCTAAACAATTCACATATCCACAATCAGGTAACTTACCACACTCATTACATGTTATAAACCAAGAATGCTTCTCAAAGAAAGAATGTGGGAAAATAAACAGAAGAAGTTTCGCCAAACCTCTGCACTTGAATTTCTAAGTTCTGGCAAGAATGCACTAAAAATTGAGCACCATGTATTGGAAGGATAAGACTCAGAAATGAAACAAATATAAATTTAGGTATTTAGGAAGTATAAAATGTAAAACAGAGATCATATTTGGCATGCTGAAGCACAGAAGCCCATCAGAAGGCAATTCTCATTAACCAATGCAGTACCAAATTTCACTCAAATCTACACCTTATAGAAGCTGGAATGATTAATTCCTTAGTTTCTCTTTTCCACCCACTTAGTTATTTGTGTTTCACATGCTAGCTGTTGTGTTCAAAGAGAAAAACATTCTAAAAATTCTCGTTTTAAGTTAGTTAGCCAATACAAACCTAGTAAAAATAATCCTATGCTTCCCCACACAAAAATAGTGTACAAAAAAAGTGAGAAGGAATCCCTGGGGCAAGCTGAAAGCAGCCTCTCTTGAGCTAATCACATAACAAAGAGATTGCCCTACAGCAAAGGGGAGAAGAGCAGAAAAGCAGGAACATGAGAACTTTCCTTCCAGGGGCTCCAAGGCTATACATATAATTCTTCTGGCCCCTTGGGCCAACAAGAGCAAGGGGATGAATTTAAGATTACACCTGAGGTCATCCATACGAATGTCTGTTACATCACATTATGTTAAGGCCATGAACTGTCAGTGCTGACCCTAGAAACACAGTTGCGAAACCTTCAAATACAATCACTGTTTAAAAAAAAAAACAAAAACACAAAAATAGTATGTATTTACTCACTCATATATTTGATCTATCACCAAAAAAACCTACAGTCGCTGAATTTGCTGTGGCTACCCAACATCGCATACCACTCCAGACTGGCAAACTAGAGTAACTTTTCATATAAATCACAGAATATATTTTCCATTGTAACTAGCGATTTCGGCAACCTCTAATTTTTGAAGACCCAAATTGGGATATGGGCTAGGGGTGGGTTGTTTGTCAGGGAATTCAAAAAGGCATTTTCTCTAGCTTCCACATGAGTATTCCAGGCAATCTTTTCTCCTCTTGACAGCCAGGATGTTTCCAGAGGAGAGAAAGCCCTCTTTCGTGCCTGGTCCTGATTAATAAACAGCTGCCATAGACCAGAAGGAAAAGCCACAGATGTTAACTTTACAGTCTACTTTCAGGTCACAGTTGTAAATTCTGATACAACACACAGTCAGCACGGTAGTTCTTGTGTTTGTACCTTGTTGGGCCCAAGGCATTCCTGGAAAGCCTCACCAATCTCTGCTTCATTGCTGTAAGCTGCTGCGCAATCAATGTGGCGATAACCCACACCTAGGGCATATTTCACCGCTTCTTTCACCTGTAATCAGAAACAGATTACCCAATGCAATCAGTGGAAAGGGACACAACCAAAAAAGTTGCTAAGGACTTAATGAGGAACGCTGCCGAAGTACAGACCTACATAAGGTCTCGAGACCCAAGCAGAGTAGAAAACAGGCCTCTGTGGCCCAGCCCTCATGAGTGAAGAGCTAGTAACTGACACACCCAGAGTAACATGAAAACAGACCATGCACACAGGTCAAGCATGCAAGTACTCACTAGATAGAACAGAAATTCATTCTTAGCTATAGTTGCCATACTTTTATTAAATATCAGATTAGCTGTAACAAGCAATTTTCAAATAAATCTTAGTTTAGGAAGACAAACTTGGTGGAACTAACTGGTCAATCAGTCAATGTTAGCCAAGCCTGGAATATATCACCTCTCCTCCGGTAAAAGAAAAGCCAGGTTTCTAATTTCATAATTTCCAAAGTCCAGGTTTGATTCAACTGTTTACATTTAATTGTTAAGATAAGGCCAGTTTATGGCACATTTTTCCTTCACATCTCATTCTCACTGATCGCACAACAAGAGCGGTACAGTGACAAGACAGTCACTATCCTGGTGATTATTAACCCACGGCCTGCAGGGGATCTCCCAGTGATACTCACAGGTTCATATTTTGCCTTCCACATTTCTGACAAAGAAGGTGCTGCCAACAGCAAGTGTTCCTTGCTCCATGTTATTATTACACATAAGCTGGAATGGTTGGGAACCAAGGCACTACACTTTGAATCTGTTTC
The DNA here is from genome assembly GCA_013399475.1 of Chauna torquata. Taxonomy (NCBI): domain Eukaryota; kingdom Metazoa; phylum Chordata; class Aves; order Anseriformes; family Anhimidae; genus Chauna; species Chauna torquata. Next base: position 33,399 of record VXAL01012061.1, read on the forward strand.
TGCTTTTGAAAGCTCTAACGAAGCACACGCACAGCACATACATCTGCATGCTGGCACTAGACATGGGGCAAGCCTAGAAACCAAACAGGGAAATACAGAATGGCATCTCTTCCAGGATTCCAAAGTGACTTTTGAATAAAGATTTTGAATAAAGATTTTACATAACTGATTGTGTAAGAACAAAGAAATTACTAGACTCCAGTGTCATCGTCTCCTGTTAGATGGACGGAGCATTAAGGAAAATCCATTTTATTTAGCTTCCAGTGGTCAGTAAGCACATGGTCTCTGTCCATCTCTTAAGTCTACAGTAAGAGCACATCTTCTCTGTACAGTGATTTCTATACACTGCTCTTCACTGACTTGTCTCATGAGACTGCGGGAGATTAAGTTACTCTGTGTCTGAGGTCTGATGCAATGAGGCCCTAATCTGTTTGGAGATTGTCTCTCTCTTGTCAGGAGATTAAAAATGTGTCGACAAAGGATAGAGAGTGATTGATTTCTTTCAACTTAAGTACCAGCATTTTCAATTTTAAAGCTGACAAAATGATTAACACCAATTAAAAACATGTACAGTCTTGCTTTCAGATGCTACAGAAAAAGGGGGAATGAAATGTGAAAGCAATCTCTCTTCTATTGGTGAATTTAATTTGTTTTTCCTGTCAAGAACTGCAGTAAAAGCAGACACAGGCTATTCTGACTGCATTCTTTGGCATTTTGAGAGGAAAACTGGAACTTAGACCAGCTTCCCTTACCCAGAATGACAAAGCACTTCTATTACAACAGTGAAATAAGCTCTTCCTTTCTTTAGCAGGATGGTATTTACAGTCCTTACTTCACTTTGACAAAAGGCACTCCTTAGGTCACTGTAAAGTCAAGGTCATAGGAATTTTGAAATCACTTGAGACATTAAAGGCTTTTAAGGCTGAATATCCACCCTCCAAAAAGGTGGCAGTTGAGGAGCAGAAGCATATTCTCTTTTCTTTTTGGGGCATGCTCCCCCCTACCTTTAAAAAAAAACAAAACAAAACAAAAAAACATGGCAGAGGAAAGGAAAACCAGCATGGTGTTCGTCAGAGCTAATCCCCCGTTTCCTCTGTCAGGACTTTTTTCTATTTTTAATCCAAACAGACACAAAGTTTGTCATAAAATGGAAGTAGGCACCACTTGCAGAAAACTAGGAATAAGGCACTCCAAACATGTCTCTGCAAAGTGATAAAATTAGAGGCCATATTTGTATATCAGAGTGTTTTCATATATTTCTTGCACTGAAAAATTAGCACTGGCCATTTAAATGAGGTTTGGATTTGGGCAAAATTTTTACTTGTGTAAACTATTCTCAGCCTAAGACATTCCAACTTGAACTGAGAGATCCTGTTCCATGCAAAACGCAAATAAGCAAGAGCAAGATGTGAAAATAAGAATTTCTTGGCGCCAAAAAAACCCTAACAACAGACAGATGTATATGTAAGAAGAGTACTTTGCTTCAAGAGAAAGTTTTTGTATTTTTCACATTACATTCGGGCAGGTACATGCATTTCCCAGGGCGAGGAGGGAAGACTCAACGTAAGCAGCTAGAGATTCAAATGCCTTGGGATATTTGGTGTTGTATAGCAACAACAGCCAAAGGATCCTTCAAACTTTCCGTATATTCTTTAGGTTAGCCTGTCAACACTACTGTGGAAGGCGCAATTACCGAATTAATTTCCCATTGGTCAAGCTGAGTCAGACAGCTTAAGTAATTAAGCTAGCATCATATAACTACAGAAAGTAGGTCTGAAAGAACCTTCAGAAATCATCTGGTCTATTGTCATACCCCATAGCAGGGCCAACTAAGCCTAAACCACTCCCCCATACATTTGTCAAAACCCTTTTTTTTTTTTTTTTAAATAAGTAATAGGCAGTCTACTCCAATGCTTAGATATCTTTATGTTCAAAGCCTTTTTAGAAGTCTAACCAAGATGCAAGGCCCTGATACCACATCCTATTCCTCATAGACATGAAATTCATAGCTTCCCCTTTGAAAAGGGTTTTTACGCATTTAGTCATCAGCATACCTGTCCTGGTTTCGGCTGGGACAGAGTTAACTTTCTTCATACTGGCTGGTGGTATGTGCCGTGTTTTGGATTTAGGAGAAAAATGATGCTGATAACACACCGACGTTTTAGTTGTTGCAGAGCAGTGCTTACACAGAGCCAAGGACTTTCCAGCTTCTCACGCTGCCCTGCCAGCGAGGGGGCTGGGGGTGCACAAGGAGCTGGAAGGGGACACGGCCAGGACAGCTGACCCAGACTGGTCAAAGGGATATTCCGTGCCATGTGGCATCGTGCTGAACAATAAAACTGGGGGAGTTGGCCAGGGTGGGAGGCAACTGCTGCTCGACCCTGGCTTGCAGGCAGGGCATCAGTCAGTGGGTGGTGAGGAATTGCATTGTGCAACACTTGTTTTGTATATATTATTATTGGTTTAATAGGACAGAAAAGGAAGCAAAAATAATGTCTTTATGTCAACCCACGAGTTCTGCCTTTTTTTCTCCCCCCCCGATTCTCTCCCCCATCCCACTGTGGGGGGCAGGGAATGAGTGAAAGGCTGTGTGGTGTTGACCTGCTGGCAGGGTTAAACCACAAAAATACCTCCTCTCAAACCTCTTGACTGTGTGACTTCAGGTGCTTCCATCTTTCATCACAACTCACCTTTACCAGACCTTGCATCACTGTTGCTGCTGTCTCATCAGCTGGTTTGTACTTTTTTTTAAGTGGTTTGCCCGAAACCAGACGGTATTGCAGCTGAAGCCTTACTCTCCTTCATTATAGCAAAGTCCTAGGAACTACACTCATATTTATGTATCCTAGCAAGGGATTTTGCTCTCCCCCCCACTTTTTTTTTCCTTTTAAGGTGGAGGGCTATGATACTGCTAACAGTCAGTGGCAGATTCAAAAGCAGAATCCATAAGTCTCAACTCACTATAGTATTCATTACTTGATTTACAGTTCTTCCATTTGCCCATCACAAGGTGAAAAACTAATGAGCCATCTTTATACTTCCAAGCACCACAGAGTATCCAAGTGACTAGGGAGCCTCTTCTGCATGGCCCCAAGCCATTACGAACAGGCTTTCAAAAAAAACCAAAAAACAAAAACACACACACAAAAAAAACCACCTACTTTCCTACATTACCACTCTAACACTGCCAGTCAAGTAACACTTGGGAAGAAAAGCAGACTGGAGATGGATGCTTTAACAACTTGACAACTTCCAATGTACTTGACAGTTCAGCAGTCCAAGTACATTTGCTGATGGGAAGCAGGAAAAAACAGATCAGGCCACACGATATTTGGATGTAGTTATGACCAGTACATGTGCTGCTGTATCACAGCTTCTACATACTGCACTAAAATAGTTTGCTGTAAAGGAAGGAATTCAGACCACCATATAAATGGTAACTTACAGTGAACGTTCCCTAAAACGATGAGTTTTGCCTCCTATCCTTCAGATATTTAGTTCAAGTTCTTCCCTTAACATATGCCGGTAGTAGCGAATTTTTGTTCACATAGCCAGGATTCTCTAGATTGTCTAAGAACGTTCTCACAACTTAGCCTCCTCCACAGCTGCAGTCCTATCACAAGGCACCAGTCTAATTGGTTTTCCAAGGTACACATTTCCTCCTCTGGCTTTCCTGAACTTTCGCACAGAAATACAGCTTCCCTCAGCCCCACGTCTCTCTTCCCCACAGAACCAGCCTGTGCCACAGCAGGTTAGACTGTTCACCTGGTAGGGATCAATCCTCCAGGTTGCAAGCATGTCCCACTTGGGAGAAGAGAACAAAGCACTAAAGGATTACAGCTCCAGTACTAAAAGCCCATGCTACTGATACCCTTGATGCTCCTGTCTGAATGGACTTTTGTCTTTGAACCCATTCATGCTACCAGCTCATAAGCTTCTCTCCTGTATTCACTTCCACTCAATAGCCCTTCATCATGTTCCCATGGTAACATGCAAAACAAATTTCTCTTCTAGCATTTGATCATGTAAGGCAGAAAACATCACATTATTCTAAATTACGTTCCAACATGGGCTTAGATTCAATAATTCTTTTTTCCCTATCCTTACCTCCTACAAAACTAGCACTGCAAGGCACCTTTGTACTGGACTGTTGAGATCTGGCTACAAGTCAAAGACTTAAGATCAGATATAATAATGGCAATAATAAAGAAATTATTCAAGAGATTAAGGTCAAGACTGAAGAACAGCTTGGCAACAATAACTACAATCTGCAAAATATTTACCTGAAATAATTTAAAAGCAATCCACTTCCACTCTTGCTTCTACTGTAGCCCTTGTACAAAAGGGCTTTTGATAAATAGCCTGTATTTGGGAAGCAGCTACAGTAAATACGATCAATGATTATTCTTCCGCTTGTCTAGGTCTTTAATTCATAATTACAGTTATTCTCCCTGAACTACATTACGCCCTTTTAAGGGTAAATCATTTGGGTGCTCTGCCAAATTGTTACTATGCCTCTGAATCTGATAAATCTCCATTGAAAAATGCAAAAGATGCAAACAATTTTGAAGAGTGATAAATTGGAATTTATTTATTCCACAGGAATAGCAGCAACTTCTGTAACTGGCTGTTTTTCACTGCACTTTCTAGATTAAGTCTTCAAAACACTCAAGGAACACATCTTTGAATATAGTTAATTGTTCCACAGAGATCGACTTCTGTGTGACCCCAGCTAGACCTGAAGTAACAGATCCATGCTGGGTTCAGCTGCTGGAAGTGCTACTTACTATGGCAAAATCCATCTGAAATAGGTTTCTAGGTTATAAGACTGCACTTTCCTCAGGACAGTTAGTGCACAAAACAAACAATGCACTGATATTTTATTTAGTTTCAAGCGTTTGTTTTAGTACAATGCACATTAAACTGCCTTGGGTCTGCAGAAATTCATCCATTATGTTCCTGAATATTAATAAATTTAATTCAACCAGCAGCTGGTATTTCAAGTGACAGAGCTGAACTGGTTCTCATTTAGGAGGTCAACTGCACTCTCACACCAACGCAGCTTCCACATTAGTATAGCTTCTATTCCCAACAGATCTATTGTCCTGAAAATTGTTTGGACAGGAAGCCCAACAAGAAAATGACTCTGAATAGATTTAATTTTTATAGCTTGTTTCCCACTTTTTCCTCTAGCTTGCAAGAAAGAATAGTACAAGGGGTCATCTCAAGAAAGGTTTTTTAACTTTCCGTCTCAGTCACTAGCACAATTTCATCTGACTAACTCCTATAACTATCTTGAAGCTAACACAAGAGCAGCAGCAAGACACACATTTACTGACATGCAGTGGTACACAAAGTCCAAAAGGTGTTAAAACAAGAATACCAATTAAGAATTCCATCAAACAAGAGGACACTCCTGCTGGACACTGCACACCTGCTGTGAAATGCAATCTCTGCCCTCAGGAATTTATCTTTTAACTAAATGAAAGAGAAAGGAAAAGACAGACAAGGGAAAAGTATTACAATAGGAGGCACAGTCCATAGCACGCAAACACTCCCACAGACAGTCTGTAGTAAAACACAGAACCGATTCCAAGTCTGGCATTTGCCAATTCATTGCATTTAGAAACCGAGTGAATCTCTAATAACACATTAGCCTTCCCAGTCTAAAAGCGAGGTGACCCAAACAAGTTCTTAGTTTCTCTGCTTAACATAGGCCAACCACAGGAACAGGACTTATTACAAGAACAACTAGAGTTCTTGCCTCCCAAATTAATTCTTTCAGCTGAGTCATCAGCTCAAGCCATAGGGATGCCTGGTCGGACCTGCAGCCTGAGGATTACCCAGTGCAAGAGTCAGGCACAATACTATAACTACACTATTTTCTCTGTCTTAGCTCTTTACCTCACTAATTGGTTTCTTTCTGGATTCATCTCCCAGAGCACCACTGCCTGAGGCCTGGGTTGACAAGTCTTAAGGGATCTGCTGCTGCTGCTTTTGTCTTCAAGCCTCAGTCATGCTTCTGTGGACCTAAGACTAAATTCATGCAAGGATTTAGTCCATGAAGGATCCAGATCTCATATCCAGGATCTTCAAAAAAAAAAAAAAAAAGCCTTACAAAATGCAAATACTAAGTGAGAGCACACAGTATTGATGTATAGTTTGTTCCCTACTTACTTGGCCAGGTTCACTTTTCCAGGTTCCCAGTCCTATGAGAGGCATCTTCTGCCCAGTGCAGAGTGCAATGAAGTCACATGCTGCAGACATTTTTGCCTGAAGAAGTAAAAGAACAAACCAAGTTTTTGCAGCGATTCAATAGACTGCAAAAAAAAATCTTTTTTTCTATGCAAAAATAAATAAATAAAGTCATAAAGGTCCTGATAATGCTTTTGTTATTACACTGGAATAAAGCTGAAGCAAGGTCTTTGCAACTTTTAGTGGTATAAAACAGATCTATAGCTTTATAGCTATAGAAGAAACTAGAAAAAGGAACTCTTTTTTCTCCTCTTCCGTCTTATTCTCTTTTCTCCTTCATAATGCACAGGCGTAAGTTTTCTCAGAGTTGAAAAGTACATAAAGAAGAAGCCTCCAAAAACATACAATTAATACAGAAGCTCAGGTGAAAACAGATGCTTCCCACCCCCCTCAAATCAGCTGTAAGCACGGATGAGACAGAAGGAAGCAAGTCCTTAGGACTTCTGCACTAAGTCCTCCTCTTTTACCAACTCCCTGCTAGCTGGCTTAGGAACCAAGCTCTAACTATTGCTGCAGCAAACACATTTTTGTCAAAAAGAGCTGCTGCAGGTTAAGGTTTCAAGACATGATACAGGCAGAATTTTGATTAGGAGTGAACAGCAAAGCCATTTATGAGGACACAACCCAGAGAAACAGAAGATAAAAAATAACACTGAAGAACTTCACTGCTAGAGGATCATTCCCATCTTTTTATGGGATACGTGCTTTGTCACCCTTGAACTCATAATATCACTAACTCAGAGCTTAACTATAGCTTGTTATCAAGGCTAACTCTGGCATTTTGAAGAAAACTAAGGACTCTTCTGGCTTACTTTGCAACCAGTATATTTGTTTATTAATTATTATGTATCTGCAGAGAGCAAGAGCTACCCAGTAAGACCACCACCCTTTAAAAAAAACAAACAAAAAGAAACTCTGCCATGAAGTGGGTCCTAGAGGAAAGGACAAAATGGAGGCACTTACAAAGGCAGACACTGCAAAATATACCTCATAATACAGATCACATAAAACTGTTAAGTATATAAATTAACAGCTTTTGTTTTAAATCATTCTGACATAGAACAGGCATGTGCAAAATGTGCAAAAATGCAGTAGGTCCTTACATATTTGTGTTTTGAATCCTAAAATAATTTTGTTGTCCAGCTCTTTTCTATCCCCAGTAGAAAGGGATACTACCTTTTAAAAAGCTGAAAGATTCCCATACTCTGGAAATCTTCATGTAGAGTCTGCTGGCAATTCAAGAACAAGAGCTCAACTTGCATAACATGCAGTTCAAGTACAGACAATGCAATAGCTAGTATTGCTATCACAGACGGTGTCACACACCTGATTTAGCACAAATTCAGAGTAGCAGCATTCTTCTGTTACTAAAGGAAGAATGCAAAAATATTATGCAAAGTAAATTTCACTTTGAGCCTGGGGTTCTCTCTCATGCTTAATGCTATACATGATATACATGCATTTTCCATGTGAACCCCAACAGAACAAAGGTCCAGAAGGATTTCCACTACCTGTTGCTGGCTTAATAGCTGCTGCAAGCAGTAATCTGCTCACAGCGGCAAAGCCTTGTATCAAACAGGAAGGTTTTACAGTGTGTCCCAATATCCTCACAATCTATCTTTCTGGCCAAACTGTTAAAAACAAACCACATTCAGGACGAGTTCCAAAGCCAGATAGCTGATTTCAGCAGAAGATGAGGAAGTTACTTCCCAAGTTCAGCTGTGTCCAAACTCATGAATGTTATTTTTATAAAGAAATACACACACACAAGAGCAAGAGCGGAAGCATGCAATGCTGGTTAATGGCTGACTGTGTAGGAGGAATGTATGTTTTCAAAGTAGAGCCTTCACACAGCATACTGTCCCAAAATAGCTCTGCCTTCTCCACAACATTGTTATCATTTTCCTCCTACAAATAAGTGCTTGCTGGTGAACGAGCTCACACAGAAAGTTTATATTTTCAAATTCTCAGTGAGCTTCTCAAGCTATATTTTTGTAGATTTACAGCAGACAGCACACCTGTTTTACACAGAGACGTAGCACAGTAGCTGGAGCGATCCTGACCAGAAAGCTGCTGCACACCACCGAGCTGGGGATGCACACAAGAGTTAACCTGCGCAGGTCCAGGCTGGTGCTGTGCTGCACTTCGTGCACAGCGTGGCCTTCAGGCCCGTGCCGTGCACGCCACATGGCTGCAGGATAAGCCCAGCAGCTAGCTGAACAGAGGAGCGAGTGTGCAGGCAGCTCCCACCTGCTACCTGCGATTACACCACCTGCGTGTCCTTGCCTTTATCTACAAGAGCAGGAAGTTCTCATGTGAGCATCCTCTCTGTTTGGTGGTAGAAGTGATGAATAGAGTTGTTTTCTTGCAACAGAACCTGAGAATAGCTACCAATAGTGACCAAAATATGGTAACCCTTTCTAACAGGCTGGGTTTACGCAGCATGCTGCACGCGCATCAGAGGTCTGTTTGATGCTGTACAGCTCAGGGTCCCCAGCACATGAAGTGACGTATGATTACCTATACGATTCTCTTTCTTTATAGGGTTAGCTGTAATAAATAGCATTTGAGAGGATGCTCTGCAGATTCCGAGTGCCTTTGTTGCTGGGATTGCAATGGCCCAGCACCTCCTAGTACAAAACTGCAGTTAAACAAATCATTCTGGATTTGCACTGAGACACACCAAGTCCAGATGTTGGTGCTGAAGGCAGTCATCAGTGAACCAAACTGTGGGCGTACATCCACTCTGGGGTAGGGTGGTAGAAAAGTCAGAATATGATCCGGAAACCAGCATTCTCTTCAATTTTGAGGTTTGCATAGCAACATCGTTGCCAGCTACGTGCAGGTGGATGTGTTTTAGCAGGACTAAATTATCTAAATAAAGATAGCTTCTTGCATCATGCAGCAAAACTAAAGACTCAGGGCTTTTTGATTCACACTACAACACGACCAGCTGTATGCTTCACACAGCCATGTTACACAATCATCTTAAATGCAACGCTTCAGTCCAGAAGACAAGGTACACGTTTAATTGATAACTAGCATCAGCACACTTTGTAAAAACTATCTTGCTTCGTGTAATACTGTTGTATATTAACAGTGCAGCGAGAGCAGAACTACGGACTCTGGAAGAATGGAAACACACCAGAATTAGAGACACCAAAACAAAACACACTAATTAACACTTTCCACTCAGATTCTTCCCCTAATGAGAAGGAATAAGAAGACTAGTGTCCACTAGCTGTTGTTAGTTTGCTCATTAAAAAGCAGCAAGGCTCTTTTTGAAAGGGAAAAAAAAAAAATTAACATTGAAGCAAACTAATTCTCGACAAGCAAGACGTGGCTCTGATTTAACAACGCTCACCCTCCCATTCCCACATTCACATAAGAGTAAAGCTCAGAGAAAATCAAAGCCGACGTCAGCAGCCTGGCTGGGAGGATAAGTTAACGATCAGAGGAGCAAGCCGCAGCCGCAGCCCGTCCTTAATGCAGAGCTAGGAGCCTTCCACCGGCGAAACACCCACGCGCGCGTGTTCAATTAACACGCGTGCACGTAACCGCGTACGGAAACCGCGGCAAGCGCAGAAGCCCCCGGCGCCGCGCCCCGCTGCCCCACGGGCGGGCGCTAACCCTCCGGCCTTCAGCTCCCCGCTCATCGGGCGGCCTTAACCCTCCGCTCCCCGCTTATCGGGGCGGCCCCGCCGCCGCGCTCACCGCCAGCCGCTCGCCTCCGCTCCGCTCCGCTCGGCTCCGGGCGCCGCTCGGGGCTTCCGCTTCCGGAGGGGGGCGGCGGGCTCCGGTGCC
>VXAL01012061.1:43470-56197 GCA_013399475.1 Chauna torquata
GGGGAGCGCGGCGGCCTTTACGCCCGCTCGGCCTTGGCTTTCTGCGCCCAGAGGTGCGCGGAGAAGCGGCGCTCCCCGGGGGGCCGAGCCGCGGCCTCCTCGTGCCGCAGGCGCGGGGCGGCCGCTTCCCCGCCTGGGCCGGGAGGCTGGGGCGCACGGCGGGCCTGTGGTCGGATGCAGCTCCCGGCGGTCCCGGCTGGGCCCGTGACTGGCGCTGCCCGAGGCTGCGTGCCTAATCTTAAACACGGCCAAAAACCCGTAACCGGCTTCGACTTTAACTCCAGGCTGCCATTTTTGTCATTTATAAACTACGTCTAAAATACGTAAACATACATCACGAATTAGGAATAGTGAGATGCTGCCACAAACGAGGCAAAATACATATCCAGCGAGGCTTTGAAGAGCCTGCTGTTTGTTTCCAGAAGGCTCGTCCCGCTGCAGATTCTTTCATTGCTGTTCAGACTAAAGCTGCTCAGGAGGCTTAGAGGCACAAAGGTTAATTAATCTCTTGGGCACTCACATGAGCAGACTTTTCTGCCGCACGGCCTGTTCTGACAAAATGCAGGAGTGTGGAAAGAGAGTGCATGGAAAAGACAAGACAATAAAAAGTGACAGAGGAAATGCAAAATTGGGAAGAGGAAAGAATGAAGGGGAAGGAAAAACGGCTGGGTTTGATTCTTTTCTTTTTTTTTTTTTGAGACCCTGCCAATCGGAAATCCAATTGAAAATCAGCAGTCTTTCTGAATTAGAAAATGTCTGAATTATATTAATATCACATGAAAACTTCATCAAACCTCAGCTTTCAATAATGTAGTAGGGAATAAAAGAGAAAAGGTAAGGAAGAGTAAAATGTTTTGTCATCAAAAAATAGTGATTATCCAGACATACAGTAATAAAGTTTGTTAATTAAAAAAAAATGTGTAGGAAGGAAGAGGGTATGCAGGACATTTTGGCATGGAAACACAGTCTTCACTTGAGCAAAACAAGGAAAACCAAATATGTGCCTTGCATATTTAATGATGTGTAATTGTTTTCATTAAAACTAGTGTGCACCAGCTGCTTGTGCATAAATGCCCAAAGGCCTGGGAACATCTCACTTGTTGACTTTTCTGTTGACTTTTTGCATATATTATATCAAAATGTCCCCACGTGGCCAGGATTTTACTCTTACTATGTCCCCAGTAGCACCATGTGTATGCACTAAGTTCGGTATGTTCGGGATTCAGTGGGCTTTCTGCATGTGCAGAGATCAGCTCCGCAGAACATGCACGATGATGACCTGATGTGCTGGCTTTAGAGGGCATGCAGGGATTGTCTCTGCCGTAGAACTGGTGTGTATCTGCTTGGGGGACATGCCGGGGGTATCCATCGCCCAAGCCCAGCTCCCACTACTGTTCTGGCTAGATTCATTTTACTCCAGAAGTCCTGGATACACTTACGTAAAATCCTCAAATTCTGCCCCAACAAAATAGATGGAAACCCAAACATGTGGTTGTGTCCTGAAATAGGACCACTGTCTTTACCTTTGTACAGTTCTTGGCACACCAAGGTCCTGTTGCTAACCAAGATGTCTGGGAGATAAAAAAGATACATGTCAAATCCGGCATGGTTACGGATTTGGAAGTCTTTGGGTAGTTTCAGTGCTCCAGCACTGCAGGGCCAGCCAGCTGCTCTTTGCTAATGCGTCGACTACTTCTTGTGGCCATAGCTGTATGGATGGGCGCAGAGAGGCCCACCCTCGGGCTCCTGGTGCTCAGTGCTAATCAGGTACGAGCTGATCCTGTCTGGCAGCTATTTTAGCGGAGCACAACATCAGGGCTAATCTGCTGTACAAAGAGCAGAGTGTGGAGAAGCACGGTGTCCTTCCAGCAACTGTTTGGGTAGACATGCCCTTTCTTTCTTGAAGAACTTCATTTTTTTTCTAAGTAGCATCTTGCACCTGAAGACTGAAACAGGCTACAGAAACCCAGCTGATCACTGAACAAGGAGCAGCTCTGACAATTTCTGTCTCGAAAACGTCCTGAAACTGATGTTTGGAAAGAGTGACTCAGAAATTAATCAAAAAATAATGAGTCCATGGACATATGAATGGAAATGTGATGCTAAAGGCACAAACCCGGAACAAACTGCATCGCGGTGGCTATGGAAGATGGGTATGTTATGCATCTGAAAGTGTGAGAAATGAGCATAAGAAGCGTTGAAACCATGAGAAAGTCATTACTGCTTTGTCCGCTAGTAAATATGCTTGATTTGCAGGGAGACTACATTGTTGTAGAGGTATTAATTAGGACTGCCTGACCCTTCGGTGGTTAACCTGCTCACAGGTACATGGCCCGAGTTGTTACCTAGGTATATATGCATCTCAGTTTATAGACCTCAGTTGTCCTCACAACATCGATGTTAAGAAAGTAAGAAACTTCTTTCTTTAAAAGATTAAGCATGCGGTAACAACAGAAATAGCACTAGATAAATTATTTGAATTAAGGTGAGTTCTTTTTCTTTTTTTTTCCTGAGTACACATATAAATGTTATTTTGCTATTATTATGTAAAGGAGTAATTTCATCTGGTACCAAAACCAGTCGTCTCATGGGTGAATCACTACATGGTATAGTCACCCAGCAACATTACACATTGTTGTAGATTACAAACAATTAAAGTTTGTTCATTCTTTGTGGTTTTCTCCTCAGCACAATTTATAATCAAGTTTTAACCGGTATAAGAAACACAACTGTAAACTGGAAAACAGACAAGGAGTAAAAATCGGTTGGTAAACAAGTTTATCACTTTTGACTAAAGCAAGCAGTTTTGTCACTGATGTGTCCTTTTGGGCCTTTAGCATTCATTAGTTGATAAACTTTTATCGGTACACTCAGGTCTTGGTCCTCAATCAAAGAGTAAGAGGACTGTTTCAGTTCAGTCCTGGATGCAAACACAATGCCTGTGGAAGTTCACTCAGGCTAAATGTCCCTCAGAGTAGCTTCACTCTTGGAATGATACAGGACTCCCTGAAATGAATGTGTATCTTCCAAGAGTTTCTGTCCTAACCCCGGAGCTCCGAGGTTACAATTAATGGAGTTTTCAGCTTTTTTCCTAACTTGTATGATTTGGATCAGCCTTCCCATTAATGGAGAAGATTCAGCGAAAGCCTGGAGAATTGGAATCAGGTTGAGGAGGTGGATGATAATACAGAGGAAGATAAAAGATTAGACTCCACACCTACATAACGTTGTGAACGGACATGCTTTGTTCATAAGCGGCCTGATTTTGTTGATACTGAAGGCAATAGCAAGCTCCCATTCCCCTAAATGGCGTGCCAGCCATAGCTCATTCTTCCTCAAAACCCAGCCTATCTTCTCCTTCTCTGATGACTCCTAATGCTTATGCCTTGATTCTATTAAGGTATTAAAAAGTCAGTTCTTGAAGTGAGCCATCTGAATCATCTTCCCATTAACTGCTTACAACCATCATACCAAGTATTTCCACAGCACCTCCCAGGACGCTACCCAGACAATTACCTCCATTTATTAAAAAAAAAAAAATTTTTTTTTTTTTTTTGGTGCTTTCACCAGCCGAGGGCTGTGTCACCGTTTAGATAAGGTCGTGAAAGCCCGCTATCGAGCAACCCTCGAGGGCTCGCTGCGATTCTGCCGAGTCATGCTGGCTCTGCAAGCGGCCCGCCCGGGCNTCTTAATTCCACTTGATGTCATCTGTAACTCACTTCTTTAGCCACTGGCGCTTTAATTGTATGTGGGGTGTGTGTGTGCGTGTGCGCGCTTCGCTTTCGGTTGTTTTGTTTTGTTTTCCCCTCCCCCTCTGCGCGGATGGGGTCCCGAAGGAAGCCTGGCCTCTGAGGAGGGCTGTGCCGGGAGTGCCTCTTCCCCCAGCTGCTCAGCTTTCCCTTCCCTTCTGCAAAGGACAGGCGGAGGGAGGTGAAGGGCCGGCGGCTCCTGGCGCGGCGCTGGGCCCGGCGCTGGCGGGCGGGGGGCTTCGGCGTCGCCTCGGAGCTCTTCGAGCGGCCGGGGTTCAGCGGTCTGCGCGCACCTGGCTGCGGTGTGCTCGCAGCGAGCGGTCGGTCACGACGTCGCTCTTGTCTGACCGCAGCTCGGTGGCTTAACCGCGCTTTTGTGACTCTCTGAGGGTGGTGAAGCGGAAGGCTGGTGTGTTTTGAAATGGCCTTTCGCTCTTGTTCGAGTATCCTAAAGGTATTAATTTCTAGTTTGAGCGCGGGCCTGGCTTGTAATTGCAGCATGGAGATAACTGATGCCGTGTGCGGCTGCGAGGAAGATACTCTGACCTGATTAAACTGCACTTGATTTGCAGCGCCCATTCTCCTTCCTCTAGAGTGAAAGGAACTAACGTGCTGAGTCTGTGGTCTGTTGCCCTGTGGGTTAGGAAATGGTGCGGCTAAAAATCCAAGCAGAGTGTGAGGATACATGCTGCCCCTGTACGGAAGGGCAGACATCAGCAGGTTGCAGTGGAAAGCAGGTGGCTCTCTTGCAGTACAATAACTAAATCTCCTAACCTGACATCAAAGACCTTCAAGTTTTCTAAACAGGGGACAATAACCCCCTATTTTAGAAGGGGAAGTACCAGAGAGCAGTCTGATGGTGTTTATTTGACACTGAAGCCCTGGTAACATACTCCTGGGGACTTCTGGTGGAACAAATATAGAAGGACTAGCATACTACTGAGCAAAAGGATGACCTTGAGCTTGAGTAATGGGAAAGGATGTAATTCAGTGACAAAATGTGGGGTCATGCATTCCAGATAAAAACAGGTATTACTTAGACAGAACTCACTCGTTGTAGGCATCTCAGAGAAATATTGTGCAATGGTCATCCCCCTGTCCTTACAGAACTGTGCTTTCAGAATTGCATCTGTATTCGTGGCTGCATTAAATGTTCAGAGGGATTATTCATGACTACTGGACTGTTTTGGTACAGTCTTATGAATGCTTTGCAATTCTGGCCACCTTTATTCATATGATTACCTCCTAGTCTGCTGCATTTGAATACAAATCCCGTGGATGAACAAGGGGATGAAGAGCTTGTGGGATGAGGCAGTTAGAAATGCTGAGTAAGGAGGTACTTGGCAAAACAAAAGCTGAGGTAGCAGACTACAGTTTCTGTATTCTCAGGGTGCATAAGAGGAGCCTTCAAATGTAAAACTCGTAATAAAAAGACTAAACTGATGGGTTTAAGCTTGACTGAATACTAAATGCATATGGCTTCTGGGCCTCTTCTCCAGGAAGTATGTGGCAAAGAGGAAGGAGCCAAGAAATAAGGTGCTTCCAACCTGTTCTGGAATGGACTTTGTGCCTTGCAGGCAGGATTTACAAAGATCTTTGAATATCAGCTTTTCTTAGCAATATGAGACTCATACTAACATTTTGAAGGTTTATATCTTCAAGTTAGCTAGTGCTTGTACAGTGTGTTGAATGATTTCAATGAGATGATTTTAAAAAAGACTGAGCTGAAGAAACAAGGTTCATAAAGCTGTCCATTTGAAAAATTATGCTCTGGAAGTAACTGGAGTTCTAAAGTGATGTATGAATTCTGTATTCCTAGACTGAGCAAAAATACTGTACAGGACATGTTGCAAATGACTTGGTGATAGGCCAAGCAGCCAGAAGTAACATTCTCTTGTCCTCATGTATTCTCTTACTCTTTTTTAGTAGACAGAAATGTTCAGGGGGAACAGCCTGGCCTTACTGGTTTAAGACTTGGAGAAATTTTAATTGTTAACATAAGATGTTCCCAAGTATACCATGAGTCTTCTGTTTGCAAATAAAACAAGGTTTCTTTGTTTGCAAGGCTAAAGTGTAATGCAGAGCATTGTTCTCTTGGAGACTAACAAAACTCTACTTGAATAACGAACAAGACAAGGTCTGAGGTCTTAAATTCCTTTGTAAACGTGAACAAGGGTCTCCTTATCAAAAGGTAGGAAAGACTGTTTAACTCATCTACCTAGTGGAACTGGAAGACTTACTGAATACAGCTAAAAAGCTAGCTCTTTTCCAGACTGGAATGAGCTGTTGCTGGTCAAAAATAACAATTCCTGTTTTGTTAGGAGACTAATGAGCCGTGGATAGTGAAGTGTTTGGAATCTACTTATTAGCCTGGTCTGGGTGCCTGACTAGCTAGATGACAAACTTTAAACTAATTTTACTCTTAAGCATTGTGTTGCAAGACCAGGTGCTGACAAACTGCCCCTGTTGATGTTCAGTCTAAATGGATAAGAAGCTTTGAGTAAATGCTTACTTCCAGGTGCAAATATACTGTTACCTGAACTGTACTGTTAACTCTTTTCTAGACTAAATCAAGATGTCTTCAGGAAAGGCTTTCATTGGAAAACCAGCCCCTGAGTTTACTGCCACAGCTGTAATGCCAGATGGGCAATTCAAAGACATCAAACTCTCTGACTATCGAGGTAAGCTCTTGTGCTTCTCTAATTACACAAATGCAGTCTGGCTATATGCAGGGGTTCAAGGGCATCTGAGGACAAGTCTTTGATTTGGCTTCAAAGTAATAGTGACCACCTGACAGTAGACTGAAGTAGATAACTTACATGGTGATCTTTCTTGATTGATAGCTGGAGTACACTTGGGAAGCTGTTGACAGCATGGCTGGATGTCCCAGCTATGATAATTGTTGGCTATTGACATAAAATTCCTCTAAAGTATAATCTGGGATCAGATATATTTCTTTGGACGGTTTAAGACTGATGTAATATCTCCAAAGCGCTATGTTGAACAGCAAAATCATCTCTTACAGGTTTTTCTGTCAGTGGAAAATAGACTTTTTCCTCTAACCAATGAGGTTCCTTTCTCTCTAGAGTACTAGCACTAGCAAAATGTTCTCTGCATTCAATATTTGAATGTTTGATACTGAATGTTACAACTACTGTAAAACCTAAGGTAAAAGATTAACTGGTGACGCTGTTCTTCTAGGAAAATATGTTGTGTTCTTCTTCTACCCTCTGGACTTCACTTTTGTCTGTCCAACTGAAATTATTGCATACAGTGACAGAGCTGATGAATTCAAGAAAATTAACTGTGAAATAATTGGAGCTTCTGTTGACTCTCACTTCTGTCACCTTGCCTGGTAAGAATCAGCCTTTTAACCTAATAGAATGTTCTGCCTGGCCTCAGTTCTTACAGGAAGCAAATCCTGAGTGTATTCAAACTCAAACTTTGTTTACTGGAGTATCAAAGGCACTTAGGAAGTGCTGGTAGTGCCAGGTACTTCTGAACAGAATGGAGAATACTGGTCAGTTCCTTTGTTGCCTCATGGCAGACTAAGTGTGGTATTGCACTTGGGATCAGCTTCTGTTGTACCTTATACTTTGAACTGTCTGTTTTTTCTTAATATTTAAAATTCCTACTTTTAGGATCAACACTCCTAAGAAACAAGGTGGTTTGGGTGCTATGAAAATCCCATTGGTTTCTGACACAAAACGTGTCATTGCCAAAGAGTATGGAGTACTTAAAGAGGACGAAGGTATTGCATACAGGTAATATGCAAAAAGGTAAACTTGTTGTTAAGGTTGTATGTTGCAATACAGATTAATACAGAACTTGCGTATACTTGGACATCTGCAACAAACTGAAGTTCTTAGCTATTCTAGATGTAAACTGTTTTAGCTATCAAACAGTCCTACGAGAGGAGACGTTACTTGGTTCTCCTTAGTGTTTAGACTTTTATGGTTTTGCTAAGCTAGATAAATGCCTGCTGCTTCCCTTCTGATAACAGCATTACTTGGAGTGTTACCTATCTATACGATGCAGGAGTCTCATGCAGGTGTGCTTATGCAAACATTGCTAATGCAAGACCTACATAGTCATGAAAGTGATTACAGGTATTTAGAGATTTTAAAGTACAGAGGAATTAAAAAAAAAAGCCTTTATTTTTTTTAGTCAACTTTTCAGTTAAAGTTGCTGAGGGAGCTGAACTTCTAATTCTTAGTTTAACGTTAGGGGACTTGGCCATTGCTGTATTTTTAAGAACTGTATTATTTTGCTCTGAATACAGGAATGTCTCTCCTTCAGTTCCCTCTTTCCTTATGTTTCTCTTCCACTTTGTCTTTCCACTAGTATCTTCCCTAAATCAAAACAAATGCAGGAAAGTAACACTTCTTGGTTACCTCCTGTTGAATGTAAGGATTTCAACTGTTTGTGTCAGTACTGTGTATGCACAGAAGGTTTTTCCTTTTGAGGAAGGGAAGAGGTCAGTAATACTAGATTACACAACTTACTGGCATGATAGAATATTAAACTTGCTTTTGAAACTCACTTCAGACAAATCCCTTTCAAAACCTGTTTAACTCCAGGTCTGTCTTTGTAGGGGTCTGTTCATAATTGATGAGAAGGGGATCTTGAGACAGATTACAATCAACGATCTTCCTGTTGGCCGTTCTGTTGATGAAACGCTCAGGCTTGTGCAGGCCTTCCAATTTACAGATAAACATGGAGAAGGTAAGGGTTCTTTATATCTAATTCTAAGTGGTTCTCAAGAGAACAGTATGAATGAAACAGGTTAAGTAGGCTTACTGAAAGGTACTGAGTACATGTGTAGATTTGTGCACAGCACATGATTGTGCCTCTTGTAATGAAGCTGGTTCTGTAAAGCTATTTGTTCAATGGCACCATAGCACTGCATAATCCTATTCCAATTAATGGTCCACTGAGTACTTGCCTAATGTTGAAATATCACACAAACCAAGTGCTAGACATCTTGTCAAGTACGTAGCAGTTGTCTCTGTCCTTCATTTAGACATAGAAAATGCTCAAATGGTGAAGAACATGTCATAACTCAGTCTCCAAGGGCAAGCGTAATTTAGACTCTGCTCTCAGATTTGGTACGCTGAGACCATCATGCTGTGTTTGATTAAGCAGTCTGTTAGAGCACTTAAATACTGAGGCCTAGTAAAGGGGAAAATGGCCAGGAGTTCTAGTGCCCATAGTACTACAGAAGTGATACGAAGGTACTTGAGGCTGGTTGCTTTTCTGCAAGAATTACAAAAAAAGCACTGCAAATGAAAGCTTTGAGCTGGTTTATTGAAATTCAGAATTGCAATGTAAGTGGTGGCAGTAGTAGTATTTAGCTGTCATTAGCTAATGACAGGTCATGCCTAACTTGCTTCAGAACTGGTAAATTGATGGCATGTTTTAATAAAAACAAGCTGCTCTTGTAGCTGTGCTCTAGCCTGAAGAGGGTCAATGTTTCTTAGCTTATGTACCCTCCTCTATTTCAACTGAGGAGGCATCCTTAATAATATAGGGCAGTCACATGTCTCCCAATTGAAGCCTCTTGGGGTTTACTGTGTCCTGGAGCAGTCAAAAGCTGGCAGAAGCTTTTCCTCCAGAACTAGGACCACAGCCTCATCTAAACCAGGCTAGACCAGAACAAAGTGTATAGTAATGCTCAGAAGCTGAGAATGCCATAGCTACAATGGCCAGGTTTGTGTGGAGCAAGCATCAAGTCTTGCATAACAATACGCAAGGAAGACTGTCCAAAGAGTGCTACTCAAGTGTCGCTGCAATTTTGAGGCTGTGCAACCTGCATCTTGGTGGTCTCCTGATGCCCACGGAGTGGGATTAGAGATGGTTTAACTCTTCTCCCCCCTCCCCATTAAACTGGAGGATGATGGGAGTAGGATTAAGATAGGGGATGAAGATAGACTTGACTGGCTCCAGGGAAGGAAGTGTATTGTAGTAGTTGTAAAGCTGCCTTCTAACCCAGACTGCTGGAGTTGGTGTTCCCTTGCTGTCAAGCTTCCATGAAGGATTTAAGGGGGATGGGGAGGAGTGCATATGTAGAGGGCCCACTGTTGCATGTACAAACATTGAGTTCCTTGGGTGCTCCTACCTAGTGAACAAGTGAGAAGGATTAAAACTGATGTGATGCAATGTTGATTAATGTACCTTGTGTATGTTGCAGAACGTTGCAAGCTTTGAGTTGCCAGCATCTCTGTTGTATGAAACATTCTGTGGGAGTGGCTAGTAAGACTTACCTGTTCTTTATTGTTTCAGTGTGCCCAGCTGGCTGGAAGCCTGGCAGTGACACAATCAAGCCTGATGTTCAGAAAAGCAAAGAATATTTCTCCAAGCAGAAGTAAACTTTGTCTGAGTGGAAGCTAGTATGCCTTACATAAAGAGCAAGTATCAGTTACTGAACTTTGACTAAATCATTGCATTTGAGTCAAGGGATCATGCTTTAGTTATAAACAGTAACTTTTTTACTTGAAGGAAGGTTTGTCCTGTTGATAGTACCTTCATAGAAAATCCTAACGATCAGTATGTGTACATCATGCTCTATTGACTTTAGTGACAATGCAGTGTATTTGTTTAGCCATGTGTTGCATATAGAACAGTGGTATCCTTTTGTAACTATTAAACTTGTGGAAAGAGCAGTGTGTAGTAGTCTTGTGTAGTCAAAGAGCTGAAAGAGCACTTCTTTTGCTGGCCAGTAGTGGTCAGATTCATTCACTAGAACATAAAATCAGAGTTGATCTCTATAGAGGGGGCAATGGGAACAATACTGCTTCATAATAGGGGTTGTGGTGTAATCCCCTGGTTCAGCAATGCAACATTTAAATAGCAGCAAAGATCACTAGTTAAAAGCTCAGTCTGTTGACACCTCAATTCCCAGAGCCCTTCTACAGCTCTGTTAGAATGGAGATACTAACACTTCAGTTCTCGTGTTGCAGTAGTGAAGTTCTTATTAGAAGAAAACTCTTGAATATAGGTAGAGAAACATGGCTAGATCTGATTCTGTCAGACTTGAGCAATATCACAGTTCCCGGAGTGTGAAGCACAAATATGACGGATAAAGGCCAAGCATGTCTTCATATACAGTGTAAGCTTATTTCTGAATCTATCTTAGTCAAAACTGGTTGCATATGTAAAACTTCTGGGAATCTTAACATCCAGTTTGAAGACTCTAGAGGAGTGGAAGAGTTTGCTTTCTGGAAAGCAAACTTCCTTGGATACACAAGATTCATCCCAAGTCTCTCCTACTACATGGAGTGGGAGTCTTGGGAGGAGTGAGGATATGCCAGCTGATCATATGACTACAAGCTCATGGCTAAGATCAAAAGGGCAGCACCATAAACTGTGGTACTCCAATTTGCTCAGCCTTGCCTTTCATCTTTGTACCACAAGTGATTACATACATACTGTAAAATTCAAAGCATGTGGCTGTGGACTTAAGTTACACTACAGCCGTGTGGCTTCATGGTTAAAGGTGACTTGTAATAAAGTCCTGAGCTTTGGATTTGTGGAAGGAGCTATTGCCTTGCAATACAAGTGCATTAGAGTCTTATGATCTTTATGTACCAGTAAAGATTAAGTTCTTAAATGCCAAAACCTTGCCTCTAACTCCTCAAGTAGTAAACAAGTTCTATCCTGTTAAAGTGGATAGTAACAAAGTTGAGGCCTGGGGCCATTTAGATGAGTCAAAAGTGAATGTCACATGTCTTGTAGTAAACTTGTGAAGTTTAGGGGCGGGGGGAAACAGGCTTCTTGCAGAAGCCTTACTGCAATAAATATTAAAAAAAAAAAAAAACCTTGGGTGTTGCTTACTCAAATATTCCTGAAGATGTGTGGAAGTGATGTTTAGTTAAATTATTTTGCTTAGTGTTTAAAATCCACATTATGCTTCTCATGAAGGTAACAAATGAGGTTAACATCCTGGGGTTGCTGCAGAAATAACAGGAGTGTCAAGATGCTTCCATGGATTAAGCAAACCCTTGCAAAAAACCCTCCTCATATAGACGCTTGATAGGATTTGAGATAGGTGAACAAATAGTAATGTAACATGGTTGAAGACAGTCATCTGTCTGATATCAATAAACTTCTTTATCCTAGCAAATGAAAAGGAAGAAAGTCAGGGCTAGTCTAATGTAGAACTTATTTTAGCTGCAGCTAGCTGTATTACTTTGAAATGTCACAGAAATGATAACAGCAATTCTTGGGCGGTCTTTGTGTGGTCTAGACCAGTGGAATGTGGATCTCTTTCCCTGGTATAACTGAAATGACTTCTGCTATTACTCAGAAGTAAAACTGGTCCTGCGCTCAAGTGTTGGAGCAGGCTTCCCAGGGAAGTGGTGGAGTTCCCATCCCTGGAGGTGTTTAAGAGATGTGGATGGGGTGCTGCAGGTCAGGTTGATGGTTGCACTTGATCTTGAAGGTCTTTTCCAATGTAAGTGATTCTGTGGCTGGCCATTACATCATACAATGCGATACCAAGTCCTGATAGTGTGACAAATAAGCCTGCTCTGTGCCCAGACTAAGGGCCTTTGTGTTAGTAACCAAGCTCTGCCCCTCACTATGATATAAACAGCCTTTCATAAACCAGTGTATTCAGTGTTCAGAAGTTAAAAATGCATTTTGAAAGAGACGGACTTACTGGCTGCTCTCTCCTCTACTGCGATTCTCTCACGTTCTGACCTTGGAGCTCCCTCCCAGAAGGCAGAGGGAGCCATCACTCCCCATCGCGGGCCCGCGGGAGGAAGAAGCCCCCCGCTCCTGGCAGCTGTTCCTCCTCCCGCGGGCGGAAGCCCTGACGGCGGCGGCCCCGCGCCTCAGCGAGGCGGGCTGGCCCTTCCCGCCCTGCAGGAGGCGCCGCGCCGCCCGCGCTTCTGCAGGGGCAGGCGCCCGGGGGCGGTGCCGCGAGGCGGGGAGCAGCGGCCTCCCGCAGCCGGCGGGGGGTGCTCGGTGGCTGCGGC
>VXAL01012061.1:56241-68492 GCA_013399475.1 Chauna torquata
CGCGGGAGATCAGGTGTGGGGAAGTCCCGTGAAATACCCGTGTCTTAACTTGCTTAACCCGCTCCTCTGACGTTAACAGGCTTTGTTTGATGCAGTACTTCCTTTGAATACCGGTCATGTGGAGGCGCAGGTTCTGACAGGAAGATTTTATTAGCTGTTGACGTTCACCCTTGCTGCTAACACGGCTACATGTTCACTTCTGCTTTTAATGATCTCTGATATCGAACAACAATGTTGTTATAAATACTCCCCATCTTTTAAGTGTACCAATAATAGTAGTTGTTTTCATGTGATATTTTTCCTGTTTTGAAAAGTTAAATGGGTAATCTCGATGGCTACTTAATTAGCTATTATTTTTAAATCCGTGACAGAGAAAAACACTTACAGTTGGGCTATTGCCATGCACTTGCAGTTGGCAGACTGAGACGCTACCAAGCGTGTATTTAAGCATCATAGCGAGTCGCCTGCGAATGAAAACAGCCCAGAAACAAAATTCCCATGGGGCGGGAACTTGCATTATATATTTATTTGTATTATATATCGGCCCAAAAGGTTAAGTGTGGGAATGAATGCGATTAAGTCATTTTTTATTCATTCTTTGCACATGAGACATTAGTGGGAACACTTACTATGCTGTCATTTTAATGTCCCTGAGTGTGTAATACACAAAATGGCGGTCAGACCCGACCTTCTCCAAATCAAGAGGAGTCTGAGTTTGTTTCTGTGCTTAAACTCAATATTGTTCCAGATGTAGCTTGGAATTTCCAAGTCAGTCATCTACTGACAGTATAATGAAATTAGCTCTATTTTAATATATTTCTATTCTTGTTTTTGAGGGTTGAACTGTGCACCAGTTTTCAACAAGAATAGCATTTGTGCAAGAACATCAAGGATTTTTTTGGTGAACATAATTCTATACATTATATGCTTATCATGGAACATACAGAATGTGATTTTTTTTATATTTGGCATACAGAACCAAACCTTTACTAGATTTTGTACATTTTTATGTGTATGTTATTTCAAAATTAACAACTGAGTATTTATTTTCAGGTGTGTAAGAAAAAATGCTTAATAATATCTAAAGAATTAGCACTTTGTTATAAAATGTTTCCCACTGTTTTTGAAAAATACTCTTTAAAAGTCACTAAATTTAAAAAGTATTTTTTTCTTAACAAGTGCTCCAGCCTTTTTGTCAGGCACTTGATGATTTTTTTTTTTTAATCAGCTTGTCCAACACATCAATACAGTTCAAAGAACATAAGCAAGTAGGTTGCATCTCACAGGTACTGCGAAATTATGCACTTTGGTTAAAAAAGTGTGTTACAAAAACACCATGATTGTACTGTTTAGTAATATATATCAAAACAAGTTGTGTAAACATTCTATTAAAATACGTGGGTTTTATCATATTAATAGTTTGAAAGATATATGTCCTCTGAATTTTTCAGTGAATCTAATATTCAGTATTAAATGACAATCTGTGTAAATACATATTCTGAAGTATCTTGATCGACAGATAAACAAACTATAGTGGACTTAAAACAGAAACTTCATGGTTCTTCTGTGCAAAGGGAAAAATGAGGTAACTGCAGGGGGGCTGTGTGAAGCCATAGGGTAGTTAGACAGCTCTGTCCAGCATGTACCAGTAGGAATGCAGCACATTTGGACATCAATTCAGAAACTGTGCTAAAGCTGTCACTGTCTTTTTTGGATACAAATTAATGGCATATACCAAACACCAAACTAGGAAATCAAATAAATACCTGTTCTTTTTAATCATGAGTATATTAGCTTCTATTTTCAATATTACAAGATAAAAAATAGTAGATTTTGCCTTTAAAGTACAGTCAGAACTGATTTTATTTTGGCTGTCCAAATGTTTGGGTTTACCTCAGGTCACTAGTCAGCGTCTTCTCTAACATAGATATAATTTAAACACCTCACAGAATATAGGAGTATGATGTTACAGACACTAATGGATAAGTGCTAGTGAAGAACATAATAAAAACATAAAATTAAACTTTTAATACAATCAGAATTTGAACTAACACAATTTTGGAATGTGAACAACCAGGGACTGAAGATAGATTTATTGATAGACTATGAACATACCTTTCAGTATTTATGTAGAACCTGGACTTTACAGGCCAAAGTCTGTGCAAAGTGAACACTTCTGTGCGATCAGCTAACCTGCACTGTGCACAGTTAGGTGGCTGCAGGAGAACAGGTTGCCATCACGCTGTGAACTGTTTGCTTTGCTTCTGCACAAGCGGAGTGCCTGTGGTAAGCTTGTCTCACCACACCTAGTGATGATAGGTTTGGACTTCAACGTGAAACTTGGCTCTTTTACCTGAAACTTCAGTCATTGAATGTATTATGGGACATGTGTCTGAGCTTATCATGTTTCTGTGCAAGATACCATTTGACTATACGTCTATATGAAGTCTTTTTTAGTATTACGTCTGCACTGGCCTCTGAGAGTCCAGTACAGTTATGTTCCGTACAGCAACGTGTGTTTGAAGTATCTGCATTGACAAACGAGATTAATGTCCTTTGTCAAGAGAAAGAAAAGTCTCTAATCTACAATTAATACAGAGTAATGTAATTTAAAGTTAAAATTTAATCAAATTCACTTTTCACAATACAGGGTGATTTTTTTTCATTTTTATTGCAGTAGTTTTTGATTTTTTGGAAGAGCCTGTTAAAAAGTTTGAAGAAACAGGGAATGATTCAGGAAGACTAGTCAGAACAATACTGGAAAAAAGATTGTGACAGGAAATTAGAATCTAAAACTAGTTCCTCTAAAAAGAATGAGTTTTTATGCAAAAATAGAAAAAATAATGTTTCTGCATGAATTTAAGATTCTGTCTGGATATTTTTCAACCCAGACACCCTCCTCCCCCTCCTGCTTTAATTTAGCTGCAGAAAGTTGCCCATTCTGTGCTTTGTTTTGCATTAAAAAAAAAAAAAACACCACCACCACCAAAAAAAAACAGGGTAACAATGTAGAGGTGTGTGACTTCCAGAAACTTTGGAGACATAAAAAAAAAAACAACCTAATTCTTTTTCAAAATTTCCTTTAGGAAGTATTTTGGGAAAATAAATATCTTCAGTTATTAAAAATGAAATTGTTTGCTCACTGATTTATGTATGAACATCAACAAAATAACATAAAATGAGAAATGTATATAATGTCAATGAATGGTAATTATGTATTTTTTTCAGGAAGTAGCAATGTCAAATACTTTCAAACATATATAGTCACATTTTCAAGGATTGTGGTATATTACTGGAGAGATTTTAGATATTCCACTAAAATATCTCATTGCTCATTCTATGATAAAGTACTTCATTTTTTGTTAAGTTTCCCACTATATTTCCCATTAGTGTATGTCAGTTATTGGGGAAAAAAATACTACTACTATTTTTTTTTACTCTGAAGTGATGTTTTTCCAAGTGCTGTGAATGTATACCTGTTTTCAGCAGCAGAGAGAAGACAAAACCATTTGTGGATCCTTGGATCTTTCTGTTTCTTCCCTCAAAACCTAGGAGAGAAGTGCTCTGTTCGCTTTCTGAAGCGACCATGATTGATGATCTGTTGTAAGATACACGGTATGACAGAAGCCAACTTAGCAGAAAAAAAGTCTCATAAGTACGTTTGTCCATTTAGGTAGATGAATTTGTGACAGTTAAGGTTGTAGAGTTACAGCTGGCTCTCCACTGCAGCAGACAGCAATAGCCACTTCCCCTTAGAACAACAACTTTGGAACTGTTGCCTCTGAAATCAGTATTCAAAGCTAACTTTTTTGATACACTTTTTGCATGGGACTGAACAAAGAGTGCTGATAACCGCAGTGGAGCTGATTAGTAGCTGCCTCTTCTTTTTAGATGTATGTAAGTCTTTACTCAGATTTTTTTAGTCAAATTCACTGTGCATTTTAAATAACTTAACTCATTGTAGCTATAGCTATTATCTAGTTGCTATACTATAGTGGATGATTAAAATTATGCTTCAGACCTAGAGGAGGGCAATCTAGCCCTCAAAAAAGTATTTAAAAAAAAAAAGTGCAGTGCTCTCAAGGTTGGCTATTTTTGCCTGACACACCAGCACTGATTTATACAGCAAACCATCTATAGTCTTCCATAGTTTAGAGGAAGACAGGACTGTTATAAGCCATCCTGTTTATACAAGGATATACAGCAACATCAGAAAGTAGTTTGGCCAAACTCTATTTCATACCCCAGTCAAACATCAGTGCTTATTCTTGCACCAGTGAGATCAAAGACAAGAGTAATTGGTTTAACTGGTAGAAAAAACAGGCCCTTAAGTGTTTTTCCCTTTCTGAACAATAATTGTAATGGCTGCTTGTCACCAGATCAAATGGTACTTTGCATTTAATCAGTATTTTCTGTCGCATCTTTAATCTTAATAAAAATCTCAGTTCTTTTTTAAGGTTAATGCTGAATTCAAAAAGGAGAGTGTCACTGAAGGAGAGGATAAACGTTATACGCAAGAAAACATTACAAAACTGTTATTTCCCCACAAAGTATTTTATTACCTTGAAATATATGGAATATCTTGCTAAAACTGAATTCAAATTCAAGTAGCTTTTTAATTTTCTTTACTGTCCATCTCTTGAATACTGACCCTACTGGTTATATTGAGGAAAAAAAAAAAGGTACTTAATAAATTTTTAAAAATTAGGATTTAGTGAAAACTTATAAAAAATATAAAATGTAATAGTTGAACTACTGATGTAGTAATAATCTAGTCAAAGATTTGCAATTACTTGTTTGATATTTGCAACTGCCTAAGATAAGAATGTCTTCATGATGCCTCAGGATCCAAGAATGATCCATTCCTGACCACGTCTGGGCTTGTCTCAAGAGATGAGAAGTCAAACAGGTTCTCAAACTCCACTTTTATAAGACAAAGACCAGCAAGGAAAGCAAATTACTAGCTGCAGTGGTGGTGCTCAGTGACCTGACTAAAAGGAAGTCAGTAAGAACCAATCCAACTCACTCCAAAGTTACTATAGTAGGGTTGGATATGGTATTAAATATTTGTACTCCGTTCTGCCTGGCATAACTGTATTGCTAGAAGCACAAAGAACGCAGATTTGCCCTCATCTGACTCAGTATTCACTAATACGTTTTAACAAATAAGCGTTTCAATAAGTACAGGTATTACTTTTAAGTTACTGATGGAAAATCCCTCAAATATGAGTTATGTATTGCTGGACACCTTGAACTTTGAATTTCTTCCTCTGTTCTAGCAGTAACAAAAGTGCCTTGTCATCTGCTTGCTGTTAAATAATCTTGTTCAAATGACCTAGTCAAGATAAACACTTATTAGACTTAATTCCTAATAAGCTGTATGTTTTATGTTTCAATATCCCAGGTGAGCCTGCCTTAATAGTTTACAACCTTCTCCTAAGATCACTAAGTTTTTCTTTTGTTTTCAGATGCTGCCTTTTGAATGTCTTAGGTAGCTCAATTATTTTCAATATGTTAAAACCATGGTGATCAGTTCTCACTTTAACATCCTTAGCTCTCCACAAGTTAATCATTGCACAGCTTAAATAAAAATACTCAGTTCTCAGGATTACTTACAATTTTGTAGATTTTATTAACCAAAATACCATGGGAAGAGAAATAAATTTAAAAAATTGCAATGAAATGGCTATGGCAATCTGTTCAATGAGCAAACTAAGACAAAATATTAAATATTTGTAAGAAATCACCCCCCCCAAATATATTACTTTAAATTGTCACGTAAAAAGATAAATCCAATTCCATTTTGTATTTATCCTTCTAAGAGAATCATTATTTTGTATATGTTACTAATATGAACCATCATCTCAAGTCCTTGTTAAATTACAGTTCAGTCTGGAAGTTCTGGAAGGTTAACCGACATTTCAACCAGAAGTGATTCTATAATGAACAGAATTTAAACAATTAAATTTAATTATTTTAACTTAAAAATCACAATACCACTATAACACAGTAAGGCAGCTGTCTGCTTTAGCCAGTTGTGAACAAAGCATTGCAAGTAACAAACACATTTTTGTAACAGCAAATGCACTGAACAATTCCAATGATCACGTGCTCGCTACTCCATTTAGAGAAAAACAAACTTTTTACGCTGAACTTTGATTTTGCTGATTTAGTACATAGACTATGAAAAATTGTATCAAGCAGTGACTTACTGTGAGGACAACTTTAGCGTTTGGGTCTCCAAGGGGTATGAAGAACCATAACACAAAATGAAAAGAAAGGGCTCAGTTCTGCAAAGTGAGTAGTTTTGTGTAATCATGTTGTATCAAGGAAAGGGAAGAAGTGCTTAGCAATTCACAACATTGCACGGCAGTCCAGTAACAGAACTTCCACAAAACATTCTTTTAATTTATTATAATGTATTATTTTAATGAGGTGTGAACCTCAAAGTGCTCCAAGGTAAATTAATTCCTAATTCCCCTGCCGATGTGACCTATGAACAAATCTAACAGAACAGTCATCTAAAAAAATTGTTTCTCTCTGAAGATGTATTAACCAGCAATATAGGTAACATGAACATTATGCATATTTTCCCCCCTTTTTTCTCTGCTTGTCTCTGAGTGCAACAATGCTTCATATAATGGTTTTTACATGCATGCAAGTTTATGATCTCCCTCATATAGAAACTACAACAGGAAACTGTAGTATTAAAACTGTGGTATTGCTGGCATGGCACTGGAAAATATTTTAAATTGAAACCTCATCTACCTTAGAAAAAGGTCATGAGAGTTTATTTTTTCAGTGAGTTATCTTAATGTGAGTAAAAATTCCACTCGTAGACATTATTCAGTATCTTTCCCAAGTTTTTAGGAGGCTGCTCTATGCAATGGGTAAGCGCTTAAAATTGACCTAAAGACTCCACCTTGTTCTGAGAAGCTGACCCTGAGTGAAGAGGAAATGTATCAGACTCAGGCTGTGACCTTTACACTGTCCCTTTCCCTTTCATAACTACTGTGAAAAAGGAGGCTGCTGTTGGCTATGTTTTGCTCACTCCTGGTTCCTGTACAGGACCATGGTACTCAATGAAACAATCTCTGGAGAATTTTCTTTTGGAGGTTAAGGAATGTAGACATTAAAAGATTTCTTAATTAAATTAAGCCAGCTTCACTACAAGTGAAGGAATGTAGAAACAACTTTCTTCTGAGGACTGAACATGTATTCTCTAGGGAGAGTTATGACACAGGGTAATAAAATGCTGGATACATCTAAAAAGTATCTGCCCTGAGTTCAGACCAAAAAAAATTATTTCAGAATAAAATGACTGAAAATTAACTTTTCACTCTTACAATAAAACCAAAATGTTGGGAAA
Source organism: Chauna torquata (assembly GCA_013399475.1). NCBI lineage: Eukaryota > Metazoa > Chordata > Aves > Anseriformes > Anhimidae > Chauna > Chauna torquata. The sequence goes on from VXAL01012061.1 coordinate 63,611, forward strand.
GAAAATTCTTGAGAACAAACATGACTTTTCTAATGAGCAGCATGGGTTTTCCAATTGGCGGGGTGTTTGAACTTTGCCTAACGAAAGACTAGTGAGTATCTTAACCAGACTCCCAAAAATACCCGCTAAATCAGCAACAGCAGGGAACGGACTGCTTCCACCTTCTTCCAGACCGTAAGTGCTATAATGCAGTGCTCCCCCTTAACTCTGGGAAGCTGCCGTTTGGATTGAGACACTGCACACAATGCTTGGATTTGCAGTCTCTCTATCAGCATGCCTTCCTCCACAGCACCATGGAAAAGAAGGTGCTGTGAGTTACACTTTGCTTGTGCCTGGCCCCTTCACAGACCCAGGTTACTCTGTGAAACGTGACAGCCCCAGCAGTCTGAATCTCTCTGCTGGAGGAGTGGCAAAGTAGGCTTTCTGCTCCTCTGAGTACCTTTCCTTCACTTCAATGATGTCCCTGTAGCGGCCATCCTGCCAGTGGAAATTGAACTGCTCCAGCAATTCAATTCTTTTCTCCTGTGTGCTCACACAGTCAACAGGGGCAGACTGCTCCAGAAATGGTACCTGAATATTTGGGAATAGGAGGAGACCCCGGATAGCAAACCAACCGCCATACTTGGGATGGATACATACGCCATAGATCTTCTGGAAGTAAAAAAGAAAGATCTAGGATGTCTCATTTTGTCTCTAGTAACGGTTAGAATTCAAGCACCAGGTTTTGATGCAGTTTCTCACATTCTTAGCCCTCTGTTGGAATGCTATACAGGCAAGAAAAGAAAGCTCTTTCCTGAACATGTAGCACTTGATTCCCATTCTCATATGCCCACACACACACTGTACAGTAATGTGGGGAGAGATCTCTATTTGAAAATCTAACACTGAAATTAACCACAGTGAATTTTTTTTTCTATTTATAATGCTACAACCAACAGATCTTTCACACTGAAATTTATTCTCCTAAGTAGGCTTAAGAGATCAATATATTCTTCTCCATTTACACATCCCTCTACCACCCCAAAGAATGCTTCCGATTCCTGCCTGAAACACTTTATATAGCTATATGTGGACTTTGTATTTTCCTGCAGGAAGAACTAGTGACTAAAAAATAATTGTACAATTCAGTGATTGCAGTTTGATGTTTTTTCTTCCCAGTTTGTGTTTTTGCCTCACCTTTTTCCCCCAAGGATCAAGCTTCACATCTTTCCTCTGGTAGTAATATGCAGCTCCAGCAACATGGGCGGCTGTTTGTGCCAAGAACTTGGGCTTTCGGCTTGGCAGGATCTCATAATCAAAGATGATATCCACCTTCTGGTCAGGGAATTTCTGGGAAAAGAAAAAAACATGAGCCCAGACTCAAAAAAGACTTGCCACTACAGAAGTGCTAGATGCTAGCAAATCAGGCACAATAAGAAGCCTGTAAATTTCCAGCTCATGTTACTGAAATCTATCAGCATGTTTGCGGCCTTTGATTTTCAAACTGTGACTGTAAAGTTCTCTGCAAAGCTACAGGTTGTAATGGCAGAGACAGAATATGAATAATGCTCTACCCTTCTAAGGAGCAAGAGCAAGAACCTGGAAGGCTTTGTCTACTGCTCAAACCACCTGCTTGGTTATATGCCACAATAGTAAAAAGAGTCAGTATTTCAGGCTCTTACCTCCTTCACACTTGATAAATGATGAGAAACACACTGATCCACAGGATCCCTGATTATTTTTAACCGTTCTTTGTTCACAAAAGGTTTAAGGGCTTTGTCAAACATTGAAGGCGTGCTGAGGACAACGAAGGCCAGCGTGTCATCTGGGTAGGGGAGACGAAAGGTTGGCTGGAGAACAGCATTGTACCACCCAACCTTTGGCAAAGAAAAACAAATCTCCGTTAAAACAGGGACACCACTCTTTTGCTAGTGGGCATGCAGGAATTTAAAACAGTGGAAAGAAGTGTAGCCACCTTCATTTGCAACCCAGCTATGCAGCCTGCCAAGTGCCTTCCATTCACACACAGTTCTTTTGCATACCGGGATTTAGAGTTTCTGGAAGCTGTACCTTGATGTGAGAGATAAGAATGGTCTACTACACTCAGCACAAGACTGCCCTTTATCCGGCCTCTGCTCAGAAACCATAGACGGAAGTATGAGCAACCAGTCTTGCCAATGCAAATCAGATGTTTCGGTTTAGATAAAGCTTTTACAGTTGTTTTCTCTGCTTCTCACTTGGATCCTTACTTAGACAAGTTCCCTACTGCTTGTACTGCTTCTTAGTAGGAGTTGGTCTGGTCACAGCCCTTCTGTCACCTGAAATCTCAGTAATCTGTTTTAACGTGGCTCACTTTCACAGCAAACGCCTGTTGTGCCAGCAGAAGCAGATTCATTATGAATTAAAACCCTGCATACAAATGTTTCTGCTTATAACAAAAAAGTCACAGAAACTATAGCCCAGAAAAGCAGACCTCTCTGAATAGACAAATTTCCAAAAGACCTCAAAGGGCTTTTAACTGCGGGAGACCACACAAGAAATAAAGCATGGAACTATAGTTTGTAATCGGCTCAAGAGCTGAAGCGTCTGAAGTCCTTTTCTGCTTAAATCCAGTGCACTGAAGTGAGATGGTACAAGTCACAATTAGCTGTGTCAAGTATAGGAGGGGCATCCAACTGTCACTCTTACTAACAGAGCAGAATGCTGAATAGCAGCATGCTCTGAAATCCTCCCCGTATCAGGGTAGTGCTCTTTTACGAGAAAACATTGACTCCTCAGTCATTCCTGGTGCAGAGCCATTCACTGGAGTTCACTGATTGAAAGTAAGGCCCTTAGTAGATCCTGTAATCTCAGTTGTGTCCCTGTTCTACTTTGTGCCTTCTGCTCTTGCTGATCTTGCTGATCCTTGTGGTGCCTCTCTAGTTGGAAAAAGACTATCATTTCGTGAGTTTATTTCTTATTTTTTGTTTAAATTTTCTGCCTCAGCCAGAAAGAAACTGGTACTTCTGTTTTGCTCATGTGACAAGTTGCATGGTATACTTCTTCAGCAGGAAGCATTTATGTGTGAAAATGACAGACGTGAAGCTCCTAGCAGCGCTAGAATTCCCCAGAACATCATCTGCAGTGCATGGATTGTGACATAGCCACATTTTGAATTTTGTTTTCAGGGCTGGATATAACACAGTCCAGAAATGAGGGGTCAGGCCAGGGTGGCAGGAAGACATGACCAGGAGGACAAGGCTCGGACCAGCAACTGCCAAGCATGAGGAGGTAATGACTGAAAGCCCCACACTCCACTGCTAATGTATTGCACAGTAACATCAGTCTTTGTATGGGTTGTGATGATTCCTGGGATATCATAAAGACCAGGGCTAACATTCAGAAAGATACCTGGTAATGTGACTCTAGTATTTAGTCTGCAAAGTACTGGTCACCTCTAAGTATCAGTGAAATTAATTTGAAAGTGACTTTAGAGGTGACAGTAGCAGCCAGACCTGCACATATGTAAACATGAAAAGTAAAGTCAGTTTACTATAAATATGCATTCTTACATCAACCCCAAAGTTTAATCAGTTTTGTGGCTCTTGTTTAAGATGCTGAATTGAGATGTTAAAAGAAATTACAGATGCAAATCTAAGGTTTGCTAATTTCCCAGTTTACTTCAGTCAATACACCAGGGCAAGCTGTATGGAAATTAAATCTAGAAAGAGATACAGTGCTGTAAGCTTTCCCTCTGGCAGCTGTGGCCTTTTTGGTCTGGATTCTACCCATAATTCTGCTGCCATGTTTTGGGAAAGCAGTATTAAATTCTCCTCCAAATTCTGGAGATTTCACTTCTCTCAGAGCCTCATTCTCTTTTACTTTATGCCAGACCAAGAAGAAATCAGGAAAGACACTATTATTTCAGGTGATAAATATGACATTCCCTGAGGAGGGGAAGGTCATGTTTATTCTAGATGGATTATCATTTTTCCTTGAAGGTATCCGTCCTACTAGATTAACGTTGACAATATTATCTTCCCTTTGTAATTGCCAGATAATATAGGGAAATGATGATCCGTCATCGCAGAAATCAACCATTACGTATAAGTAGAATAAGGCAATAGCAATGACCTTTTTACAAATGGCTTAATGTCTTGATCGGCTGAAGAAACAAACCAATGTTTGATTTAATAATGGAGTGGGAGGTTTGAAAGACTTTTAAGCAGGGGCAAAGAGGGTTAATGGCTTAGAGCACACAAAGAAACAGCCGCAGCTGTGGAGCACAACAGGGTTTGAACCCCTACATTTTGGTGGAACCAGAGTATTTAGAGTTCAACACTCGGGGACGTGGAAAAGGCTTGAGTCAGCTGCAAGGGAGAGACCACCACCTGTGGACACAAGAAGCCGAGTGTCCGCAGGCCACTCACGAACCCACGAGGTAGCTCGTATTTAAATATGGAGACGGTTCTACATTTAGATTAAATTTTAAACTTGTTTAGAGGACTTTACTCCCCATCGGTACAGAAGTACCTTTATTTAACTCTCCTGACCTCAACAGGCTGGAAGCAACACAAAGGACCTTCCCTTCAGCCGGGGCTCTGCCGGTGCCAAGGCACCTGCCTTACCGGGAGGGCTAGGCAGGCTTCCCTTCTCGGGAGCGTCCTCAGCTCCAGCCCTCAAACGGCTGTGCCGAAGGCCGGGCACGGCCGGCCCCCGCCTGCACGGGGAGCGCTGCATCCCCCTGGGGCAACGGCCTGCCTTCGTGCCGCTCCCGCAGCGCGGCCGCGCGGTGTTCCCGGGCACTGCCGCCTGCTGGGCGCGCAGCACAGGCCGCTCGCTGCTGCCGTTACCTCTGGGGGGACCTCACAAGCGCCGCCGGGACGCCCCCGGGCGGCGGCGCAGCGCTCCCACCCGCGGGGCC
>VXAL01012061.1:68816-96816 GCA_013399475.1 Chauna torquata
CGCTGGCGGTCGGGTTGCAGCCCTCAGCGGGCCCGCCGTCCGTGAGCCGTGCGGTTCGGGCGGGAAGGCAGGGAGGAATTTCGGTCTCTGAACGCGCACCTTGGCCTGCCGCCGCGCTGCCTGCGCCGGCTGAGGCAGGCTTAGCGGCGGGGCAGCCGCAGGCCGCCTCCCTTCTTTCAGCCCCTGGTGACGCCCGTGGCTTGTGCCCCTGCGGTGGGCTTGCAGCGTGACAGAGCGGGCGCGGAGGACGCGGTGCTTGGCGAGCACCTGCTTGGCAGCCGGCGGCGGCCGGCCGCCTGCATGCGTCTCCCGCGCTGCAGCAGTGGCCACAGAGAAGCCAGCAGCCGGCCCAGCCGGCCCAGCCCGCTGCCTTCCCGAACCAAGGTGACCCGAGGGCTCCGGTGAGATTGCCTCTCTGTTGAGAGTACATTTCCCCACACAGCTGCACCGCCTCCCATCCATGCTATAACGCGCTGTATGGCGTGTATTTTTCTTTCGTCATACGCTGCTTCAAAGCCCCACCTTCCTGCGTGGGTGGACACTGCTCACTAAAATAGTTAGCAAGGCTCTGTGTTAAACCTTTCTCTTTCCCTATCCGAATATATGTATTCCTTGCAGCTCCCCTGTTCCCTGCCAGCACATTTGCCATGTCAGAGACCAAGCCTCAGCTTTGGACCTTTTTTACCATAATCTTTATAAGCAGCTTACTATAATCTTTATAGTTAGTTCTTGTGCAACCTTTTCCAACTGTTAATCCTGAGGTTTATGAAGTGTCAGGATGTCAGATCTGCCAGTTCTTCGGGACAGAACTGCTTCAGATGTGCAAGTTTCCTTCTTTGTGGAGTTCCCTTATGTTTTCTAGAACCCCAAGAGCTGTTTTGTATTGTGTCTATGCCCTCTGTAGGAGGAGGACAGAAGGATCACATCTGTCTTGTTTAAAATTAAATTTTCTTCACTTCCTGTATTTCCAGCTTCTGAAGCTGAACCAGGTTACTACCTGTGTTCTTTCCTGGACTAAGTTATTGTCATACAAAATCTGCTTTTGCCCTTCCCCTCAGATCATTCAATCACTCACCCTGTGAAACAACTAAGCAGGAGCAGGACTTCCAGCAGTTAGATCAATAAGCTAGAAAGTAGTGAAGGTAAAGGCACTGGAATTGAAGCAGTATGGGATGGTACAGAAGCCTCTAAAACAGATTGCTCCTTGTCTAGGTTGCGGAAATCCTGTTGAAGAAAAAACAGCCTGTGAGTATAGCTTGGCACAGTGCAGCTCCATCTCCGTGCTAAACAAGTGAGCACAACATGCTGGATACAAGGCAGAAAGGGCTTTTCAAATTTGTAATTTCTTCCTTTCCCTTTTCTTTAGTGATCTGAAACTCTGAGAAGTACCTCTGCTTCTCAGGAGAGAAAAATGGACAGTGGAAAACAAAGTTAAAGAGATTTTGCAGAGGTCCGTGGCCAGCCTTGGTCTGGAGTCAGGTGTCCTCACCTGAAGTCCTTTGCTGAAGCCCTCGTGACTCACAATATTTAGTCAGCTTGCCAAGTTGCCTTTGTAGGTGGTTAGTTCAGATATTTGAATTCTTAATGAATTGCTTACTTACTACTTACATGAATGTATTGGCTGTCCCAAGCGGTCCAGGAAGATAGCGCTTCTGTGGTCTGCTGAGCGTACAGCATAGTGGCAGAGGGGAATTCTTGCGTTACTGCTGTGCTCTGCCTATCAGGGATTGGTATGGGACTGAACTTTGAAACCATCTTACTGGGTGTTGCTTGATCCTATTCTTATCCCTTCTGTCCCAGCACCTGAAGGGCTAGGTTGGGACCTTAACACCTCCTGCCTTTCCCATTTGCTGTTACAGGGGATGTTCAGCGACTGGAGAACAACGCTCACAGAAGCTTGGAGGCCTTGCCAAGGAGGACAGAGGGGTTGAAATGTGAATGCTGTAACTAGCAGGTGCTTCATCAGCTGTATGGTGATTGTTCATTTCATATGCATCCCAGTGCCAACAGTCCACAAGAAATGAAAGAGAGGCCAGTGCTAAGACCTTTGTAGATTCAGGGCTGGTGCAAGGGAGGTACTGGTGGAAAACATGTAACTCTTCATCCTTTCTTTAAGCAGTGAAAAACTACTGTGGCAAAATTATGACTGTTTGAGGAAAGAGTTGGAGCAACTGCAGCATAAAGTCAGCGAGCGTTGCGTGTTCTGCTCCTCACAGTGGTCTGAACTCTGATTCTGAGGAGAACAACCTGTTACTGCCCAAGTGGTCTGACAGAAACAGCTCCCAATAGGAAGCACTGTAATGTTTTAGTTGAGAATCCCTGTTCGTGACAATGAAACCAGGGAACAGTAGTGAACAGGCAGTGCTTGAGGAAAAATAAAGAAGGATACACAGGGCTGGGGAGCTGTGACTCCATGCTGTGCTCTGGGAGAGCTGTGGGAGAACATGCATGCAGCTTGCCTGCAATCTCTGAATCCATCCCTTGCCTTGAGAGAGCTGTGGGTGGATATAGTTTTGTAAGGTTTTGCCTGGCAACAGAGATGGAAAATCAGATACAGAATGTAGTTTATCCTTGGTCTTTTTCTTGGTCTATGTGAAGTCGAGTTGCTTTACTGCACAGGTCAACAAGAGGAAGAACTGTTGAACCAGATGTCTATGACTATGACCGGTGAAGAGAAGTCAAAGTTGATACTGCAAGGTGTGCTGCTTTATAGTCATACCTCTTCCATCCAAAATCTAGCACTGGACAGTTTGATGACCTGTGGCAGACCTGCTGTTGGGATGAGCTAACTTTGCAAGTGGAATCTGTGGAGGAGAACTGTGTTGAATCTTTTATGTACGGAGAGTTTACTGTAAATAGTAGCTGGGCTGAAAAAACATGCTGTTGCTGCCTGCAAAAGAGGAACTATTTTTATTCAATATCGTAGTACCACTGTAAGGCTGTGATTGAGAAAGCCAGTGTGCGAGGTCCTCTGCAGGCAACTTTCTTGCTTCACAGGCCTGCTGAAACAGCAAGAAGAGGCCTTTTTCCATGGTTGAATGATGGAGGACAGCTAGAAAGGTGTCTTCAAAACATGTATAAGTGGGGAAAAAATTAAGCATTTGTATGTATTCTGATACAACAGTTCCTACTGCAGCCAAAATGAAGTAGGCATTTTTTTGAGTTGTTGCAGAAGTGGAAGACCTTTGCAAATGGGAGAATCAGAAAAGATTCGATGGAGAACAGGGAAAGTACAAAGCTGGGGATACAAGTTGAAATGAGAGTAGGGCCAACAATTGGACTGTATCTTTTGCACCAAGCAGTGTGTTACTATTCTTCTGGAAACCTCCTGCTGCAGGAGGATAGTTGCATAGCCAGTGCTTGTAATCTGCTTTGCAAGGGGAGGTGAAGGCACACTCAAATTCTCTGCAGAGTAGGGTGATCACTGTGGGCAAAACACTGCTATTCTACATGTAGCAAAACTTTATTCCTGCTGAGGAGGGGTAGCATGGAGAAAAGATTACAGATGATGCCAGGTAGGGTGTCACTGTGGTCTCAACCTGGATGATTGTAAAGAAACAGAGCATTACCTTTGGTGCTGGAAAAGTGTTCACCAATGGTGGCATGTTATATGTCCAGCTGTCTACTTTTTCTCATTTGTTCCGGCCTCATGTGGACATGTTTTTTCTGCAGACTTTAATGGTGTTGTGGTGGATCATAGGCTGCCTCTGGGAAATGCTTGGAAGTGGTTGTCCCCTCTTTCTCACAGGTGCTAGAAGATCTGCTGAGCAGGCACAAAGCACAGTCTTCCAGTTCAGACAAACTCAGGATGAAAGCGTGGAGCACCCAGCAGAAGCTTGGCCACATCAGGTAGAGGGGATACACTGCCAGGGAATTTCGGGGATGCCCAAGTCTGTGCATGCCATGAGAGCTGCTGCAGGGGCAAGTGCAGCTCTTGGGTTTCAAGGGGAGTAACTGCCTGGGAGCTGCAGGAGTGTGTCACAGGAGGGTGCTGCTGGCTGGTTGTTGTTCACAGCTCTCACAGGACAGCTCTTGGTGTTGCAGCTAGCTCTCACAGCTCCTGCATTGGCAAGCTTTGAGATGCTGGGGACTGATCTCTCATCTTACTGTTCATACTTGCCAGCTTTCCATATGCTGTCCTTTGTACCTGCCTGGATAATTTGTCTTGTGGGGCACAGTTAATCTCCATGGCTGGTATAGTTCTGTTTTTGCTGATGCTGAAGGTTATAGATTTGTCAGCCTTGTGAGGTAAGGTCTTCTGTTTAAATCCTGAACTGGCAAAGCTTGAAGTGGGTATGGCTTAAGCATCTGCCCTGTACTGGAGAGGACCTCTGTCTTAAGTGCAAGCAATGTGTTCAGTCCTGGGACACCTAGTGAAGGGGGTGAAATGTCAGACCGTTACTAACAGAGACATTTCTGTCCTGAGGGTTAGCACCTTCAGCTAATTCCATATGGGTGTTGTGAAAGAGTACCTGCTGTTCTCTTCCCGGCTGTCCTTGGAACTGAGCTGACAGGATCTGAGTTAGCTCACTGCTTCCCTGAGCCGACTCATCCTCCTTGCTTAATCGGGAGTGTTGCTGCCTCCTACCCAAGCCCTCTGTCAGGGCAGTGGCAGACTCCACATGCTCTTCTGGTTGCTAGTTAGACAGTATCTTACTTGCTTTTTGCTGAAATGACAGCAAGAAGAGGTGCTCATGTGAATTGCCTAAGCTCTAATTCTTTCCCAGATCCCCAGCCTCCCGCCACTTTCCTTTCTCACCATGCTCTGCTGGTGGGAACTAGATTTGTTTGTGCCTCTAACCCCCGCTAGCTTGGCCCTTGCTCCCACCAGCCCTTACCCAAGTGCTCTGACCTGTTCCCTGGAGAGCAGAGTGACGTCTGAGCTTCCTTGTTGAGGATCCTTAGATCTTTCTGGCTCTGTTTAATTGTATCCTTCTCTGTCCAACCCCAGTTGCCCTGGGATAGCTGCCAGATGTCCTAACTGTCACAGGTTTAGCTGGAGGTTGTTGTCACTGTCGCAGCTGTTTGCTTTCCCATACAGCCTTGTGCTACAGTAAAACAGTATCCAGAGAATATGCATCGATCCTCAGGGGGAAAGCAGTGATGTCTTTTTGAGGTGTCTGTGTCACAAGTATATACGTATTTTTTAGGAAAGCCACAACACACCCATTCATCTCCCTCAGGCTAGTGCTGACATCACATGGGCTACAGCATGATTTGGTGTCGTCATGAAGTGTTCACACAGAACGATCTTTCATTCTCTGTGTTCTCCAGAACAGTAAATAAATATCACCAAGCCACAACGTTGTATTGCCTATAACATAAGTGATTTTCCTTCTGCTTTTCATCCAAGCCTCTTGAAACCCTCTTCTGTCCCGTTAAGGGACCATTGCGCTACATAAGGCAGGAACACAAGGCAGATAGTCACACAAATTGTTTGCAGACTCACAACAGTTTGGTGACTGAAATGGAGTTAAAGAGTATCTTAATTCCTTCTCTGCTTTTCTGATCTTTCTCACTCTTGGCCATAAGCGTATTAATGTCTGTCTTTGTTAGCAGGGAAGTATTGGTGAACACTGAGTGCGGAGGTCAGCATAGCTCTATTATTATTAGTTTTTTTCGGTAAAGGATATCGTATCAAGCTGGTGAGATGTTTGCAATAAGGAAGGTCATTGCAGCTGTTCTGTAATTAAATATCGATTCCCTGTATCTTTCTAGAAAAGCCTAAGGCCTTCCCTTCCCTCATTGTGTTACACTCCTACCTACTGTCAGGCTGTGATTTCAAGAGATGGGTCTTTGCTGTCAATATCAGCATAAAATGTGCCCACTCCTCTGCTTTTTCCTGCATTGGCCTCATAGCACACTGCCTCATGAGTTTCTGCCACTGCAGTTGCTGTGCTGTAAATCTGATCAGGGAGCTGAGCTAGTTCTAACAAGCGCATCATTGTTTTTTTTGTTTTAATTAATTAATTAATTAAAAGTGGTGTGTTTCACAGTTCTGTTGCAGGAAAAATTTGTGCTGGCACAACTGAGGTAACAGGGCTAGGTGGGGAGGCAGATGTTCTACTGGCAGACACTTCATCTGCTGAAAACACAATCGAGTTGCTCAGCAGAAGTGCCTTCTGCTGCTGTGTGGCATAAATTCGTCAGAAACCCCATCAAATATGTTCTCACACCATCCCTACCCCCAGTAATTGTTGTTCCAGTAGGCATTGCTAAGCTTAAGGAACTGTTAGTGTTATCCTTTTGTTTCAATCAGGTCTACCATCTCTGACCTGAAAGATAAATTGAAAAGTCTGTTCTTGAGGGAGGTACCATTCACCAAGCCTGTAGGGAAAGGCAGAGGTCATTGGAGTAAGCAAGGAATAGTTCCTATGTCACTAACATCCTGGGATGTGGTATTCCAACTTCATTTTGGTTTAGAGATCTCATGGTCAGGTCAGGTGTCCTGTTGTCCCTTTCCAACATAGACTGAGCCCTGCATTGGAAGGGTTTGACATTGTGACTGGCTTTGAGCAAAAATGAGCTGGCCCATTCTTTATGTTTTAATCCTGCATGATTTAGAGTTGTTGGAGCCATTGGTGTCAAAGACAGATGAAATCTAATGCCTGAACATTTTTGTCAATGTGTTTTCCTGACAAGGTTTGTGTATCATGGGACGTGCTGCCTTGTGCCATTGCTTAAACTCGTGCAAGAATAAATAAAATGTTATTAAATAAGAATAGCAGCAATTTCTCCATGTGATAAGAGGTGTCACACAAGGTAGTGGAGGCTTAGGCTCGGCAACTTCATCCTTTAACATTTGAGCTAACTTGCTGCTTGCTTCATTTCTTTTAGGGAGAAGCAGGAACTTGCTGAGAGAGGCAGAGTGGTTTTCTCCGTCTTTGGGTGAGGATTCCCTCTCAGAGTTCAATCTCAGAGACCTCAGCTCCCATGAGCTTTCCAGCACCACAGAGATCAAAGTGCCTGAAGGTAAGTGAAGTATGGCTGGTTCCTGCACCCTCAGGATTTGAAGAGCCTAGTTAGGTTTTCTGCGATAATGCAAATGATAGAGTCTGCAGAACCTATTTATGTCTGATGTTCAGACCACTCCAGAGTTCTTACTGATAATTTGATCAGAGGCACTTGTTGTGCCCAATTTTACTGGTGGGGGTGAGTGTTACGCATCTAAAAGCGTGAAGACGTTAGGATTTGGAGCAGTTAGGCCACAGTTAAAACTTTGCTCTGAGAGCACTATTGCTATGCCAAGGACAGAGGTTACGTGTGTATGCCTGCCTGCTCTTTCATCCTCCCTCCCTGTCTAGTGTCAGAATAATGTAAAGCTGCATGTGAAGGCCAATTGTGATACTTATCACTTCCTCTGACAGTGCCAAGATACCACTTTTTAATGTGGCTCCATTTTTGTTTTGGTGCTGACACACAGCCAGTGAGATTAGGAAGGTGAAAATTGCTCACTTCAAGAAGGTTCATCTCTCAGCCTCTTTATCCTTTTGGATTTCTGCCTTGCTTTCAGGATATAAAACTGCCTTGTGTTTGCATTAACACTTAGCATTAAAAGAAATCAGGAACAAAGGGCTAATGTTCCTTTAAAAGAAAAAATTCATGCCCTACTTTAGTAAGATGCTTAAGATTCTTGTGAATGGAGGCTGTAAGGCATATTAAACTGCCCTGTATTCTCTTTTTCCAATTTACTAATCCTGCTGATTCAGACTTTACTAGCAAACCCGCTACAATTAACTGCTTTGTAGGTACAGTTGTAACATGTCAGGTTGCTGTTAGGACAACACCTAAGGAGTCCTCATGTCCCATCAAGGGGTTAAGTTTTTCTCTTTAACATTTATTCTGAGGCACATGCCAGGTATGGACTCCTATATAGATCTTTGCCAGTCAAATGCTGAAGCTGTATCCTTCATTTAGTAAGAAGAGTGTAGTAATCTGTCGCTTAGTATTAGTAGTAAATATTTACATCATAGTAGCATCAGAAACCCTGACCAGTATTACAGCAGGGGCACCCAGGAGCTGTGTTGACTTGTGGGCACCTATTTTAATTTGAACTTGCGTAGCTTGTGAGGGTGCTTTTTGGTATTTCTCTGTTTCAGTAGAAGATGAATGAGGATGTTTTTGTATTAGCATTTGACATGGATTGCAGACCACAATGAACCAGCAGTGCTGGAGAGGCTAGACATAGGCTGTCATTTGTTCTTAGGGCTGGCATATGGGGTAAGGAATCTGGGGAAGGCCAATTCCTTGTTCTGTTTCTGTAGATTGTAAAGCTATCTCCACACAGCGTTTTGAGCTGGAGGAGAGCAATGCTGGAAGAGGCCAGAAATATGCTGGAGCAAATGACCTCAGCAGTGACCTAGCAGCCTGCCTGAACCAAATCTGCATGACCTTTAATGTTAACCGAAAGATGCCCTCTTTACAATAGGAAATAAATAAAACATGTAGAGGATATTGACCTCCCTAAGCTCTTCTTCTGGACTTGGTTGGTTACCTGGATTTACCAGGACTGGAAGCTATGAGGTGTGAGGTAGACCTAAGAGAGGCAATTCAAGGAAGAGAAACAGCTGTTTTGGTAACAGTCATTCACAGACTTGCGCAGTCTTCCGCGCTCTACCTGAGACCTAAACTGCTCATGTTCTTTAGCTTAGACTTACACCCTATATGTGTACAACACAGGTCTGTGTATTCTCTTCTTTCACCCCAGGTGACAGACAGTGGTGGAGGGCCTGATTTCTGGTGCATTGACCAGCTTTTGTAGTTGCCTGCTGGCTTGCAGGGGGAGAGATGCTGTGGTGCTTTTCTTCAGTGGGGGGTTTCCTCCAAGTATGGAGAATTCCTAGCTGCAGCCTTTTGCTTCATTCCTCTCTCCTGCCATAGGATGGGATGTATGATCCTGTCTTCCAACCTCTCACTTGGTGGGCCAGAACAAATTGAGAGAATTTTGTGTGCTGCCTCTACTAATGCCTTCAAATGTTTTTTCCCAAAATATATTGCAAATTTTGGATTATATTGGGTCTTGTTTAAACTGTGGGTTAGCTAAAGCTCTGGGATACATAGATTGTGCCGTTTAGGGAGACTATACATAGCAAGAACAGAACAGATATGGACTGGTCTTAGATTTACCCTGTCTGACAAGACCCAATATGGAACAACTGACTTGACAGGTGTTGGTAAATTGCTTCCTCTTCTGTGTCTCAAAACGGGCTCAGAAATCTTATTCTTTGAACAGAAACTTCCATGACCACCATAAAGGAGAGGTTGCTGGGTTTGCGTTATGAGAAGAAAGTGCCATAGAGGCAAAAAAGGGCCTTGTGAAATTTCTTAATGTGGTTTGAATTTTGTTTCCATTTCCTTCTGAGAGAATTTAATTTTAGAATTGCTGGCTGATGAAGGAGAAGGGAAGAGGTGAATGAATGGCAATGAGTTCATAAAGCCTTAGAGGATGAGGAGAGGGGGCAACTGCCTATCCGATGGTGAAGGCTGTGTAGTCTAGCACATGGGATAGTGCAGGAGATAGATCTGTGGCATTCCCTTTGATGCCAACTTCTCAGTCAATATAAAGGTCCTTAGGATGTGGCACAGATTCAGGAATGCTGTCAAGGGGGCACAGCAGAGCTTGGTTAGGACTGGTGTGAAAAGCAGGGAGAGACTGGTGGTGCTAATCTGAGAGCAGCAGCAGCAGTCACCAAGTGGGGGCTTGAGCGCAGACCAAGACTAAATGTAGAGGCAGAGGCTGCTCCCGTGCCCTTCATCTCAGTTGCATGAACTGTGGCTTTTGCTTTGAAGATCAGTATGAGATCAGTTAGTTTTCCCTCTGCAGGGAACAGCTGCTTCCCAGAGTTCAACTCTGCTTCTTATAGTGGACCTGAATGTGTGAACAGCCATGAACAGATCATGGTCAGGACATAAAGGCCTGCTTGGGTGGCTTGAATGTAAGTGAACAATTCTGTGTCACTCAGTGTGGGCCACCAGGTTAGGCTCTAAAATAAAGGGAGCTTTTTACCCAGTGCTTCTCTCAGCCCTTTTTGAAAAAAGGCAGGTTCCCTTTCTGCTATCCCAAATAACATTGTGCACAATTGCCTTCCACCTAAAAGCCTTGAGATCCTTTAAAAAAAATGTAAGTGAAAATTCTTATCCTTCCCCCAAGCTTATCAGTCAGGAAGTGGAAGAAATGATCAGGCTTGATTCCCCTGTGTGATCAGAAGGCATAGCCAGGATTAGCACAAAGGAAAACTGCTAATTTTGCAGTTGTCCCCAGTAAAACCCTTCTCAGTCAGAATCAAATGAATCCCTAAGTCTGGCTGAAAAGCATGTTCCAGAAACCATGAGCCTTGTCTTGTTCCAAGCAGAACCTATAATTTACCATTGAGAGCTTCTGTGATTCGGACATAACAGCAAGTTTTTAAGAAAATACCAAAGAGGGCTGGCTGCTTATCCCTCTTCCTGCAGCTCCTGGGAAAGACCAGTGTGAAGGAAACACTTTCATGCTTGTGAGAGTCATTCTGTGGCAACTGATGTGTCTAATTTCAGAGCAAAAGTACTTCTGAAGGAGAGAGGATTAAAACAGGGGAGGGGAGAAGTTACCCTGCGGGAGATTGTCAACAGATGTTCCATTACAGTTCAAAGAGCATTAGCAAAAGGCTTCTGCTGCAGGGATATATTAATTCTGGGCAGTTCATCACAGGGAGACCTGTTTTATGGCTGGAAGGATAACTTTGGTAACTTACTTAGCTCTTTCTTTATTTGAACTGTGGGTGGGGGATTGGGTCTCTACCTGTAAACAGAGAGGGAGCTGAACAGTAGGAAAAAAAACACACTTATTTTCTTGCAGCTGTGACCACTGCCCGTCTGATCAAGATCATGCTGGTTTTGTGGTTCAGGGAGTTATTTGGCTGATGAGTCTTTCAAAAGAAAAATTATTACAGAGGAACTGAGGCTAACCATTGTTAAACTGCTGGTGCATGAGAAGCAGACCTGTGTTAAGTACGTCTTTCAAGTGTATTTATTAGACAGGAAGTGGGAATAAGTACACAGAAGGCCGTGCAGGCTGCCATGCAGATAAGTACATTGATCCCTTTGTCTTTAAAATGCACAGATCTATCAAGTATGACACTGTCTAGCATCCTATGTATGTTTCCTTTGTGTAATAGTTAACGATTGCTTATAAAAGCTTGCCGATGTTATAGAATCTGCTATGGCATGGGATCTAGTTTGCAAGCTATGTATCCCCAGCCACAATTGAAAAGTCTTCTTCTGGACAGATGTGTTTTATCTTCTGAGACTGTTTTGAAGTTGTGCTTTGGGTAAGAGCTGATTATTCTCAGATCTATGAGGAAACAGCATTAGTGTGTGGAAGTGTCTTCACTGAAATGTGATTTGATGAGGAAGTTTGAAGACCTTGATCATCTAACAAAATTCTAGGGTATTAAAAAAAAAAAAAACAACCACACAAGCAGTTTTGGAGGCCTAATACTGACGGAGACTTTTACGTTAGCGGTCATGGTCTTCCACCTTTGCTTATCACTTGGTGACATATCAGTAGGACCACATGTTTGGCTGTTTCATGGATGGGAAGTATTTCTTTTTTCTTTGTGGGTGATGGAAGGCAGGATTGGCGAGAAGATCCCTCTCTCACTTTTTGCTATGGAGTGAAGCAGAGGTAGTGATTAGATGGGAACATCCCTGGCAGAGGTTCAGGAGGTACACTTAGAAAAACTCTCCCTCTTCCCCCATGAGGAATCTGCATTTTTACTGAATTGAATATAGTCATAGGAAATTGAGTACAAATAATGTGGAGACGTGCAGCCTCCTGTTTCCTTCCTAGGTATCTGGAAAATGACAGTAGGCATTTTCTGTTCTCCCCTGGGTATAAGAACATTGCTTGGGTACTGGCTAAAAGCTTCATTTCATAGCTTTCATTACTGAAAGTCTGCTGCTGTGCCTCCCTGGCTCGCTTCTGCGCTCCTGCTCCCTGGGTCAGTGCAATGCTTCTTGCATTCTGCTTTAAGTGGTAGCAAGCACAGGACTGTAATCCATGGGAGAACCTCATGGGGTTATTGGTCTTACCAGTTCCATATGCTGCCTTGTCCACTCCAGTGCTCCTTATAGTGGTTTCTCTGTCTCTGTGAACATTATAGTCTTACTTTCAGACTTGCAGTGTGACATTGTGGAGAAGATTATACAGTGTCCAAGCTAAACTACAGGCACTGAGCCATGAAGGACAACTGAGTGGGCAGAGAACTGGCAAATAGAACAGGTAGTCCTGCCCGTGGCACAGCAGCTCTAATACTGTCACTCCTCAGCTGCTCAAATCCCCTTCCCTTCAAAACATGAACCTGGAGAGGGAAGGAGGGGAGGGAAGGGAAAGCAGGTGGGTCTCAAACTCAGGTTTTCTTTTATCTGGGTTTCTTTCCCTCCCATTTAGCTTCAAACGTAAGCGATTTGATTGATTCTTGTCCCTGTACTAATTAATTATAATTGTGCCTTAGCCTAGGAGGCATTAAAACTAAGCCCCAAGAGACCATCAAAAGCAAGCGCTGTGTTCAAAGGGACATATGGAAACTAGCAACAGTTGTTTTCTGGTTCTGACAAAGTTTGCTTTGCCGCATGGGGAAGATGAAGTCTGCACAACTGGTCTGTGGTCCATCTCCAAACCTGGCAGCCTCAGAGATTGCATCACCTGCTGGGAGTTCAGAACTTGGCTGGGCAAAGGCAGTAAGCTTTGTGCCTCCTGAGGGTGGCTGCCTGCAGAAGCCTGTCCTGCTGCCGCCTCTCCAGCTAATGCAGATCTGCTCTGTGCTAGCTCTCTTAACAAGGCAGCTCACAAGTTTGTTCTGAGAATGAATGGGCTCTGAGCAGGGTTGGTAACAGATATGCAGAACAGAGGAAATTCCAACATAAACCACCAGAATAATGCTGACTTCAGACCTGAGAAAACTGGTCTAGTTGTAGCATGTTTGTTCCGTTACTTAGTTCTTCTGTTGGTTGTATTGTTCTGTATGGTTGTATTATTGTTGGGACAGTACTGAAATCTGCAGGGTTGAGCGTTCAGACCCGAGTCTGTTCAGATTACTCAGGAAGCACTTTGCTAGGCTAAGAAGTATTTGTTAGCTCTCCCTTTCTTCTAGATCTTCCAGGGATTTGCTTTCCTAGATGTGTTGTGGGAACTCTTTTAGAAGCCGCACAAGCCCAGTGACCAAGTATTTTTACCTACCATATTTAGCTTTTCCAGGAGGTAGTCTTGCAACATAAAGCCTGTGACACAAACTGGATGATTTTGCACAAGTATTGTAACAGTTAGGAAAGACTGTTAGCTCAGGAGAGACTCTGTCGGTTCTATAGGAAAATCTGGACTTTTGAAGCCAGCCATAAGCACTTGCCTCCCTGGGGGTCTGAGCTCCAAAAGGAAGAGTTCAAAAGAGATATAAAGCTGAACAAGAAGAAGTGTGTTCATTTCAGTTTGCTTTGATTTCTGTACTATAGAAAGAAGCATGACAGATGATGCTACTTAGGCTTGGATTAGACTGACTTTGAGGATATTTCCGTAAATAAAGTTGGGGGTTACAGTTGACAACAGATGACAATAAGGACAGCTTCAATCAGAGGCAAAGGAGAGTCTAAAAGTGTGTGTATTAGATTATTTGGTCTAGTGTGGCTCTCTAAGACAGATTTAATCTAATTCGACCATATGAAAATATGAGAACCAGGGGTACCTTTGGCATTTGTAACTTTATTGCAGAAAAAAATCCACTATAAACATATTTTACAAAGAAAGTTGCACTTCGGTGTTGGGTGAGTTTTCCTACTCACCCCTTTCCCCTGGACAGCGATGCGTGGGAAACCAGCACAGCCAAACCCTTTTGGTTTTGTGCAGAGACACTTTCCAGCTACGCCAGTCTACACTAGTTCCAGCCAGGATGGAGTTCTGTTTTCCACCACTAACTTGTCTCTCTTTGTACAAAAAAATCAGTAGCACCCTGCCCTCCGGCAGGGGAAACAACTCTGTAGCTAGGGAGATTGCTCTGTGCAGACAATGCTTGATACAAAAGCTTTGGAGCTGTGACAATTGCCCTTCAGTTTTCATGCAGTAATAGCAGGAGAGAACCAACTGTTCTTCCCTATTGTACTGGGCATCCTTACAATAAACAGATGCAAGGCCAAAGCCAACAGCTGAATCCGAACTGCACTGCAGTCATTTGTCAGCCACTTCGGAAGTAGTAAGTAGTAGCAGGAAGGAGGAACTGCTGTTTTACCCAGTTCATCTATTTCACCCAGACCAGTTCTGCTCCATCTTTGGGCTTTGTAGATAATTTGAGCCCTGCAGATGGGGAAATTCCCCTTTCCCTGCTAAGAAGAGCAATAACAGCTCTGGGAAAAATAGGTCCTTTTGGTAGTGAGTCTTGGTATCTGTCCTTTGTGGGGTCTGTGAGTGTTGCTACTGAAAGCAGAGGAGAGACAGAGGCTTATAAGAGCAATGTGGCAGATTAACTTCTAGCCCTTGCTGTGTCCTGAGGGAGCAACTGGCTTAGTCAAAAATTAGACAATCTAAAGGAAGCGTGTGTTTCTCTTTACCTGTAGTCAAATGTGAATTAGAAAACAAGAGCTGGTATTAATTACATGAAGACTTCCATGTCATGCACTATCTGGTCTTTCTGAAGTGAGGGCACCTGAAGATCCTCAGACTTACACTCAGAGGCTCTGGTCCATAGGTTT
The DNA here is from genome assembly GCA_013399475.1 of Chauna torquata. Taxonomy (NCBI): domain Eukaryota; kingdom Metazoa; phylum Chordata; class Aves; order Anseriformes; family Anhimidae; genus Chauna; species Chauna torquata. The sequence continues at coordinate 83,532 of VXAL01012061.1, forward strand.
CCTTGAAGGACCTTAAAAGCCTTGCAGTATACAGCTGTGATATTTTGAGGCAAAAGTGCAGAATCTAATCAGCCTAACACCTAGAAAGAGAAGGGGAGGAAGGCACCTACATCCAGGATCTGTCCTCATGACAGGACACTAACTGGCTCAAAGACCAACATTAGAAGGTAAAGGAGCTTTGACCTTGCACTAACAGAGGAGGGACAGTACAGTACTAGATTTGTACAAAAACTTTCAGAAACCAGATGCTAGCAGCAAAATGGGAGGTACCTGAGGAAAGGCATGTGTCAATCTAGACAGGAGAGTGGACTAAAGCATTTACTGAGCCTGGGCAAGGAGTTTATGCATATGCTGAAAGCATCAAGTATGGGAGACTCAGTTTCCTAATTTTGGTGAGACCAAATCAGTGTGTCTGGCTGGCAGTAGATTGAGTTCTGTCAAGCCCTGTTGAGCTAAAATCATGATCATTTCCTCCCAGCAACTTCAAAGCAACATAGGTAGCAAGGGTGCTTCTCCAGTGGCCACATAACTGTTTTTCCTTAAAAAGAAAAGGTATGCGTGTAGGAAGGAAGCAGAGCAGTCTGTCATCCTCCTGGCAGGTGTTTCAGGATGGGCAGTGCCAAGCCCAGGACTAAAGCTGAAACAGGAACAAAAAAAGTGCAAGAAAAAAAAAAAACACTTAAAAAATACAGCACAAGAGGGAGCTTAAGAGAATTGATCTCCATATCCTTGGATCCCTCAGAAACCAGCAGTCTCCTTTGCTAGCACTTTACTGACTCCACCAGTGTAACAGCTTTTGCATGGATCACTTGCCCATCTCCTTTGAAAGCAGCAGCTGCCAAGATGGACAGAAGAGCTCCATGCTGAACGTGATGGTAAAGGTTGTCTTGGCTAATAGGTCACCACACTAAAAGGAGGAGGCACCTCTTCAGGGCATCTTTTTGAGGACAGCCTGGAAGAATAAGCCAGACCTGGGCTCTGATTCCCAGCTTAAAAACTTCAACATTGAACTATTTAAAATATCTAAAACCACAAGCCATCTGAAAAAAAAATCTTTCAGTTGTGTGCAAGTCAGAGCCCCCTCATTCATCAGCAGATCGTCTGGGACCAAGTCCTCAAGGCCTTCTCCTCTGGGAAGTTCTGCCTGCCAGGTGGAGGACAGCCTGGTTGCCTAGTAGCTGTAGAGTGAGAGGGGAGTGTCCTCCATCATGTCATCCTAGAAGCAGAGAAGAGTGTGTTTTATTGGGATGTCTGCATGATGGCATACAGCCCCAGCATTGCCATCCACGCTGTCACAGCATGGCCATTTGCCCAGCCATCAACACAAATGTTGTCCCCGTGCAGTTCCTTGATCTTTAAATAGTCACTCTCCCCTCCTGCTGCAGCTTTTGGAGAGAAGAGGTGCATGCAGGAAAAGCCTGCCTGCTGCAGGGATGTGGAAAACCCTGGCTGTGGAGAACTCTACTCAGGCTGTGACAGCATCAGCTTGCTTGCTACTTGCAGGAGGGCGTCAGTGCACCTCCGTCCCAGAAAGCACAACGAGTTAGTTGCAGCCTCTCCAGAGCTAACCCAGCCTCTGAACCCCCCATATCTTATTATATCCCCAAAGGGTCAAATGCAGACAGATAGACAAACAACCTCCCCTGGGACAGAGCACAGAATCTGCTTTGTCATAGTCACAAAGCAAATATATCAGAATACAGGAGAAGAGGCTAGGAAGGTGTTGTTTCAGGGGAAGTTTGGATGGTGCTCCCCTCTCTCTCTCTCTTTAACCTCTTAGTGCTCCCCTGCAGAGGGAGGGGAAGGCAGAGAGCTTCTTTAGTGGTCAACCTTGAAACTTGTCATCTCAGTGCAAACCCTGGATGGAAGGAGAGGGACCTAAGAGGGAGCAAGGGTTGTTGATGTCAGCATCCTTTCTCCTGCAAATACCCAAAACATTGCTAATATAGTAGAAGGGGAACTGCAAAGCAGCCAAAAGCCAGTAGCAAGCCAGACCATGTCAGACTGTGCCGAAGGCATTGCTCACCATGGGCAGGTCCTGCAGGCGCCGGAAATCCATGCGGCTGTTGTGTTGGCGGTATCTCAGGAAGCCCACCAAGCCTAGGATGCCCACCATGACAATGAAGACGGAGATCACTGCGATTACCAAGGGATCAGCCCTCGTTGTGTCAGCCAGTGGAGAACTGGGTAGTTCTGCAGGGATACCAAGGGAATAAGGCCAAAGGAGAACCTTCACAGGCTGGAGTAGCAATGCCCTCTCTTTTCTAGTTCTGCTCAGTACAACTGAGAGGAGATTTGAGGTACGCCCAACCCTTTGCCATGTTTTGCGAGAGCAGGGACAAAAGCAGAGCATTTACCTGGATTTTCATCATCACCAACATCCAACACAGAAGCTTTCTCATGTATGGGCTCTAATGGCTGCTCCAGTGGAGATGTGCTGGTGGGGATGGTGACTGTGCTCGTAGTGGCGGAGCTGGTCACAGGGGGTCTCACTGTAACAGTACTGGAGGCAGTAGCAGAGGATGTGCTCCCTACTGTGGAGATGGGAGCAGAGGAGGTTCTGGGCTCCACAATGCTCACCTCTGTGGCACCCACGCATGTTGTTCCTGGCCTGGTTTCAGACCTTGCCACTGTGGTCCCCACGGTCTGCCCATCAGAAGGCCCCAGCTGAGAGCTGTTGGTTGTTGCTGCAAAATAGGGACAAACAGTCATTTCAAAGAATAGAGTGCAAGTGCATTGTGCTGTGGGACTGGACGAGATGGAAGCAAGGCTGTAAAGAAGACTGATGGGGACTATAGGAGAAGCAGCTTACTATCAACCCTTTGGAAAACAAGCAGGTCCTATAGTGCAGACATGCCTGCCACACTGTAAGGCACGGTGCTAGAAAAGTCCTCTTGGTTTTCATACGTGCCCATCTGCAGCGTTAGCCAACCTCAGCTGGGCCCACCAGTTCTGTCCTCTGTGGACAAAGGACAAGCAGAGAAGCCTCAAACAGCTCTGCACAGAGCTGGGGATCACCCCAGAGCAACAAACTGGGAAATGTCTCTCATCCCTCCTTGTGCGGAGCACAAAGGGGGCTGCACAGTGACTGGGCAGCAGCATCCCCTGAGGCTGCGTCCATGCATCACAGAGCAGCGGGACCCTGCAATGCGAGCCAGGGCGAAGGATGCAGTTGTGCGCAAACACCATGCAAATCAATGGTCAATCAGTATGTGCCATGCATCGGGGGGGTGTGACAGCCCCAAAGTGGCTGCGAGTGGGATCACAGCCCCTCAGAGCCAGTCCCCATGCTGCCCAGGGGGATCTGAAGGTAGAGCTGGGGTTCCCACGATAGCCCAGGGGAGGATGGGCTGATGCTTGTGCCTGCCCATCTCCATGCTTTGTGTTAAGGGAGGCAGCAGGGAAGGCTCCTGTCAGGCTCTCAGCCCTGGTGCAGGAACAGCCCAACTGAGGAGCACTGCTGAAGAACAATGGTCAGGATGAGATATATAAAAGCTTTCCCTGCGCACAATCAATGTCCTCATCAGCAAGCAGCCAGCAGAATTAATGCCACAGGTAATGGGGTTTGCAAGGAGGATGCCGAACTAACAGCACCTCTGCAAGTCAGTCCCACTGAACAGGACATACCTAATGGTTCTTTCCAATTCCCTCCCCTCTCCAGTTCCCACAAAAGTTCAGAGAAGCAGAAAGACATTCAGCACCATAAGTTCCTGGGTTGTACATCCTTGGGGCAGGACTTTCTGCATAGTCAGGAAAGGCAAAACCTCACCGAGCACACTGGTCAGAGGAGGCGTTGGGGTTGCACTGCTGGCATCATCCGTTTCTTCGGTTGTGCTGAAGGGCTCTGTGACTTCGTGGTCAGGCTGATTTTCTTCCACAGTACTGGCTGTTGGGGCAGGGGAGGGGATTTCAGTGCTGATGTTAACTGACAAGCTCATGTTGTGGTGCTCATGTTGTGTAACTGTGATGTCTGCAGGGCTGGTGGTGGTGGAAGCCTGCAGTCTCTCTGCCTCGGTGCCTACCACAGGGGTGGCAGAGATGAAGGCATCCTCCATTTCTGCACTCCAGTGGGTTCCAGTGGCATTGAGTGTTGCAGCAGTCATGTTTTTCCCCAAGCTTGTCTCTGGAACAGCAGTAGTGTCTGGACTGAGGTCAGAGGCTTCCCTGAGCTGATGAGAGGTTGGCAGGGAGCTAAGAAGAGGTGATGTCACCACGGTCTTTGTTGTCTTCTGTCCCTCTCCTAGGGAAGAGAGTTAAGGAATGCTGAGTTTTATGGAGATCCCACACTGAGGGAAGAAACAGAGGGAGAGACCAGGAACTGAATCTCTCCATCCTGTTAACTCCAAATCCAGCACAGGTTTGCACTTGGGGAAGGGGTTCCAATAGCCCCCTTGCACTCCTGGCCTCTCTGAGGCAGTTACATGCTCTAGGGAACCTGTCTTTACCTTCCTCCCTCTCAGTCCTGTGTTCCTGTTCTGTGAGTCTTTACCCCCTCTGCCCTGGAGCGCCTTTTGAACCTTTTTAGAGGATTTGATTGTTATTTTTCTTAAAGTACCACCTGAGACCTGATTCTCCAAGAAAGTTAGTAGATCTTCATTGTTTCATTAAGAAAGTGAAGATGAGTCAGAAGTGGTGCAGAAAAAAATACAAGTGGGGGAAAAGTGGAAGTAGATCCTCTATCTCCCCTGGCCATAGGAAGTAGAGAAAACTGATGTTTAAAATGTCTGTGCCTGGCAAGGGTAAAGCATATATTGCTAGTCACCTGAGTAGTAGCATGGGCTTGCTGCTAGAGGGAAGGGTAAAACAAGTAGCAAAAGAGTACTACAGAGCTGTATAGCTGGTGGTGTACTTTGGGAGCTGCCTTCACGAGCTATTTATGAACACATCATCACCGTGAAGTGCGACTGCTGCCATAGAAATGGGGAGCTACTCAGCCTCCCACTATAGCAGACAGGGCCAGCTTCCCTCGCAGGGACCTGCAGCGAGCAAGGATCCCCTCCCTGGATCCACAGCCTCTAGAAGGTGTGACAGCATGTGGGAGGAGGGAAACCACAAAGCTGCCAGTTCACAAACATGGATCCTGTAAGGGTTTTCAAAGGGTGTGAGCAGGAAAAAAACAAAGAAATGTAGCCACATCAGGATGGACTCTCCAGACCATTTAAGAACATTGCATGGCCAATATTTTCACTATTTCTGCCCCAAGTTTCTACCTAAGCCACTGAAGCATGACAAACCAACTGCAGAAAAAAATAAAGGTACTGAAGAAAATCCATCTTCATGCCCACTCTCTCCATAGCAGAGAAGCATCTGAGGCAGATGCCGTAACCAAGAAACATTCACCCACCGAAAAAACAGCCCACTCTAGTACAAAGGCTTTGCGAAAATCTCAGCAGTTTTTAAAAGCTCTTCAGAACGGACATGGTTATCAGAGCCCTTCTCCAGCTACAGCACTTAACAGGCCCTAAAAAAAGACACAATACATCTCTCTCAAGAGACTTTCGCAGTACCCCAACCAGCTGGAGAATTCAAAACCTAGAAGCAGCCTGACAGAGCTGTACTTCCCCGGCCCGGGGCCCCAGTCCCATAAGGGCTCCCGCAGGGGAAACACGAGCAGCTCAGCACCACTCAGCACATTCAGAAAACAGGCTCTCAAGGGGAGCCCCAGTTGGAGCAACTTAAACTTGAAGACCAAAGGTGTAAGTGATGTTCCCTTTGGTGTTGCCTGATCTGGCCAGCCACGGCCTGAACATGCTTCTTAACAAAGCAAGCAGCTCCTTCAAATGGAGCTAAGGTATAGGATACGCTTACACCAGTAATACCTGGAAAGAAAAGAGCTGGGCACTGCATTCCCTGGGATCACAGCTCTTCATGTGACAATTTCCAGCTCTAAACCCAGCACTGCCATTCAGTGTGCTGCCGACTAGGCGAGATCCCAGCAGCTCCAGAGCCTGTGCTGGGCAACACTAACACTGAAGGATCTCGGCTGGGCAGAGGCAGATGCTCTGTAAACACGTGGCTACCTGCTCCTGGGTAGTAAGAGACGTACACAGAGCTGTGCTGTTGCTGCGGGGTAAACAGGAAAGGCGGTGGCCAGGTGCCCGGCCAGCAGCAAGCCTGGCTACGTGCTGCTTTGAATAGCTGGCCTGTGCCCCGGCCAGCCTCCCACAGGGTGGCAAGCTGTCATCGGGGTCACGCAGAGGAAAGATCTGGGGAGAGCTGTCTTACGCAAAGGCCTGAGCAACTCTGAAATGGTTGTGCCACTTTCTAACTAGGAAAGGAAAACCAGCAGGAAGGAGGACAAGTCTGGGTCCTGCCAGGAGGTACTGTGGGGCAGGAGGGTCTGCGGGGACAAGCAGCTCCCCTCACCCTGCTAACAAGACTACCCTGCTCCTGCTGTACACACAGCTCCCTGCTGTCTGCGACAAGGAGAGATGGTTCAGGAATATTTCCCTGAACTCCTTTCTCCACGAGGAGCCACACGGCTCCTTCCCACAGAATCGCCCGGTGTCTGCGACTGCCAGGGAAGTGGTGCCCAGGAGCGCCTACTGCTCCGGCCCTGCATCCGACAGGAACGTAGCAGGACCATTTCAGAAAGGTTTGTGCTGTAGCGGCAGTGTGCCCGGGTCTGGTGTAACACAACGGTGTGTAAAACCCCGTTTGCAGAGAATTGCAGTAGAGATGTTAAAATTGGCAGGTATGGAACAGAAAGGGGAACAGCTTGGGCAGCAGGGACCCACTCAGGGGCCTTTGAGCACCGCAGGAGTTGATGGCACCTGGATTAGCATGTCACCGAGCCCAGCACATTTCAGCACATCCAGCTCGGGAAACAAAGGAGAGCTTGAAAAAAGTGAGAGCCTAAACCAAGCTAACACAAAAACTCAAGCCATTAGGAGATGATGGTGAGAAGATAGAGAACAAGGCAAGAGCCATAAGATGGACAAAGAGACAAAAGTCAGCGAGTAAATCCTGATCACTCAAGGACAGACAGACAAAAGATCACCGTCACTGTCTATCAGCTTCTAAGAGTAAGGGCACATCTGAAGCCAGCACACATCACCAAGCAAAGCACCAGGGGAAGTACCTGTTACATGCAGTTTGGTCCTTGTCAGCATGTGGATGCTAAAGAGCACAAACACTAGTGAGTTTTCCTTCAGGTTTGTTTTAAAATAAAAATACCCCTCCAGGGTCTTGCATTAAGATTTGCTACACTGTTGCTTTGATGCCACAGCTGTGATTCCCATTTTATCATGCAAACAGCCACCAACTGCAACCCATTCCCACCCAGCTCTGGTGCAGACCCTGCGGTACAGCGGGACAGAGCACGGTTCTGCTGCGAAGCCACAGTGGCTGGCAGCGTTGGATGAGACCCAGCAAAGCCCACACCAGCTGTGATCCTCCAGGATCCAAGCACTGTGCTTTGCTCTGGATCCTCGGTGCCTGACAAGTTTGAAAATCCCCAGCTCCAGCAGAGTCGCTGCTGCTCCAGTCGCTGAGCGATGAGGATTTCAGCTGTTTATCAGTTACTTACAGAGATGCAGGTCAGAGCTCGTTACTCTGGCATCTTCCTGGAGGAGCTCTGCTTCCTGCACCAGATGCCAGGGAGGCTGCGTCTGTATTGCCTAAGGCATCGTCCTCTTCAGCTCCTGCTGATGAGGGAAGCAGGGCCCTCTCTCAGATGGGAAGGGAAGGAGTTGGTGCAGACACTTTGCCTTCCCTGGGATCCTCCAAGGCATGACAGCTGCAGCACACCAAGACAGCTGGTGAAGGTGCGTTCACCCTTGGATCGTAACAAAGCAACAACAGCCGTACTGCATGAAGAAGCAAGACCAGCTGCAAGCAAGAGCTCTGAAAATAACAGCATCTCTGTTTCCCTGTTGGGGAACCAAGGGTAGGTTTGCTTTGCTTATGCTGCAGTGCCTGCTAACACAAAGCTGACTGGCTGTCCTCTGGCTGTCCTGCCCGGGGTCTGTGCTAACCGCCAAGCTCAGTCTGTGCTTGGTGAGAACCAGCGATCTCAGACCACACTGGGGCAGGGCTGGTGGATTTGGAGTGGCGGCTCCCATCAGACAGTGCTGACTGCACTGACCTCTGTCTGGGAAACAAGAGGGGCGAAGGAAGAGAGAGGCCCTGGGGGAGGAGGGATGCAGCCAGCCAAGAAGCCCCTGTGTCGGACAAGGGTGGGAAATGCTCCCCGCTTTGTGAGGGAAGGGAGGGCTCCGAGCATCAGCCCACGGCTTCAGCCCCTCTCCAGCACTACATGACAACACTGACAGACCTCCACACATCAGCCCGTGCTCCCACCAGCTCTGGAGCAGACGTGGTATAAATATGCCAGAGTGAAGGAAGCCAGCTCTGCAGGAGACGGGGCTGTTCCTGCTTTGCACTCCCTGCCCAAGCTTCGGGGCTGGGGCCAAGCGAGGGGCTGAGGAAGGTTTGTACGAGCACGCACAGCCAGTACAGGGCACCGCTGCTGTGTCAGGGCAGCCGTGGAGAGCAGGGATGTCTCCTCCAGCCAGCCAGGTCTTGCCGTCTGCCACAGCAGCCATCCCAGCGTCTGTTTGTTTCTCAGAATAAAACAGGGCAGCGAGACGGACCGGGGGCCACGGTTGGACCAGCCTGTGGACAAGCGCTTGCCACAAACCTGTCCCAGTCCCGGCAGCGTCTTCTGCACCCTCCTTCCTATCTCAGCCAGAAACAGCAGCCTGAGCTCCCCAAGGGTCAACACAAATCCAACTCCAATTCACAGGCTTTACCACTGTTTCTAAAATCCCTCTTAGAGCGAGCCTAGGGTGAGATGTAGGAGAGGCACGTAAAGTAAGGAAGCCAGCAGCAGGCTGGCTGCAGGGGCTCAAGGAGAGCAGAGCAGCAGGGTGCAGCCCGCAGTCACTGCTGGAAGAGGTGCACAGAGACCCAGACGAGAGCTGAGCACAAAGACAAGGAAGGATCCACGTAGGATTTCAGAAAAAGTGCCCACGAGAGCAGGGCTCCCTAGTGCTGATGTATCCCCCTACGCAGGCTGTCACTATCTGCAGCTAGCACTCACTTAAATCAGCTTGCTATAGAATGCATGTCAAACCACTACTCTGATTCATTGAAAAGGCACCCAAAACCTTCTAAAATGCTATTTTTGTGCACTAACTGAATACAGTTTCCATTGAAGTGTAACAACTCAGGTCACAAACAATATAGTAAAATGCAAAATTAATACAATGTTTAAAAAGTAACAGCATAATGTAGCCTATATGTATTTAAGCAATTATATCCTCTTTCTTAGCAAAGTACTCCATTAAGTGTAGAAATTATCTTTTGTCACCAGTTATTACATTTTTATGGTTACCAACCAACGGTAATTAAACAACCTCTTCAAGGAGAAAGAGCTTTAGTATAAATGCAAATAAAGCCATATAGTGGGATTTAAAACCAAGGCTCTTCATTTCATTTAAAAGCAGAACTGCAGTAGCTGCTGATTAAATATCAGCCAAGCCTGACCTTCTCTCTGTAACTCAGAGCCCAGAATTAAAGAACCCAAGTGGCAGAGGAGGTTTCAGGAGCCCTTCGGGTAGGTGCCAGATGCACCCAGGGATCTGCAGAGCAAACACCCTCCCCACAGCAACACGAGGCTGAGACACAGACCCAGTGTGAAGGGCAACTGCTTTGTAAACTCGGTCCCAGTTGGATACCTCGCAGGACCTCGGTGGCGGTGGGATGCCACCAGGCTGCATTTGCTGCAGGCTCCAGCACTCCCTACTGGGGCTGCTGCTGGGACGGTCCCCGTCCCCGTCCCAGCAGAGAGGCTGAACAGGCTCTGTCTGCCGCAAGGAGTGCAGGCGTGGGGCGCAGGGACAGATCAGTCCTGGCAGCCCACTCGGGGACCGCAGCAGCGCTCTTGCGCAGCAGCAGGTTCATTCACACCACCCCGTGCGGCCTCTGCGAGCTGAGCTGTGCCCTGCTGCGCAGGCAGCAAAACCAGGGGAGCTGAACGAGAGGTGCTGAGCGCCCAGGGCAGCTCTGGAAACCGGCCAGGCCAGGCATGTTGCGCGAGGGCTGTGGTAAGGGACAGGAATAGAAACCAGGTCTCCTGACAGAGAAGCTGCTTCCACCCCGATAGGCAGGCGGCCTTGAGCTGAGCACTAGACAGGGCTCAGATTAGATACGGGGCGCTGAGCGAGCGCGGCGCCGGGGAAGGACAGCTCAGCGCCCAACCTGCCTGGGCAGGCAGGAGGATGCTTCCCCAGTGCATCTGCAGATGCCGGGCCTCAGGTGTGAACCCCTGGAGAGCAAAAAGGGGAGGCAGGAGCACGCCAGTGCTACCATCTCTTTTGGTGGCACTGCGTTTGGGACGGGGGCCACCAGACAACGGTGGCATGGCGGAGACGGGCAGAGCGAGAGTTGCGAGAGCAAAGATGAGCAGACCTGGAAACAGTGACATAAACACCAAGCACAGGTTCTTCAATACCAGGAAAAGCCAAAAAAAACAGCACAGACATGCCCAGAGCACTTAGCAGTGCCGGAGCCTGTGCCGGGGAGGGGGGCAGCACCCGTCGGCAGGACCCAGCACCCCGGCGTAGCACGCCCTATTCACCCAGCCAGGACAGGGAGGAATGCAAGAAACTGCTTTCCCACACGTTTGCATGAAGCCCCTTCACTGAACCCCATCCAGAGGCAAGGGGGCTCACGCCCAATTTCCCTGACAGGGCAGAAGGGCAGAGCAGGCTGCTTTGCTTGGCCACCACCATCTCACCAGCCAGTTTTTTTCCACTGGCCGCATGCAGCTACAAAGCACCCTGCTTGGCAGGAAGGTGCCCGGAAGGCTCCCACGCTGTTTGCTTTGTACCTCGGTTGAGGACTGAGCTGTGATGAAGATGCCTTTGCCCAGAGATTGCTGGGAGCACACACGGCACCCAAAGCCTGCCCTTGTCTGGGGCTGCGTAACCCCAATAAACACAGCAACAGCAGGGAGATCTGGCATCAGCCAGCCCCGGCCCTGATTACCTCTGGAGCCACAGCTGCAGTGGAGGAAGCACTCATGTCATTAGGAGAAAATCAATTAGCCAGTTGCCTTCATGGCAGCCCCACGTCAGCAGGGAGCCTAGGCAGTGTGGCATGAGCTGGGGGCAGCCTGCCCTGCCCCAAGCAGCCCTGGGACCTGCCTGGCCGTGCAGCTGGTGGGCTCGTGGCTGCAGGGCTCGGAGGACGCATCCTGCCCTGAGCAGAAGCGGATTGGGCTGTGCAGGGTGGGCACGTGCCCTGGTCCGGCCCGGCGCTGTGCTCAGCTGAAGGAGGCTCGGTGCTGAGCTGAGCCCTGCGCGGCCGCTGCGAGAGCCCTGCAGGCGAGAAGGATGCTCAGCATGAGCAGCCCTGCAGGGCTCAGGATGCGGCCCCAGACCCGGGCGGTGCAGAGCATTACGAGAGCTGCCCTGCAGAGCACGGTGGGGGAGAACGCAGCATCGCCGTGTGGCAGCCCCATGGAAACCCCTGCAGCAGCTGTGCCTGTCCTTTGGCTCTGCCCTGCTCCCCTTGGCATGGAGGGATGGGGCCAAGGGAGCTGAAGGAGGTGAGTGCTTCAGCCACGTGCTGTCAGGGTCCTGATGGATGGGGAGGAGAGAGCACGCGCATAAATGGCACGGAAGCGGGGTGTGATGGGCTGGAGGTCACCCCGCACACCTGGAGGCACCACCCCAAGGAGAGGATCGAGCCCTGGCTCAGTTCTGGGTGCAGGAGACCTGCAGCCAGCCAGCCAGGCTGGGGTTGGGTCTGTCCACCTCCCTCACCGTGGGCAAACAAGGGGAAAAACCCACGGCACGTCCGTGGGGCACGCTGCCCGCCTGCGTGCGCGGCCCGGGGCACCGACGGACTGGGCTCTGTTCACTTGTGCAGCTCCCAGCCCCGCACTGTCCCCTCTGCTAGCGAGGCAGCTCGGTGTGGGAGAAGGGAGGCAGCGAAACGCCCAGCCCGAATTACTCCGGGGGTTTATTTTTAAGGCTAATGGTGCTGGAGGAAGTGGATTTCCGCAGGCAGCAAAGAAAGGCTGCATTGAGAGCCGGGGTGGGCAGAGCGCAGGGGACGCAGCAGCACGACCCCTGCCTGGCCCCGCAGCAAACGTGGCCGGAGAGGAGCCAAAGAGGATCGGCACCAGGAGCAGGGCAGAGACCTGTTTGCGATGCTGGGACAAGCCCTGTTTTGGGCAGGTTTGTCTGGGGGCTGTTGGCTTTGGGGCCAACCTCCGGGTGATCCCCTTCCACCCCTGCTGTCCTGTTGGGATTCTCTGGTGTCTCGTTAAGGACTGAGCTTGCTATGTGGCTTTTCTTTATTGGGGGCAGCTCTTCCATGCCATTTATTTCACAAACTATTTGCTCTCTCAACTGGGGCTGGGATTAGCTAGCAGATCCAAAAGCTGTGAGGACGAGGGCCAGGCCATCTGCATAGGTGCCATTTCCTGAGGCCACAAAGGGACACTGGGATTGGGACGCTAAGCATGAAACGACCCAGGAAAAGTCCAGCGCAAGGTTAGTTCTGGCATGTCCCGGCAGTCTGAGTCTTGGACGCTGCAGCAAGAGGGCTCCTACGAGCCAGCTGAGGAAGGCAACTCCCTGGGGTACCCCAGCGTGCCGGGGGCAGGAAACGCTGCGAGATGGGGCCAGCGCAGGCAGCGGCAGCCCTGAGCCCCTGCTCTTCTCGGCTGACGGAAACCTCGAGCCGTGCGCTGCAGACCGTGCTCTGCCAGCAGCAGGTAACCTCCCCGTAATAGTGCAGCCCCCCTCGCACGGGCAGCACGGCGTTACCCAAAGCTTCGCCCACCTAACGGGGGCTGGTTTGGGGCCATTTCCTTGCGCTCAGCCTCAAACCCAGACAAACCACATCTAGGGCGCGAAGCCTCAGCCCAAGCACTGCTCTTGCTGCTGGGGCTCAGCCCCACGGGCACCCACGGTGGGCTTCTGCCAGCCCCGCTGGCTATCAGAGGCAAAGTTTGTGTCATCCCTTCGTCCCTAACTGCTGTCCTTGCCATGCTGTGACCTGACCGGAGTCTGGCTGTTGTGGGGTTTTTTTTCGTTTTTTTTTTTTCCTCCTTTTTCCCTCATCTGCGAAGAAGAGGAACCAAGCTCGCTTCCCGAGCCCCAGGCAAGCCCCTCACGCTTTGTCACTGCCACGGCCACCGGGGAAGGCGACGAGCCCCCCCGCCCCACTCGGGGCGCGCTCCCCGCCGCGTGGCCGCCAGCGCGACGCTGCGGACGGCACCGGGCCCACGTGGGGACGCGGCTGCCGGGGCTCGGGCTCCGGGGTCCCC
>VXAL01012061.1:105513-128818 GCA_013399475.1 Chauna torquata
AGTGTGCGGGGCAGCCCCCCAAGCCCCTACGGGAGGGAGTGGGGGGGCCGCTCCGGGGAAGGGCCAGCAGCGGGGGGGAAGAGGCCGACTGGGCGCCGCGGGCCGTGCGGGAGGGCTGGCGACGCGCTGCCGTCCGGCAGGTGCGGCGAGGGGACGTGCTCGCCGCGGGGGCGGGAGGTGCAGGGCGCCGAAGCCCGTGCCCCGAGCCGGGGGCGAGGGTCCTCGTGAGCAGGGCGAGGATCTGTGCCCAGCCGCACGGGCATTAGCTTGAAAACGGTCGCTTCGCCGAGAGGTGCGGAAGCCTGGCTCCAGTTTTGCTGTTTTAAGTGCTACCCTGTAAGAGTACGTGAATCATGCGTTAATGACAGGCTTGAAGGCTCAGGTGTATGTGCATATATGTTTGCTTTATAGCCTTCAGATGAAAGGTGCTGTATAAATGCAGAAGATCATTCGTAATATTGCATTCCTTCGAGGGTGGTAACTGTGTTTGCTTTAAGTGTGGGGGACTTTCCGCTTGGGTATTCTGGCAGGTACATTGGTAGTTGAAAGCTCAAATTTCAAGAGCGCTGCATTGAATTTTATTTACATTTATACCTTTCTGTTTGTTCTCCTAAAAAGACTTACAGCCAATATTTAGGCTGACTTGTGAGCAGCCTTTATGCTTCAGCTGACATAATTTCTAGAAAATATTTTTTAATAGAGATCAGAGTTCTAGGATATTTTTATCATCTGGAAAATCAACAGACTTATGCTTCCATAGACTTAATTAGGCAGTGGAATTTACAACTTAAGATAAGATGTTTTATGAGAAACTCTGATATGCCCAGTGGATTAGTCGTAAACATTTCTATTTAGTCATCATCTCTGGAAATTATTGTTGCATATCCTGACGGGACAATAAAAGCGTCATTTGATTTGCGCAGGACTCTATTCTACATGGCTGTGTTATACCGTTGACCGTATAGTTTTGTTTCCACATAAAACTTGCATACAAAACATGATTAGCTTGAACTGAAGGTAGCCTGGGTGTGTTCCTGTACCTGCTGGCAAGTGTGTGTGTTGTCCTGTGTTGTTGTTTTCTTTTATCTTGGAACTTCTGTGCTGTTTTGTTAGGGTGAACAGCTGGTGGTGGGAGCAGAGCAGAAGACAGGGACAGAGCAATCCTTGCTTCAGTGCTTAATATTTTTGTGGCTGTGGAGGGAGAAAGTTGGTCCAAACGAGGTGTTCAGGTGGTGTAAGCCTGCTATAACCTAATTATACCCTCCACTTTTATAAATATGCTTTTGCCATTGTGATTCTTTATGGAAATGACTTCACAAATGCATGAAAGAAGTTAAGGGTTAAAAGAGGGAGCTGTTGCTTCTGTGCCTGCTGCAGAAAAGAGTGAAGCTTGTGGTTCCCTTGCATCATAAGTTTCCTTTCTTCCTGTAGCGAAGAACCATGCATTTGCACAATGGCACAGCATTTTATTTTATCCTTGCAGCATGGTATCTTGTAGCCTGGCACAAAAATAAGTGCTCTTCTAGGCAAGATCAAAAATGGTCAACATTTGTAATTTTTTTTTAGCCGTTTTCCTGCTTATTAGTTCCCTAATGTGTTCATTTCATGTTGTGTATTTATCAGCAAGTACATCTGATAATCAGCTGCTGTATCCCAGTGGCTCCATCTGTTGTCTGCTGTCAAGTCCTCTTTTTGACTTAGTTAGTAAGCTTCTTTTCATATGGCCCTGTCACTTTTTCTTAGGTTGAACACATTTCTGGTAATGGCTAGGCCACTTTTTTATGTGATTGTCCTGTTGGTTGTACTGGGGAACTGTAAAAGCTTTTGCAACCAGCTGGGGATTTAGTTGAAATAACTTTGCTTTTGAAGCCCAACTTCATGCACTCCGGGTTTGTTGCTCACAACTGTGAGTTACATATTTCCCCTTGGTACCTGGAGTGCTTCAGGTTGGTCTGTAAATACCACCAGACTCCAGTGTCTCCAGTACCATAACAGCAGATTTGGGATGCCCTGTTCTCACTTCAAAGATTCATAAATAAGCTGAGACCGCATTGCTGTTCCATTTGTGCAGCTGGTACCTGACGTAAATGCGATACCAGGTGTTTCATGGTAACTTGAACCCAGTGATACGGACTGGTGTTTGAAGCTGTATTTTAATGGTAGATTATAGAATGTGTTCTAAATATTTGTGGAGATTATACTTTTAGATGGAAAATACAGATATTGACTGTCTTGTGTGACGATATATAAATCATCAGTCAGGTATGGTCAGTCAGATATGAAATTTAGCCTGCTTTCTTTATTTTCAGTACACTTTCAAGCATTCTTGTTCTCTTTCTTGCCTTTGCTGTGCTGGGTTTTCTCACTGGCTGCATCGAAACAGCGGAAAGTTGCTTCCTGTCTCCTGTGAGAACCCCTCAGTGCAGGCATAGCTATCGGCCCTCAGCCGTAAATGTGGCGGAGAGGCTAGGAGGGAATTCCTTGATTACCAAGATGTTATAACACCTCTTGGAGTAGAAAGGCTTTGATTCCCTTTGTTTTTCTCAGGAACTAAGCAACTGTCAGCCTGCTGACACCTGGAAGGAGTGAGCTGCTTCTCAGCATCTTTACTAAGCTCTACAGAAGCATAGGGAAGGCCACTGTTTTCTGGATGTCTTGCAATTTTCCTATTTTGTTAGGCAAACAGAATATATTATTTGTTTGAAGCAGCAGCTGTATATTGTGTGTGATCTACTTGAGTTTGATTGTTTGACTGCAGCGATGTTCTGCATCTAGGTTGGAATCTCTGCACTATGGGTTGGTGTGACTACAGCCAGGCTAGGAGACAAATGGATTTTTGCAAGGCCCTTTTGTACAGGTTCGGTTTTGTATAGTATTTGGACTCGAGCAACTGTCGGCAATTCCATAGAGTGGGCATAAGGATCCAGGTTTTTTTGTTTGTTTGTTTGTTTTCCAATAATCTGCCTTCTAAATATGTGCCATACTTTATGCCTGTGCTTTATGCGAGTATTTTTAAACCTACAACGTTGGTCCTGAGTCCCAGGCTTTGCAGTAAGTTAATGGCTCATCTCTTTCTGGTTCAAACTTGGCTTCAGTCACAAAATAAATGAACTGTTTGTTTCAGTTTAGCCTTTTGCGAGGTTTGTTTGCTTTACAAAACCATGGTGCAGCTTAGCACACTTCCAGTTTCTGGACTGGGGTAGCGAGTCCTGGGCTAACGCAGGACTCTGCTGAGGAGTGTCAGCCCTAGCTGTGGGAAGCGTATGCTGTGTAGGTACTGGTTAGAGCTAGGAACTATCCCTGACAGGGGAGATGCAATTAAAGCAAAATATTACCAAAATTAAAACAGAAAACGTTGGGATTTTTGCGTTCAGGTGTAGTGTTGTAACTAAGACTTCAGGCTCGACCCTGTGACTTACTCTATTAAAGCAGTCAGAAAGACTTCAGCTTCAGATGAACTGGGCCAAGCATAGTGCAAGCTCTGGTACTTGTAGCTACCTTGTCTGTCAATATTTGCTGTTATCTTCCTCCCAAAGACTGGAAGCCAAGTTACGGACAAACCAAATACCTTTCCTCTGTTAGGAAAGTGGAAGTCAGCAGTTAGGAACAAAATTGTGGAATGCTTGGCTCTCTTTACCTATTTAGTTTGATTTCTTGTGTTTCACTCCCAGCTCCCCCCTTTTTTCTCTCTCTGTCCTCCAGAATAATGACCTCAAAGTCAATTCAGTCTCTGGAAGATTTTGTTCTTTACAATCTTTTGAAGCTTTTCTGAAATTTGCACGTTACTACAGTGAATTCTACCTCCCCCCCAGCTATGTTGTTGAGTGGCACT
Organism: Chauna torquata; assembly: GCA_013399475.1. NCBI lineage: Eukaryota > Metazoa > Chordata > Aves > Anseriformes > Anhimidae > Chauna > Chauna torquata. The sequence continues at coordinate 109,346 of VXAL01012061.1, forward strand.
TGCCAGCATAATTCCTCCATGTTTTTTGTAGTGCTGGGTTTTTAAACTACATCAGACTATGAGTTTAAATAGTTAACTCTTGGCAAATGTCTTATGTCAAAGCTTTGGCATCTTGCTCCTCAGAAAACCTTTTCAAATTAATAACATGCATCCACCAGATTTATTGCTTTCCAGGCTGAATGCCTAGCGACAGTCTTCTGTGTCTAAAAATGGTTGTTGTTGTTGTTAAGGCCATCTTTTAGGAAACTTTGAGTTTGACTTTTAAGTGCAAATATGCACGTATTATGAAGATACGGAGGACACAAAAAGTGTTAGTAATGAGTTGAAATGGTTTTGGAGGGATCTTGTTTAGTACCCTGAGGCATTAAAGGGATGCTGCTAAAGTTGAGAAGCCTGATCCATTTTTATGTCTGCAAAGAATATAAAATGTTAAGTACTGACTAATATATCTTGTTCCTTTTGCATTGATATGTGGGATATAGCTTGATGTGCTATTGTGAGGTTTCCATCTTTAAATATTTGCAGGCTTAGACATTGATTTTGTAAGCCAACCCCCTCATTAACCGAATAAATGCTGATAGTATTTGTATTTATAGTCACCTCTACAATTAAAAAAACAATGCGTTCATGCAGCGGAGAAACTGATCTTAACTTAATATTAACTTGGTTTGTTTGTTTCTTTTTTGCTTCAAGGTTTGTTTGTTAGACCAAGAAATTAAAACGTGGTAGAGTATGAAACCTTCTCAAATTGTGCTTTTCAGTAATGTAGCAAATGGATGAGTAGGGCAGATACGCATTTCGAGAAATGTATTTCTAAAATGTTTTGGCTTGGCAGAGTGGGGAGCATTTTTGTAGTGGTAAAGAAGTCAGAAAAAGTGGTCTGGAAGCTGAGAATTGATTGGGAAATGGTTTTACAGTGCTTGCTGTCTTTTCTTAACTGGTTGTTGAGCACAGCTTAAGAATCTTTAAGCTGAACTTTAATATTAAAAAAAAAAACAAAACCCAACCATCCAACAACCTTTAGTTCTGCAGTAGGACAGTCTTGGATCCTGCTTAGTGCACTTTAATTAGTCATACAAGGTAGTAAATTAAAGTACCGCAGACTGATTTGACAGTCAATTAAACCTTGGTTGATTTGACTGAGAATGTGATCATTAGTGTAATTGGCCAAAATGACAGGAGGCCCACTTGGAATTGTGCCCACTTGAAATTTTCCTCTAATTCTGTGTATGCAGTCCTGGGCAGAAAGCTAGACAAATGGAGCTCTATCCTAATAGTTTCCAAGGATTTCGTGTAGCTGTCTGGAAATAAGGTAAACTTTAGCCGGCAGAAATGAAGGAATGGGTTACTTGGGAATCCAGATGGCAAAACCTTTTGGGGTTTATGTTGTGTGAAGTACTTTGAATCTCTTCTTTCATTGTGGGATTTGTGTAGAGTTTTGCACAGTTCACCATGTGATTCCAATCAAGAGGATGTGTATGTGCGAGGGTGATTTTTTTTTTATTTTCTTAGGTTAAGAAGAGTATATTGAGAGTTGATTGTTTGTTAATGGTACTTGGATGCTTAAGGCAGAGTTAGGCTTTTCTTCCTGTTTAATATCACTTACCTATCACCTATCACTTACCTTGGTGTCTTCCTGTAGTTAGAAAACAGCAATCTTATTCTCTATTTTGTTTTTGGATATATCTTGCTTTGTCTGGGAACTTGAACTTGTAGTGCTGATTTGTTTCCTGGGCTGTAGTGCAGATGTGTTGTTTCACTGGGTTTAAGGGGATATCTGCAAGCTTCGGGGTCCACCTCATAGGAGTTGTGGTATTGGAGAGTCAGACTGGGCACTGCTGGGGAAAAGCATACTCACTTAGAAAGTGTCTAGTGCACGTGGGTACTACTCTGATAAGTTATAAAACATTGTTTCTTCAAGTACAGCAGACTTTTTGATCAGTCTCCAAAGATACTTGCACCTCTTGTTCCAGAAAATGAATTGTTAACACCATTGTTTCCTGCCTGTCCTCCTTCCACAGATAGTTCTTTCTTCATCTCCTTGAAAAGTAACCAAATGTTAGTTTGTTGCTTCCAGATCAAAAATAATTATTTAAGTATGCTTGGAAATTCCCAGGCATCTTCTCTGTAGCTGAGGAGGTTCTCTGTGCTGTTTCTTCTCAGCTGGGGAGACAGAGCAGACTTTATCTTCCCATGGTGCTTCTGTACCACTTCCAGACCTTCAGGGGCAAAAATATGAGGTCAGAAATTGGATCCTGATCTTCTATGTGGCAGTTGGCCACGCCATAGCATTAGATTATGTAGTACTATCATCTGAAAAGTGCAGTAAGCTCACGCACGTGGGAGTCTGCACATAAAATTTTGTACGAACACCGCAGTGTGGGATTTGACAGAGATTAAATTTTCTTGAGCAGGCCCTGGTAAGGCTCTTTTATACCGTACCCCCCATCCCAACCCTCATTTAGAGAGGTGAGTGTTAAGATATCTAAAATAAACATCAGCACAGATCTTGGAAAACAAAAGTTTTTTTCTTCTTGGAGAGGACAACTTCAAATTAATTCCATGCAATTCAAGTGAGCTTATTTCTGAAGGCAGGGAAGGACCATATATTTCTGATATGTTGGCACAGAGCATCTCTGAAAGATACGTTGCATACAAGACATGTATAGCAGAACTGCTGCATATTCAGAGGACAGCTGTTTTTGCGATGCTGTTCAAATTTAGTATATTGTTCAGGTTTTTTACATCTGTGTAAATACAAATATAATTGCCTAGTCTGCTCCCTGCTTCGTGATTTTGTTCACCACTTTATTAAAAAAAAAAAAAATTTGTTTGCTTCCTGCCCTCTGTTTTTTCATTCACCTTCAAAAAATAAAAGAGAAAAAAAAAGAAACCTCATAGTCCTCATTGTGACTGCTCGCTTTGTTCAGGGTTTGTAGGGGCTTCAGTGAATTGCTGTAAATGAACAGTTAATCATGGAAAAGATGAATAATCTCCTGAGTCTAAGGTTTAAAGAGGGGGGGAAAAAAAGTAGGCCACCTGTCAGGTTTGCCAATCCAAGTTGGATTTGATGGGCTCCAGAGTCATCCTGATTACTTCATCATCCTCTTACAGAGAAAAAAAGAATTCTCTCACTGTTTTATTTTCTTCCCCCCTTCGTACTTGGCAAATGTATCTTATTTCCTGTGTTTTCAGTTGAACTGAAATTAATACAGCTTTAAAAAGTTTGCGTGTGGAGAATTGTTTTGGTGGTTTCTTATAAGACTGTTTTTGTAGCAGGTTTGTTGATGGTTTTTAAAAACTTGGGGACTAGATCTCTAGCGGGTATAACTTGTGTTTTTACCAAGTAAGCAATTGGTCTTGGAACATTCGTAGGTGGAAGCTTTAAAAACCAAAGTTTTTGGTGCTCCAGCTACTGTTATTGACAGCTAATAATTTTCCTTAAGTCAACTGGAAGTTGATCTGTTTTTCATAGTTAGGGATCCTTTTTTCAGCCCCTAATGTGGAGTGGCTTCTTGTAATAGCAGTAGGTTGGTCACCAACCGCTACTGAAGTAGAATAGAATGTAACGTTTTGTGGGCTTCCTTCTGCTTAGTTGTTTGCTTTAGCAAACAGAACTTTAATAATAATAATAAAAAAGAAAAAGCCGGGGGGGAAAGGGTGAAAATCCTTTGTTATTATTCAAAGTTTTGAGCTCCAAACCTATTAATTTCTTAATAGCCAGAGCATAGAGTGTTTACAGGAATCTGAAGGAAATGTTCATTGTATTGTCCATCTTGTCTAATGATGCTGCGTGGTTGGTTGTGTGTGTGTTTTTATGGTTTTACTCCTACTTGGATGTCTGCTGCTTTTTTCTTATTCCCTTACGCTGGTTAAGTTGTGTTGGAGTTCTATCAAACTTGATTAGATATTTTTGTAATAATGGTAACCTCAATTTCTTGTATTTTAGCATCCAACAAGAGTAGAGAAGACAGCAAAGTACCTAAGATGTGAGAAGTCTTCCCTTAGCAAAAGAAGAGCTTGTTTTCAAAATGGACCGAAGTAAGCGGAATTCAATAGCAGGATTTCCACCACGCTTGGAGCGCACTGAGGACTTTGACGGTAGCACTGGAGGAGATGGGACTGCATCCCAGATAGGAAGAGTTTGGACCTCTTCGTACAGAGCCCTGATAAGTGCCTTTTCCAGACTTACCCGTCTTGATGACTTCACATGTGAGAAAATTGGCTCTGGTTTCTTCTCTGAGGTGTTCAAGGTGTGTGTTTAGTTCTTCCCCTCATGTTGATTGCTTCGTGTTTGGTGCTCAGAATGTACAAGAGTATTAACAGAAATACTTTTCACTGATGTCAGCTGTTCTTGTTTTGGCTTTACTTCAGTGGGTGATCAAGAACTTGTAGGTCTCAAATATTTCCTCTGTCCCTCTTGCAGCTGCTTTTTTTATCACTTGTAGGTTATTTGGAGAGTTGCAGAGGCTATTTGGGAGAAATAATATGATCTAGAAAAACGTTGGTTTATCTTTTGGTCTCTGCTGTGTATTTTTGTGTTTGTGTAGTGTATTAAACCCCAGTGGCTATTGGGTTCCCTGTTATTTAAGTTTGGATGTCTTTAATTTAGCTCAGTTATTAAGTTTGTGGGATTGTACTTATTTCTTTGCCAGTCTTTTGCCTCCCAACACTAGATGTACCTGTGTTAGGAGATCTGCACATAATTACTGAATTTGAAACCACAAAACTTACTGCACTGAAGTTACAATATAGTCAGCTGCTCTTCTCTTTCCTTTGCTTATTGTTATGCCATACCTCTAACTCAAATAATCAGAGAGTGATTCGTAGTAAATAATATGAACGAGAAAATCTGATTGTCAGTGACTTTCTGCTATAATATCTGAGAAAAGGATAAGGCCATTGAAAAGCAGTTTGTGAAACCATACAGGCAATTCCAGTTTTATAGTGCTAGTAATATTTCTGCTGTCCTGACTGTTCTGGTAAGGTCTATTGTAGAGGAATAGGATATTGAGTTGACTTCTAGGCTTTCAGACATTACAAAAATAACTTGTTTCCTTGTTTTAGTTCCTGGCTTTAGATTAAGTCACCTTCCAAATTATTTCCATTTCAATGAAATGCTAGAAAACTTTATCTTGTGGTATATTCTGTCCTTTCCATGATAATTCATGGGATCTTTTTTTTAAGATTTTAAACGAAGAAACCTTTTATCCAGCTTTACTGCTGTGAACAGATACGTGAATTAGAAAATGAAAGTTATTTTTGTTGCTTTAATGCTCAAAGGCATTCCCATCTCCATATGTACCTCTCCTCTTGTGTGAAGGCAAATTGCTCCAAAATTTTTTTTTCCTTTAGCTAGATATATAAAATTTAATTTCCACTAACACAAGTTTTTATTTCTTTCAAAAGAAAGAAGAAAAGGGACTTCAGGAAGTTTTGCATGTTGGGACTTTAGAAAGTGTTGTAGTCAAACAGCTATATGCTGTGTGAGCCCTGAGGCAAGGTGCTTGCATATCCAGCAGAGAGGTATGGTATTGTCGATCATTAGGAAACAAAAGTAGGTGGGGAAAAAAAGTGTTTAAAAGCAAATGTAAATTTCCAGCATACATTGATTGAATGTTATTGATTTCTTAAGAATATCTTCTTTTAAGAGAGCAGTTGTTTTAGTTTAGGTAGTGGCATACAGAGGTACGCATGTATCTGAGAACTTCTGATGATTGAGAGAAATCCTTGATATGATTTACCTTCCTGGGCATAAATGCCTACTAACTTTTAACCAATTTTCCCCTGCCATTTCCCCTTGCAGTAGAACTAAACTAGGCACCTCCTGGTGTAAGTCTGCAATGAGTGGCATTACCATAAGAGATGGTAGTAATCTGGGTATCTAGTGTCTGTTTTTCCAGAAACAGTTACGGACCTTCTGCGGGGAAACAACCAGTGACAAAGACTTTTCTTTCACATCAGTTTCAAAAAAGGTCTCCCTTCAGTTTTGGCACAAAAGGGTGAGAATGCATTACAACCTTATCTTAGATGTGGTTCCATGCTTATTTAGGAAGGTTTCTGTTCTGCTAGTTTATCAGCCTGACCACCTCTGTCATTAATCTTACTGTGCTGATGATCAGATTTCATGCAAGAACCTTGATGTGCTTCCAGGAAGGAGAGCCTCATGTTTTGACACAGTCAAAGTTCAGTCTGATCTGCAGGCTCCCTGTTAAACAATTGAACTTGAGAAAAATCCAGGATTGTTCTAGACTTACTGTGTACATAACTTTACAAAAGCCATGAAGCTTTCCCTTTAAATTAGTAAAAGGTATCTCAAAAAAAAAAAAAAAAATCATGTCACCAGAGCTTTTTCAGTTATGTATTTGTCTTTTGTTTTGTGAGTATCATGCATCAAGTTCACTCGTGATTTAACAGAGAATACTTACGCTGTTTAGGGGTTTGGGATTTTTGTTTTGTTACACAACTGACAATTGTTTTCAGTGATTTGTTCCCTTCCATCCTTTGTTGTGGAGACTCGTTTTTTAATATAGTTTTTCATAATGGATAGAAATTACCTTCTCTTAATTTGGGAATATGAACATATGATACTATAGATGTGTGTATACATTAATGGTCGTGTATGCTATGAATGGTCTTTTAGCATTTCTAGGGCATCTTTACTCACACAAATGAAGCTTTGTGGTTTATTCAGCATGAAATATTAAACTAGCATTTTTGATTTTTGTTAGCCATCATTATAGCAATTTGAATTCACCTGAATGCTAGATGTTGTAGAAATTAGTTTAGAAAAACTGAACTTTATCAAACTACTAGTAGTCTAGTCTGAAGCACCTGACTGACTAGTTCCTGTTGTAATTTTCAATGGCAAGTGCAGAACACTGAGGTTTGCTTTTAGATTGAGCTAGGCAAAGGCTGTTTTTATAAATGAGCATTTCCCACCCGTGATCCTAAACCTTTAAATTCTGAGCTGGGAAGGCCGGTAAGGACTCATGGAGCTAGAAGTAATTGTGGGGGAGATAAGCATCATACTGAAACTAAATACCATGTTAGGAGATAGTTACTATTATTTTATTATTATAAAATGCATGTATTGGAACAGCAGTCAGACTAAAATCCATGATCCTCCCCTGTTCAGATAGATCTTCTGGTTCAAAGCTGGTACTAAATATTCAAGTTCCTAGAAAATTTCTTCAGGGGTTCTTGTTAGCTCTGTATTCTGTAGCAGAACTTCTGAGAGAGACTGGGAATACTTTGACACTTTGAACATTAAAAGAGGACTTTTTTGCAGTTTATTATTTGTGTATACGTGAAAGCAGGGATTATAGGTCCAGTATAGAATTGTACAAGTTCAGTGTTGTTTGTGGTTGTATGTTGGGAAGTTTGTGTTACTGTACAGGTGTGGTCACTGGGGAATTTGAAGGTTTTGACTGTTACAAGAGGAATGGTGAAGTCTTCAGACATCCAGGGAAGAATGCATGGTTCTGTCCTGGGCAGCCCTAGATGCTAAAATAATTATTCTACCACAGATAGTTCTCCTGTTTTAAGTATGCTTGGACATCTAACTAGCAGTACTATCAGAAGATAATTCGAGAGGAGGAAAATAACTTGTTTGGGTCGCTCTGATTAGTTTTGTAGTGCAGAGCCACCTCACTGCTATCGTAATGATGGGCTTAACTGTTGACAGCTCCCCCCTCTAGTAGCCACAGAGTTGGCTTCTAACAGGGAGAAAAGTAATTTGTTTTTGTCAGGGAACATGCTCTGACAAAACTGTTGAAACCAGTTTAACCTTAGAAAGATTGTCTTTGGGATAGACAGAGAGCAAAGCTGAAGACAATTCAGGTCAGCCAGGTCACAGTCAAATCATGCTTTTAACCTTGTAGGGGATGAGAGATCTACTATTAGAAATAATTGTCAGAGGAAAAAAAAATCTGATCTTACAAAATAATTCAAAGCAATTATACCAGTATTGTTTGTATCTTAAGCGTACGCCTGGGAAAGTTGTTCTTGTGAGCAGTGAAAAAGGTGTGTACTATCTTAAAAATGTTTAATGGTAGATGAGTGAAGACAAGTCCATGAATATAAAATGTATGAGACATAATGCAAAATTAACAACCAAAATATTAAGCAGATGAGCATGTGTGCCTCCAAAGAAAAATTTTGAGGTGGAAATCAGCCCTGCTGTTTTGGCATACCTACTGTGGCCTTCCCAGCCTGTTACTGAAAGCACTAAGCACCGAGTTGTGTGATCCCCTATAACTTTAGATCCTTTCTGCAGAACTTCCAGCTGCAGTTTTCCCTTTTTTGCACTTGTGCAGCAAATTTCACCTACTAATCCCCACAGGGTTAAATGCCTTTTTGTGCTTTGGGGTTGTGAAGAAGGCTTATATATAATTCTTTTTTATAAAATACTTGTATGGTAATGTACTCAGCTGGTAGTTCTGTTACCTCTGATGTACACTATCTGGTACAATTTGTTTTATATCACTTTGGATGCTATGCCTGTAAGGCACATTGTCATGCTGGTGGGCTTGATCTTTGGAACATATGACTCTGGTAAATCTGAGAGATACTGCTATCTGGCTTTCCCAAAGGGGCTGATTCAGAGCTATATCTTTTTGTGCTTTATGACTTGATTACTATTTTTCTTGATTAACATCTTTCTCTGTTTGTCTATAATTTTGCAGGCCTTGAGAAGTCCAGTGCAGAAATGTTTGACATTGAGCAGTAGTCACTCTCTTCTTTTGGCCTTTGAACTAAGCTTGACAGAACTTGCTATCTAGAATAAACAATGCAGAGTAAGAACTGTAGAATAGGGTGAGTGATAGGCTTACTCACAGGACTTTAGACACAAAGGCTATAAGAATATACAGGCCACTTAAGCAAAAAAAAAAAAAGTATCTTGGTTGACATGAATATCTATTTTCATGTTAGACTTTACCCATTATGCCTTATGGTAATATTAGATGTTTGATAATAAAGGAAAGCATTACGTACTTCAAGCAGTTAAGGCTTGGAAGAGATAGTAGATCTACACACACTGCCAAACATAACCAAAGGTCATTATATTTTACCAGTAACTGGTATTTTGTCTAAAGCATACTGGCACCACATACAACACAGGGTTTATTTGTTTGTTTTTCTTCAATTCTGAACTGAAGACCTTAAAAAAACAATATCAATGATTCCAGTGCTCAGTGTTTAATCTCACTGTTGCAAAGTCTCTTGGGCCTGTTAGTCCACCCAGTCATTCTTTGTAGTTCTTGGCTGAGCTGAAGTCTTTATACCTCTACTTTCATCACAGTAAAAACTGCTGCACTTTATCAAGTTATGTTTTGACCCTTTTGATGTGTTAAGTAGTCCCAATTTCTGTTTTTTTTTCCTGCCCTGAGAATTACCTCACTTTTGCAATATATGGTTGTCTTTCCACCATCTTCTCCAGCATCTTTCTTTTTTAAGGTGGGCATAAAACTGAGAGTGCCCTAGTTTTGTTCTTAACAACGACATGTAAAAGCTATCGTTTTACTTTGTCACACTTTTTTTTTTTTTTTAGGTATAGCCTTCAGTCTTTGTTTCTAGTGAAGTTTTTCATTTGGGTGTGTTAATTTTTGCTCAGATGTGCCTGAGATATGGTGTGGCCTTCCTTACTTAGTGAAATAATGACAACAGGGTAGTGCTGCAAACTTCAGATTCGAATTTTTCTGAGTGGTAACTGTCATCAGTGAGCTGGAAGTGAACACAGAGTGTTGAGTGACATGAGGCCTAGCTCAGTTCCTCTGGAAGCTCAGTAGAAACTTCCCTATTTCGTGCTGCTTTGTTATGCACAACTGTACCTCGAACTATCACTAGTCAGTTTTTAACCTAGTTATAGCAGCTTGTGGCACAAAGTCAGATGTCTTACAGAAGTCTGTATGTTTATATATGTATATAGCTATTGTAAGACTATTGTAATTTTATGCAATTACTGTAATAGATCTGATCACCAAATTTTAAAATAAATGTAAAGCTGGGAAGGGATGTTATGAGAAGTACTATAGTGTCCTTAGCTGAGCCAGGCTTGAGTATATGTGATCTGTTCTTGGCAGATATTTTCAGCCTGTCCTTAAAACTTCCATTATAGAGGATTCTGGAACCTCTTTTGGTGTAGCCAGGCCATGTTTTATTATTATTATTATTATTAAACTATCCTTTTATACCTAGAACTTCCCAGTTTCAGTTGTTTCTACAGCTGGTCATGTCTATTTGCTTCTTGGCTCTAAAAGCATCTCCTTACTGACAGAGGGTTCAGTTTTCCTGTGGCATTTAATGGTTTATCATGTCAACAGAGGCCTTCTTCCAAGACTAAAATATCTGTGAATGTGCAGAAGGAGGAAAGGAGCTATTTAGGTAGTTTTATAAATGAGTCTGTAGAGAAGGGATTGCCAATTTAGATTAAAAGGAGAGGATGACTGTAAAAAGGATATGGAGAAAAGACGAGGAAAAAAAAAGGGCAACAGAAGCTGAATTCAAGACAGGTGCTGCCAGTTTGCTTTCAGCCCATGCTCAGCCAAACTCTGCTGGAGAAGGGATTGGAAATCAGTGGCTCAGCATCTGCAGATAATACTCTCCAAAACTGGAATCTTCACTAATTCAGATTTTGACAGATTATCAGGTGCTACAGTATATGAATTGTCAGTGGGTTTTAAATCTAAACACGAGTCTGTGCATTATTGCCAGTCTCAGCAGGATGGCCAGGAACAGAACTGGTGCAGAGCCCCCTCCCATTGCTGGAGGTGGTCCCCTCCTGCAGGACAAGGCCCCAGCACACTCACAGGACTCCATGAGCAAGTCCTTACTGCCTCCTCTGTGTGCACCTGTTTGCTGCGTAAAAGGGATGTCATGTCTTCAGGACTGTCAAACCAATACCTTTCAGTAGTCCTGAATTCTTTTAAGGGGGAAAGGGATTAAATGTCAGCATAAATCAAGGAGGTTCTGGGCATTCCAACCAGAGAGAAACTTTTTCTTTATCCTAACACACCCCATTGATTATTATTTCAGAACTCTCACATAAACACTAACAACACGAAGAGGGTTGTTTTTGTTAATACCAAGTGAAGGGTTGAATTTGGCTCTTGGTACAACTCTGGCTTTTATTTTTGAACAGTTTTAGTAACTTTGAGGCTTTGTCACCAAACTTCAGGCCAACATTACATTCTTCAAGGTGGCATTAATATCTCCATAAAATCACTTAACTGGGCAGAGTGCTAGTGTTTTTTTGTATTTATTTTTTAATATTTATTTTATGTAGAGGAAGACCGAAGGAATAACTGTCTGTAGTTATTCTCTATGGTAGCTGTTGTATACGAGGTTTAGTGTTGGTGGAATCATAGCTCTTATGTCAAGCTTTGGCATTTATATTGCTATTTAGGCCTTCCTACTACACTGTACATCTTGATGTTTTTCTTTGCGTTATAGATTTGTGGAGTCAAAAGCATAGGGCTGGCTCTTCATCCTTTTATTCCAGGGCAAAAACAGCTTTTATTCCAGGGCAAAAACAGCTTTATCTGTCATTCTTCATGGACATCTGCTTAAGGTACTCTTTAGAGCTGATAGTAGAGACTACTGTAATAGAAGATGCTAACACCCAAATATCTGAAGAATCAATTTTATTGAAGCAAGAGAGGAATGGTTGCATCACAAACCACACTGGACTGAAAAACCTCCAGCAGCAGATTAAGCTACTCAGAATTCCCATGAAGAAGACATGCATGAACAGCTCCTTCAACAGGTTGAGCTGGGAGAGCAGAAGTCCTTGGCAAAGGGTAAAAATCTACTGAGGAAATGAAAAAGGAGATGGAAGATTTGCTTTCCATTATGTGTATGAGCTTTCTTCATACTTAGAATGATTGCTATTTTGTATTAAGGAACAAAGTAGTAACACTGTCAGCTTAAAAGTTAGAATATCTTTCAGGATTAATATGCTGTAGAAACCCTGTAATTTTGAATATGTATCTTACACAGTTGATTTGTTGCCTGGGTTGGCTTTTTTTCTGAAACTAAATCATAAGGAAGTGTTTCTGATATTATGGATAAAAATACTCTGAAGGCACCATTGACGTAGAAGTCAGCTGATAATGTGAAATTTCACAAGAAACCTCAAGTCTATCTCACCCTTTTTCCTTTCTGCTTCAAAGTTCTCTCATTTTCTGATGTGCTGTTTTGAACATTCAGTGTAAGGTTTGTACTCTTTGGTTGCCTCTGGAATTAGAGCCCAATCAGGGCCCTGAGCAAATGTAGGTGTTCTTCAAAAGCTGTGTAAAATATTAGAGGTGAGATCACACAGTATTCTTGATATTTGTGGGACTATTTGATAGGCTTAAAAGGTATTTTATTTTAGTTACCCAATGAAGTATTTGTAGGAGACTGCCTAGCTGTATGTAAATAATTTTACAGCGTTGGATGTTTGACTTTTTTTAAGCTGGGGAACTGTAGAACTTGGTGTCAATACATCGGGGGAAAAATAAAGAGTAAAAATTTTTTCTAATAACTAGAAAAGTGGTTCAGTGAGTGGTTTCAAGCTTAGGCTATACGGAGTATAAAAATGTCATTACAGTGCATAAGCAATCTTATAATGAGAAAAAAATCTCAAACAATGCTTTTCTTATTCCTTTTTTTGAGAAAAAGGCATAACAAGGCCCAATGACTATTAGCTGTAATGAGAATTATGCCTATTTTGAGACATTAAATGGCTTTTGGAACAGTCTCACCTAATAAAAATTGTCTTCTATCTCCTTTTAGTTTCATTGGTGATATTTGTAGTCATCCTGGTTTTTAAGAATGTTCTTTATTAAGCTTGGCAAGGTGTTGAGGTGCTTACAGCTACCAACATTTTAAGGTCACCAAATTTGGAATCTACTGGTCTAAACAAACAATTTCTTTTTAATCAGTGTTTTATTTCCTCCTTGAGATTGGTGTTGCTACATCAGGCAAAAATGAGATTTTTCTGGTTGTGCTTATGCCATATAGCATCAGAAGTCCTCATAGATTGGAAAAATGATTACAGAAGTAGAGAAACAAATAGGAAACTCAGCCAGTTGGTTACACAGATCTAATCCTTGGTTTTGTAGGTGTGGGGTGTTCTTGTACTGCTCAAATAGATGTCACTTCTCAAAACTTGTCTTCCCTCACCCAGGTGTAATGTGTTGTTCCTCTTTTAAATTTCTTCATTCATTCTGCCTCCCTACCTGGGTGATACCTGATGTGATACCTCTTAGTAAGACAGACACCAAATCTTGTCCACATAAGCCTCGAGGTCTTGCGTATTTTGAAGGGATTTAATTTTAAGCTAAAAATCTTCCCCTTTTGACTAGTGGAGGAACCTCTTTCATGTCACTCAAGATGACAGAAGTCAGATATATGGGGCTTAAGGCCTCTTATGTGAAGCTACAGTGTTAAAACAGACCACTAGTCGTTTGCTTGGGAATACAGTCACTCGGTGTATTACATGAACTGGCCAAGATGGCTAGAGTAACCTTGAAGCCTCAAGCTCTTGAGTTATATCCGCTAGGTAGCTCTAATCAGTCTCTTTCTACTATATGTGTCAGGAGTAGGAAGAAGCACCCTTCTGGAACTGAGGTGAGGCATAAATACTGAGAAGGATGATTTGTCTCACGATGTGTGGAGTATCAGCCTTTTGGAAGCCTTTTAGCAACTGCCAAGGTGTTTTGTGTGGTAACCACTCAGACAGTTGCCTTCCTCTTGCTAGTGATTTTTTGATTATTGAGGTGCCAAGATGCTGTCATCCTAGTCCTTCTCACTTAATTAGCCAATGCTTTTAGCACATAGGCAGTAGGATGGAGTAAATAGACCTTACTCTGATGGATCATTAATATATCACTTAAAAACTTCATTGGCATAATTATTCCCTAGGGATTACAAAACAGACAAAATACTCATGTGCCTTCATCCCTGCTCAGGTGTGAGTATCGTTAAATTCAGAATTTCCTGTCTCACTTGCAGGGCACTCATGCTCTTACATTTGTCAGAACTGAGATTGCTTTGAAAGACTAAGTAGAATGAAGGACTAGTTCACATTTGACTTATCTGACATAAGTCCTGTTTTGATTGATTTTCTGGCTAGAAGTCTTAAGATACATATGTAATGATCACCTTATAACATCAGCTGAGGAAACACTGGGAGTGACCTAAAAGATGTCACTGGGTAGTAGACATAATGCAAGCCTTGCCTTTTGTAGTGGTGTTGAAAAATTTTAAGAAAACTTTGAAAATCATATTCCTGTAATATTCTTTCCTATAGTCCTACTTGGCATCACTACAAGTAAAGTCTAAAATTGTAGCAAGTGAAGCAAATTAGCAAATGGGGAAAAAAAAGTTTTGCTTACACTAGATCTTACTTTCCCTGGTTTGATCAGCCAACTTCTCTACTGAAGAAAAAAATCCTTGAAAAATATAGCAGAACTATCATTATACTCTGAAAGTAAAGGGTTTGTTTCTTTAGTAAAAAGCCAGAACAAAAATGAGTGGAACAAACTCGATGCTAAATTATTTGAAGAATGCTCAGTCAGAAAAATGAATGTAAATGAATGTAAAGTTGTCCATTTTGAAATGTACTTACCACCTGTTTAGAAACCTGGCCTCTTATAAATCTTGTTGAGCAGCTGATATGTTAACTGTCTGAGGTAAGCCATTGTCCTCACAACTCACGAGGATGCTTGCGAATGCTGTTAGCAGTAAGAAAGGCACTCTGATAATGTAACAAGTGGGACCTTGCAGTGACAGGTAACCCCAGGTTGGATTTTGTGTTTTGTACAGTGACTTCTGTTGTTCAGAGTCCTTTGGGCCTTTGCTTCTCTTCTGGAAGAGAAATTGTGCCTATCTGAGTACCATTGTGCAGTTTCCCAGGTGCAAAGCAGGTGGCAAGACTGCCTTGGCACAGAAATTTTTTTTGTCTTGTTCTCCAGCATAATTTCTCAAGCACAGTTAAATGGTCTGTGTAGTTTTCTGTTCTGGATGGAGATGTGCTGGGTTGGCAGCTCCAGGATTTTCTGTTTTGCCAGCTGGCAAACATTCACGTTTGTGTAAGCTCATTCATTGCTGATACTGACAGACAGGTGCTGATTTACTGTTCTTCAAATAACTGTACTGGCATATGTCCAGTATTAACACAACTGAGCCTAGAGAACGGAGTGCATCCCTTATGATCGTTGTGACACACCTCTCTGAATACTTATTTTCCTGGCATTGGGTGGGTGGGGTGGAGTTAAATATATTACAGTAGGGATGGGTGTCACTGCTTGTGTCTGAAGAACATGTGATGGTAATACATGTGCATGTGCTACTGACTAATATGAAATCTAAAAATGAAAAGTGCAAATTACTATTCATGGCAGTAACAGGGATGTTGTTCAGTCTCAGATGGTTAGGGAATGCTTCTTCATAGCCCCTTAATAACCATTGAAATTAGAGAAAGGAAGTCCAAAACCTGTATAGTATGGCTTCTGTTAGTCTTTACTGCTCCAGTTGTTCCAACTTCTGTATAAGTCATCCGAAATGTCTTGCTTCCAGTAGCTGCTGAGGTCATATCTAAATTAGAGGGACGCCCTTCTTATTTTGGGAGCTGCTTCTGTCTGGGGCCGCAACAGCACTGCTGTGCACAGGTGCCTTCTGTTTGCTGGTCTTACTGGACGAGGTTAGGGCTTGAGGGGAAGACAGAGCTGTGAAACATTCGTTTGAGTAATCAATATGGAGACAGTGTTGTGTTGGTAACTGATCCACAGCTGACAGTACCTGTAACAGGGTGGCTAATGAGTTTGTAACTTTCACATCAGCTGGCTGTATTTGAGTCCTGCAAATCCAGTTCTGGTGCTTCCTAGCAATTACTGACAATGAGGAGACACATAAGAAATTGCCTGGTATATTTAATTAGCTGCTTTTTTTTTTTTTAAGCTCAGAGAAATTAATTCTTGAGAGGAGCAGTTCCATGAAGGCTTAAGTAACAAGAAGTTATGTAGAACTCTTGTCTATGGCCTCAGTGTTGTAGGAAATTATAAAAACTTAAGTGTCCTCAAGTAAGGAAAATGTAGCTCCTTTATACTCCATGCTGTCTTACTTGTGGTCAAGTCCTAGTGCTGTAACTGTGATTATAGTAGCAATAGCTGCATGCAAGCAGGCTCTGCACAAATGTCAGACCGACTTCCTTACTCATTCATGAATAACATTTATTTGACAGAATAGCTTTTATGAAGGAAATGTAAGGAAGTTATTTCTGACCAAAATAAAACTTTCTCTTAAGGTTCCCATACAGATTTTAAAAACACAACCAACAGATGTGTTTGGTGAATAGTGATGATGACATCGTTGGTACAGTGGGGGGGATTGCATGCTCAGTACCAAACTGTTAATATATTGTAAAAGACCGAAGGTGCAATTACCTGCCAGGGAAACTCAACCTGAAGTGTTTTTACTTAAATAAATAAATCTGCAGATTATGCAAATACCATCATATTCCACACAGGATAAAACCATAGTAACACAGGAAATATTTAACCATAAATATATTAAAAAAAAAATACAGTATCTCATCATGTATTATCTTTGGGTGTTACAGTAATTTGCAGATGTCCAGTTTCCCTGGCTGATGAATAGCATTATCACCTCCATTTCTTAGGCTTAAAGAGCTAGAGTGAATGGATATATGTAGCATGCTCAGGGCTATTCAATGAACTGATGAGACAGGCGACATTAAAAATGAAGAATAAGCTCCAAGTTCTGTGCTTCTAACTCAATATTTCTTTCTGACTGTGATTTTATACTTGAGTATACAGTACATACCTGAACTGTATAGTCAAGTTGTGATATAACAAAAGAATTTAAGGGTCTTCTGCGTTTTGTTGCCCAGCACTTAAGCGGCGGGTCCATGTTTGAGCCTTCTCCTGGACTGCAAAGGGAATTTTATATGGTTACATTCTGCTGAACTGGCTACAAAATCAGTCAGATTCTCCACCCTGGCTGGGCCTATTTACATCTCATCTCAAACTGTGGAACAATAGTCCTCAGATGCGTTAGTGCTTTCTTTCAAAATAAGACTGTAGTCTCTTTCTGCCTTTGATTTGATTGAGATCAAGTTAGTGGCAGAGAGATACGCACAGATTCCTGTCAGTAAATGGTTTGTTTAAAACGAATGCTGTATTTTGAGCCTTGGTTCTACATTACAGTGGGCAATGAAGTAAAACAAAATACAAAAGAGAAATGAAGTTTTTTTTGCACACACAAATGGGTTTATAAAGTGACAGCTGTACTACTTACTAATTATAAGTTCACTTTTGTTTGGCAGAGAAGTGGAGAACTCATTGGGCTGTAGGTGTGGAATATACTGTAGTAATTGATCTTGTTACTTTGCTGAATTGGTGATGTTAGAAGTTACTGAAGTTATCAAAGTAGGATATTTGTTTAATGGCCAATACCAAGCCTTGGTGCTAAAGGGAAATGGTAAAGGCTGCAACTTCTTTGGTGTATTTCTCACATTCTTTTCATACTAGAAATGAATGTAGCCACAATTAGTGTCAACTTTTAAAATGTATTGGTTTCTTTTTTTGTGCATGGTTCCTCTATATCTTCTGAACCTGGGCTAAAGCTCCTGTAACACATGTTGACTAGTTTTGTTTGGCAAGGCTTTGTTACACTTGGCATGTTTCTCTCTTGCTACGAGAAGTTAATGTAGTGACATGCTATGCCTCTACTTGAAAACAACCACAACCCAGTCTCGCTCCCTAGCATCAACATAGCAGCTTAATACTATCTGGACTGATATATTTCCTTAAGCTTCTATTTGTTGCTGCAGACTTTCGTAGTGACGTGAGACATATGACATGATATCAGCATCGCTACTATGAATATATGAGTATGGGCACATTTTAATGCTTAGAAAAACATTCTAGATGCACAGTTTGTAGAACTGGAGATCTGACCTGAAGAACAGGTTTGTTTTCTCAATTAAAGGGAGCTTTCTTCAGAGTTTATGCATTCATCTCCAAGGTACGAATATATGTCCTTGTGAGTGTAATGACTTGATGGCCTGACTGTGAGACTTGAATAAAATGCAGCTGACCCTAACTTTTTTTTAAGGCTCCTTCTGCTGTCACAGCAAGCAAGTAGGCTATTTTTGCGATAGGTCTTGCATCAGGGCCAGGTGCTGGTCTGCTTCAGGACTGTTTCCCTGTCATTTAGTAGGAAGTCCTACAATGTATTCTTTTCTCTTTTTAATAGTAATTTTTATCATCTCATGCGTCTCACTAGCTTTATTGTGGACTTGGCCAATCACAGTAATACTATGTAGCATAGTTAGTGCAAATGACCTAGAAGGATAACCGAGGTAGTATCTTCATCTCTTGTCATCACAAGAGAAGATACTGGCAAATCAGGTGACTTGGAGACTGTTGGAGAAAAGAGATGATAGCAGGTGGTGTAGCTGTGCAAAAAGCTGTATGAGAGTTGCTGTATCACTAATGTGAAGGCTGAGTGTGCAGGAAACATTTGAATTGGTGAATATAAAGATAGTGAGCCAGTATAATTAATAAACTAAGAATATGTGCAGGATTCTTGTGGATAACACAATGAGCTGTTTGACAGGAAGCAAACTCAGGGAATGTCGTATATTTGGACTAGAGAAGGTTGCTTTTGAAATAGTACTTTGGACACATGGCAAGCAGGGTGAAGATGAAACAGCCAGGTGAAGATTGAGATGTGTAACGGAATGTTTGAAGAAATTGCTGTGGGTGGTAGATCTGGGGAAGCAACCTGATTCTGTGTAATAGGCTGTGTAAGTAAAGATCTGTAAATGTAATTAAGTGGTGAGGCTGGATACCAGAGGAGGTGGGGGTAAGGAAAAACTGTCACCGTTACCTTCCTAAAACTGCATTTAATTGCTTTCCAGAGTACTTCCAAAGCAATGTTATGTGGCTGGAAAACAATGAAAGTACAGTGGAAAACTAAGGGCAAAGCTGAAAGCTGTATTGGCAGATTTATAACATCAATATTAGGAAATGTTCTTCAGATGCTCGTTCTAAGGACAGCTGGACAGGTAGAGTTAATAGTAAAGGTCAAAAAGGCCTTGTGAAAGATGAAATCAGTCTTCCCCCACCTTCAGTACAGGCAAACAGTGGAAGTAATTTAAATGTTTGGATTTTCAGAAAGCTCTGGCATACCTATTACCTAATAAACAGTTATTTAAATGATATTTAGGGTTTATTAGTAACAAAAAACTTTGTAGCAAGCAGCAAGCTGAAAATTAAAAACACGAATTTTTGAAGGATATTCCTGGTGTGAACTGGGTACAATGTCTACGTAGTAACTAATCATTTTGAATGTGAGCCCGCTCAATCACTATTATGAGACTTCTTTCAAATATGATACTGTTTCTCCGCCTATACCCGTGACCTCCTTTACCTACATCTTTTTTCAGAAGAAGGTAAGAAG
>VXAL01012061.1:140181-154309 GCA_013399475.1 Chauna torquata
TATTAACTTGTGTCCCACTTAAAGTGCAGTGCTGTTCAGCGCTTCAGTTAGATCTGCTACCAGGTCTGGAGTGTGCTTGTAAATGTTTTTTCAGCACTTCGCTGCTTCTCTGAATGCTGATGTTGCTGGAAAGGACTCAAGAAATCTCTGTCCTTGTCTCCTAGGCTTGGGAACAGTAGGGCTTCAGACTCAGAGACCTGATACCTTTTCATTCTGATAATGTCTTACAGGTGCATTTTCCTCATTTTCAGAAAAGAAGTGGTATTCTAACACAGATTCTCTGTCCCCTGTGCTTTCTCTTAAATTACTGTATCTTCAATTTTGAGATAGAATTTCAGATTTTAATATCACTACCGTTTTCATGAAAAATACTTCTTTATTTNACGCTGTTATCAAAAAAGAGCATTTTTGAAATGCTGTACACAAAACAGCAGAAGAGAGGCTGTGTTGTGGGTAACGTTACAGAAGGGATAGATGAAACGTCTTACCTCTCTCACGAATCAAAATGCAAGTGTAGAAAACTTTAAATATGTTTTTAGACTGGCATGGTGCCTAAAACATTAAGGAAGGTTTTAATGCATACTTAATATTCTTTCTTACTCTTCCCTCTCCAACAACAGTCAGAGCAATGAAATAAGCATCTGTCTTTTGACCTTGTTTCTCTATGTATTGCTGAGCTCGTATGAGAGATTTTTGCGTTGGTGTTTGGTTTATTTTTAATGTTATCCTCAAACCCCTGAATTCTCTNTACAGAAGGGATAGATGAAACGTCTTACCTCTCTCACGAATCAAAATGCAAGTGTAGAAAACTTTAAATATGTTTTTAGACTGGCATGGTGCCTAAAACATTAAGGAAGGTTTTAATGCATACTTAATATTCTTTCTTACTCTTCCCTCTCCAACAACAGTCAGAGCAATGAAATAAGCATCTGTCTTTTGACCTTGTTTCTCTATGTATTGCTGAGCTCGTATGAGAGATTTTTGCGTTGGTGTTTGGTTTATTTTTAATGTTATCCTCAAACCCCTGAATTCTCTTACACAAGCAAGCAGTGGATTTCTGTCAGTTTATTGTGCTGGACCGTAGATGCCCTAGGTTTAATCACAGAGCAGGTGCATGTCCCAGTGAAGTTCTTTTAATGGAAAGCATGTGTTCAATGTCTAGATATCCATTAACGGATGCTTAATCTGGGTATTACTTTTGTTTGATTTACCAAGGAGGCAAAGATTGGACACTGACACTATAGTTTTAGTCTCCCCCAACTTATCTAGAATTTTCTCCCATGCAGTCTGACTGAACTAAAGGCACTCTGGGTAACTGCCCTAACAGACTAAAAATCTCCAGAATACTTCCTTCTTGCTTTTGTCTAGGAGGACACGTATTCCAGATTGAGAAATAACCTTGCTTTCAGAAACAGAGCTTTCCAACGTCTGAACATCACTGACGTTTGTTAGAAAGCTTTTTGTGGTGGAAATGTTCTGCACTGTACTTACTAGGGTGGACTCAAATAGCATCCCTCATACATTTTCAGCTTCTGGGGAAACTTTTCCAACCACTAGTTACGACTTTGGAAGTGATTCAACTTGTCTGATAAGGCCAGATGTACTGTCTTGAAAATAAACTTCCTTTATATCTGCAAATGGTCTCCTCTTCTGTGGATGACTGGCTCATTGAAGCTTCTTCCAAATAAAAATGCTTATAGGAAGTGTAACCCTTGGCTGACAAGACCTTGTGCTGAAGTTCACCTACAAGCGCATTTTGGCTCTGCAGACAGTGCGTCTAGCCAACAGGAATAATCTCAGCTGCACTGGGCCAGCATGTCAGCTTCCTATCCACAGAATTTGGGATCTCATGTGGGGCGATCTCAGAAATTGGAATCTTATGTTAAATCTTACTTGGTAATTGTATTTCCTGGTAGCTGCTGCATACATTATCTTTTAGTGAAAAAGTTTTCCAGTAGTATTTTGTAGCAGTGCTTAGCTTAACCAAGAGGCTTATTATTGCTTGATACAGCAGTTAAGTTTTCCAGGAATTTGGATCACTAGGGGTCTGTTCTATCAATCTATTTTCCAGAGTTTGAAAACTGAGATTCTTGACACAGTGTTTTAATGGTTTCAGTATGTTGCTTGTAAACTTATTAATTCTGTCTTTATCAGTGTATCTGGTTTCTCTTTTCCTGGCTAATAGCTTCTAAAGATGTGGGTTTTATGAATATATCTTTGTCCTGCATTTTTCATGTGATCATGATACTGAGCTTTGTTTTACTTTCTGATTTAAAGTTAGAAATGTATGTCTGTTTCCCAGTAGAAAACCTAGTTGTTTAAGTATTTTTGAACTCTTGGTAACTTGAGCAAATATGTTTTCTGCCTTCAGCGTAGGTTCACAAAGGTGATGAATGTTTCCATTGAGACTTCCTCTGACCAAAACAGGTTATCAGAAAAAGTAAAGTTCTACCAGTATTTTGATAACAGTGATGTTTCTCCTGTTTGGTAAAGATGAGACAAATTTAATTTTACCAGAGTTTATACATTCTTGATTGCATTTATATTTTAGAATTAAGTCAAATACAAAGAATTCCTAATTTGAAAGTAATGTAACATACCTTTACAAAGGAAGAGTTGATAAACAGATGAAAGCAATATTATTTTTATTTGCTTAGCCTCAGTTTTTGTTGAATGAAATTACTGCAGTACTGGATTAACCTTGTTGTCATTATCATGTTTCATAAAAGAGAAGATACTTAAAATTTGTCTAATAGTGGAACTGGTTTCTTGGATTTTTTCTGTTTTTGCTTGTGAATAAAACTATTAACCCCATGCCTTATAAGACTTTCAGAATGCATGAAGGTAGAAACAGATTTCTGCTTTGGAGGGGTCTGGATTTCTTAGTCTTAGGAAGCTTAATTTGTAAACAGGTTTACAAAATTGTTCATAAGCAGTTGCTGGATGAAGTGAAACTCAGAAACAGCAGTTTTGTGTAGACAGTGTATATAAAACAACCCTTCTCCCCCTTCCCCTGAACACTTTGTTGTGCCTTATTGCTCTTCAATAAGCAAGAGGAATCATGTTTTCACTCTTTCTCAAATAAAAATTTGCATATTTAATTTGGGGAAGATATTTGAGGTGAAAGCAGGTAATAGACTTTAAAGTACAAGTCCTTCTGTTTTGGTTATAAAAACAAATTTCCACAATTCAGCTTATGCAAAGAACCTTACCTATGTTATTTCTCTTTGGCTGCTTGTAGTTTACCAGTCAGCTGTTAGACAAGAGAACAGAAAGGATCATTCATTTGTTCAAAAGCAGCTTAGCTGAACTAGTACTACATGTCTTGCATCATTTTGTTTTTAAATTCAGGTTTTGAGGATATAAAAGGTCCTTTCCTTCAAATTGATCGCCACGAGATTCCCTGTCACGTTTGGTGAAATCATACATTTCTATCCCTTGCTTGTAAAGTGGAAATTTCTGAACATTGTGGAAATGACAGATGATGTGTTTTTGCCTGTTGAGACCAAAATCTAAATGATAAAACTGAAAATTGGTTAATCTAAAAATAACCAAAACCTTGACTGTGCAGGGAGGGCTCTGAAGTGCGTACAAGTTAAGTTGTACTGAACGTTCCCATGGGAGATATTTATTGTTAGTGTTAATTTGCGTTTTGTCACTTAAGTTCAGCTTATATGGTAGTAAAAATGAGCTTGCAGTTGTGCCTCTTATGTTTAAATATGTGGCACGTTCTGTGTCACTGTGCAGAAAAATCAAGGGTGACAGTCATTAACAGCAGGAATCTGAACCTTGTACAGTGTAGGTCTTCAGCAGTATGTCTGTACACTGGATACCATCGAAACTTGGTTCCACAGAAGTGCTGAAAATAAAAGGGGGATGGGGGGTGGGAGACGAAAAGTATGCTGCACGCACGTGCCCTCATATTCCTGAGTGGTTAGGAATGGGGTAGAAAGGAACATCTTTATGCTTAACTGGCAAAATGCAAAGGGAAGTAATTTGCTATTTATGCAGACCAACACTGGATTACTTGGTTTCCTTGAAACAGGGAGATCTCTGAGACTGTTGCTTTCTTTCTGCATAAAACATTATATGCTGGCCTTTGCTTATAGTCAAATTAGTGACTTTGTCTTGTTTGAGCTGTCTGCTGTGCTCTCTTGGAACTGCTAATTCAAAATATAATGTAGTGCAGCACCATGATTTTGTTTTGTGCTGAGACTTTTAAATAATCAACCTTGAGGTATGCATTGTCTGAGAGGCTGATTTTTTTTCTTTTTCCTACTTTCTTGGCATAGCCAGCACTTTTTATTATCTTTTGTTTCTCTTTTAAAAAACAAAGCAAAACAAAAAAAGAAAAAAAAGGGGGGGGAAAAAAGCCCAAACCACTTTTCTTTTCTTGTTTCTTGTAGGTTTATGGGTGTCTGTGTGCATCAAGGACAGCTGCATGCACTTACTGAGGTAAGCCTATTTCACGATATACATACTCAATATGAAACTGTTCTCAGGCCAGATTCTGCAACTGCTGTTCACCTCAAGTCATAGTTACTTTTATAGGGATTTATTAGTTAATCACATGCTGCTTGCTATGCAGTGAGAAGTTTGCAGCATCAGGCCTCAGAACTATACTTTGTTTATGGCTCTTGTACGTCTTTTGTCATTAGAAGCTCTCATTAAGATAAAAAATCGCAGTAGGAACATAAATTCCACTGATAATATTCTAAAGGAGAGATATGGATTACCGCTGAGGTGCCCCTAAGTAATAATTGTTTCAGAGACATTACATTGCATTGAAGTCTTGTTTATGCTCTGATTGTGTGTGCATTTCACAGGTGAATCAGGGATGTTCCAACTGGGTGATATTAGCGTATTCTGTCCCGGCCATCTTCTTATTTGGAATAACATGAAGATTAGAGCTTAATCTGGGTTCCATAAAGAGGAACTATTCCATTGCCCATGTACCCTGGCCAAGGTGTCGTTATCAAGTGAGAAACTGAAATTTCAGTTCACATGAGTCTTCCCACCAAGTTTCACTTGATTGTGTGTTTAATCCCCCTTGGGAAAAAACAGAAGGGAGTGTTCTCTTGCTAGGAATAGTGTTGTTACCTGTTTTGTGTCAAAATCAATAAAAAGTTTATTCTGCTGTTTTAGCTTGAGTACAGATTGAGGGGACATTCATGTTTTGTAAAGTTCATGTTTCTTATTTACATTTATGTTGTAGGAACTGCTCAGTTAAAAGATTAACCTTCTCCTTTCCTACCTAAAAATAAAGGACAAGTGGTAACTTGTCTGTTATTAGTTAGCAATTAAAGCAAATTCCTGGTATGTTTGCCAAAGAATTACTGTAAAATGGGAGGACTGGACAATTGTCAGGACACTCTGTGACCATTGCTTTCTGTGACTGTCATATGCAACTCTGAGGCAAACGTGCACGTGGCAGTGAATTTCTTCACCTTTGGGGTGACAGCTCTGCAGTGATAGTTGTAGCTACTGTTAGTGATGCACAGTAGCTCATAGTGGCTGTATTTCTAGTATAAGAGCGAAGATAAAGACACTTTCAGAAATTTCAAGGTACAGCATGTATATGATATGTATATCCTTTGATATCAACTAAACTGTCCCTCTCATATTTTTCTTTTTTTTTTCCCTGTGTGCTCAGTAAAGGAAAAAGCTGTTAAGATTTGACATTGGGTGGCTGATCAAGTCCTTCAGGCAGGCTTTGCTAACATTATTGCCAATTTCTTTTGGACCTCTGATCGGTTGAAATAGGGAGATTTCAGGCCCTCCCACTCACTTAACATGTCCTAGAATGGGTGGAGCTCTGTAATACTAAATTTTTACTAAATGTTGGCAGATCCTCCTCAGCATGTTGTTGTTTTTTTCTTCATCTCAGTTGCTTGCCATTTAAACATCCCTCCCCACCCAGAAAGCCAAGAAAATGAAACTTCAGCACACATGCTTCCTCATGGAGAACTAACTTGTAACTGCTTTCTTTCTTCAGCTATTTGTGAGTTCTTGGCAAGCACATAAATCTGAGAAAGACTTCAAAGAATAACTTTTTATAGTTATAATTCAGAATAACAGAAGAGATTCCTGAAACATTATTTTCAGACCAAAGAGGAAAAGTTTTAGGCTGAAGAAGGTCCCTGCAAAATTTTGAGAAACAGAATAGCTTTAGTAGCATGTTATAAAAATACATGTAGTGATTACTGCTTTTCTTTTGTGGACCAAGGTGGACATTTAATGTGTTCAACAGGAGAAACTGCACCCTAAGGCCATCATAATTTGATGTTGTAGGGAATCCACACATTTTGTCCAATATGGTAGTTATTCTTTGTTTTTACAGAGCTTTTAAAAGTTAAGAGCTGTGTATGTTCCAGGTGGTGGAGTTAGTTGTGTTTTCTGCTGACAGAGTCATTTTTCATCTTGACATGTGTAGAGTACTAATTGAGTTCTGATGACTTCTGGAGGTTAGAGGAGGGGGCTGAAATGGCTAGCTGAAGGACTAACTAGTAAGACATACATGGTAAGTCACCAGTTCAATATACCCCGGGAGGATAAACAAATTATCCACTGTCTTGTGGCTTTTTTCAGCTTGTGGTCTGAAAAGGTCGTCTCCTAGCTTCCAGTGCTCAACTTAATTGATACTAGCCTGACACTACTAGCACTCAGAGAACTTCTGCCAGGGTTTCACTTCTTTGGAGATGAAACTGTTGATTCAGCAGCCCATTCCTCACTAGATGTCTGAGTCGCTGCAAGGAGAACCCTTTCCTGTTAGCCTAGCGAGAACAGGTGTCTGGACCTGTTCTGAAAGCAGCTTAGTTATCACTTGTTGACATGGAATATGTGTAGTAAGAAAAAAAAAGTTATGTTTTGATAATATGGTTGGTGATATTTTTAAGTGGAAGGGATACAGCATCACTTAAAGCTTATCTCTGAGGGGATGATGGGCAATCGTGTTTATTTGTATGTATATGTTTCCATGGTATAAGAAGTTGAGCTCTTGTGGCAAATATTTGGTGAATGGATTTAGACGACTTGTGCTTAATAGCCCCCATACTATTAACAGGCAGGGCAACAGCCACAAATGGTGTTAGAGGAGCCTTGAGGATTTTATAAGCTAGTGAAAGGGATGCATTAGTAGCATACAACACTTCATTATTGGAAGGCAGTCTGAAGTGATATAGATTTCTTTTCTTGAGTGTTTAAACACATGGCAAGTGAAACACAGTGATCGCACAGAGCAGGTTTTTTGCTTGAGGAAGATGTTAGTAGTATGTAGGCCTTGGGTTTTTCCGTGTTGGCAGCATTTTACAATTTTTTATTTGTCTTCTGTCTTAAGTGGCTTTTGGTTTTAAAACTGTTACTCAAGAAGCAGTTTTTGTTTGTTTTGGTTTGGTGGTGTTTTTTCACAAAAAGACTGGAATTGTTTAATTATAGACTGCACTAGGACTTTGGCCTTATTCTAAATCTACAGTCTTAACAGTTTTGAAAATCCAATATTGTTTTTGAAATTCTACTCAAACCAGAAGCTTTGGCATGCGCTTCTTCTGAAGTAGTTCAATATCTCTCCTTAGAGTTACAGAATGATTTAGGCTCTCAGGGACCTCTATCCTTGCAAGCACAGAGGCTTTATTAGGCAGGTGTACAGCTCAGATAAGTTGGCAGGTGTTAGGCTGTCTCACTAACTTTGAGCTGATGGGCACAGATTTGCTGTGCTCACTTTCTGTAAAATTAGGAACTGGATATTTCTTAGTATTCAGCTCTAATCTGTGGCTAATGGTTTGGTTCTGTAGCTACGTGAGCATGTAGTGCTTCTGGCATGCTTGTCCAACCTAGTTCTAGTCTCTCCATCAAACCTCTCTGTGTCTTCTGACCTCCTTCCTAATCTGGCAACTGTATTAGCTTTCATTTCTTCATCTCCTGGCACGCAGCATCTTCAGATTTTGAGAAACTTGCACAGAGGTACAGACTCTGGTGTCAGCATGAGATGCTGCTGAGCTTTCAGAGACCAGATAGAAGCAACTGCCAGGAGGTTAGCAGATGCATTGCGTGTTGTATAGGCCTATGTTATTACATGGAAGCAGGTAACGTAGCGTACGGTCTTAGTCACTCAATACCTTTTGCTGATCTTAAATTATTTGTTGAACTCTGTTAAGGAAATTTATCTGAATTGCTAAGAGAGGTCAGGCTAAAATCATATTATAACTAGGTGGATGTGTATGCACAGGAAGAGTCATACGGCTTGATAATTCCTTCTTGAAGGAAATGAAAGCCCTGACAGCTGTGTGTATAGAAGATACAGAAGGGAGAGTTATTATGTGTTGACTGGGTTATCTTGAAATTGCAGTGCTTTACAAACAATAGATAATTGTTACTACAAAAGTTTTATGGCTATTATTCATATTGAATGATAGTTTAAAAAAAAAGTGCACAAATGCTCTGCTGCTACAATTTGAAGCTATAGCTTTACGTGCTCAGGGCAGGATCTGATGTGCATTGGAGCTTTCTCAGGCCAAGGGCAGGGCTTTGGCAGTGTGATGGGAACACACGGTCTCTGATGGAGGGCTGGACAATATCATTTCAGCCAGTAGCTGGATATGCAGTCTGCCTAACTTGCCTCTCTGACAGTCTTTCAGTCTTTCTCCTTGTTGGCGTACCACTCAGTGAGTCCTTCTGATTCCACACCAAGTGCCTGGTGTGGTATTAGGTGTTTCATGGGTCCAAGACTATACTTGAGCAGCCTTGGTTTTAAGAAGCTGGTATGTGGCATTTGAACAGTTGTGAAGTAACTGTAAGGGGCAAGCCAGCCTTTCTGGGCACCTGGCTCCTTCAGTGGCTTCTATAGCCCCATTTGGTGAGTCCTCCTTATCAACTGCTTCATGCATTGCATCGCACAGGTGCTGTGTGCAGGCGTGCATGAAGGTGCCTTGAAGTCTAAAATGCTTCCTGCATGCTAAGAGTGGTGGTGTCTGCAATAATGCATGCTGGCAATGAGGGTTTGATGCAGATGTGTGCCAAAAAGTGCTGTAAGAAAAATATCTTGACTGCTACTTTAGTGCTTTTTTTTTTGAAGAATCCAAAAAAATTCTTTGAACTCATGCACATTTTCAGGCTCAATCGATTTTTTTATAGCCGTGTGGGAAACCCTGGGAAAAAATTTACTACGGAAATCCTTCCAGACATTCTAAGTTTCATCTTGGGCAAGATAATTGCTATTGGACAATTTTGACATGTGCTGTAATGACTTACTGAATCTGATACTGCTGTTTTTACCATCAACCACAATTCATTGTTTAGAGAAAAGAATGCTGTTATGTAGCAGTTTGGAAAATACTTTTTTTCCTCCTTGCACAGTGCGTCCCTTTTGTACTCCTAAAGCTCATCTTAATGAAAGAGCCTGTGGCTTTGGAAGAGAGAGGGTTTTTTTTCTTTTTTTTTTCCTCCAGAAGTTCCTCTGTGATAACTGAAAACTTTCCTTCTCTGCTTTTCCTCCCAACAGCAGTGGTTTAGGCAAACTATGAACGCTGTGAGTGGAGTTTCAGGCCTTTGGAGACCTTCCTATTTATAGTGTTTTTTACTTTTGGAGATAGCACTGACTGAGAAGAAAAGATATTAACAGCATAAAATTCTCAGAATTGTTACAATTGTGCTGAATTATCCTTCTACACAGAAGGGAAAATAAATTCTTTAAGAGGAATGGTCCTTCTGGCATACAGCTTTCACAAGCAGAGTCTATCATTAATAATGTTTTATTGAAATGTCTCCCCATTCCTTCCCTCTTTTTTCCTCCCCTCAGTTCTTAGGGACCTTTCTGTGCAGGGCCTTTGACCCTGGAATGGGGAAAACCAGATAGACAACCCTTAGGCTTCCTCTTCTAAACCTTTATGCTACACCAAAAATCATAGGCATACATTTCCTTCCAGATAGCAACTGCACACTTCTGAGAGTTTTAAAAAGCCCAGGAACACCATTCCCTGCTTCCTCCTCGCACCATCTCCTATAACGCATGCAAAATCCCTGGTGTTATTACAGGAGTGTTACTCATATTGTTCAAATAACTTTGGTTTTACTCCTGTAGCACTGCAAATATTTAACCCTGTTTTGGTGTTCATAGTAGGCTAGCCCATCAACCCTAGAGAGTTTAGTGTCTGTAGAGCTGTACTTCCTGTTATCAGTCATTCTGCAAATACTCTGTACTGCACAAGAGTAGCTCCATGTTTAGGTATTACCTCTTTTCCAGCTTGGGTTTAGTTCCTTGATGAGATGGCTCTGGTGGTTGTCCCTCAAAAAAGGGAATAGCTGCAGTGATCAGTTGATTAGCCTGGGCTTTCAGATAACTGAAGAGAAGATGAAGGTAGTGTTAAAGGTGGCACTGAGTAGAAAATGAAAATAAATAAAAATACTCTAACTTTCATGCTGTTGGAAAATAATGATACAGTAATGATAATTTTATATTAAAAACATATAATACAGTAATTCAGACTAAATAGGTCTCAATATATTTTTTGCATGTAGTCCATATAGTTATTTTTAGTAACTGCCCAAACTATTTGAGAGAGGAATCTGCTGTTGGCATGCATTCTTTAAAAATAATGGCAGAGTTCTGTTACTTCATACATGCTGCTCAGTCTTTTCAGTGCTGAGGATATGCACAGCCAAGCCATGCTGATAAAAGGCTTCCCGATCAGCTTGTATTCCTTAATATCTTGCACTTTTTCGTAGCCTACCCGTGCTTATTGAAATTTTCCTTAATGTTTAGGTACCTACTACTGCTGACAGTAGTATCAAAAAAAAAGAAAAAGAAAATGCAAGAGGGTGAATAAAAAAAAAGCAGGGGGTGGGGAAGCTATAGAGATGTTTTGGTCCTCTGTCTCTCCTCAGATTTGATCGCTAACTGTTCAAGTTTGGTCTCATGTGCATAACATAAAACATCTTACTTGAGCGTACTGGAGGTTTCAGGCAGCGTGTCAAGTTATTTGCTTCATGGTCATGTGGAACTGGCAACTGCTGTGTCTTTCTGTGAGCGACTGTGCAAAGTTCCTCTTGGATGTTTTTGCTGAGAGCTGTGAGAATATACCTGTTAATTCTAAGAGCCTTTGTTTTAAAGGAATGAATCTTGATACAGAGTAGTGTAAAAAGATGGGATTTGCTTTAAATAGCTTTTTAAAAAAAAAAACAAAAAGCAAAAAAAGAATTAATGTGCTGTGATGACAAAGGGTATCTTTCAGCTGACTTTCAGCAGCCAACAGCTGGCATTTTTAAATACCTAGTTCTAGGATGCTGCAGAAGGTCTGTTATTTAAACTTTGTAAGAACTGTAAGTATGTGTGAAATTCTGCAGATTAAATTGATCCTTATGATCTCTCAACCAACGAATAGCATGACCTGTGGATTAATACTGTAATAAATCTCTGCTTGCATGCCTTATTCTTTTTGTCCTTAGTTCAGATACTTTTTGTAGCATTCGTTAGAGCTACAGCTTCATTTTATATACTTTCCTGTGTGAATGGGAAGAAGAATGTTACAGTGGTGCTGTACTGAGGCCAATTTGGAAAGTGCAACATGTAGAGGCAATCTGGGCCTTTGCAGTTATAAAACCCAAGTACCAGGAGTGTAAGTCTAGCATTACTGAAGGTATTTCAGAGGCATCAGGTCCTCTGTTAAACTATGGTTACTTTGTACCCCTCCTGGTGTGGATTTTGGTATCAGAACTAAATGTATTTAATTCCAGAAAGGTATGTTTTAATGACAAGAGTGGTTATGTGATATAAAACTGGAGTACCTATTGCTATTATTTCCTTGCTTCTTGTGCTCCTTTCAGTGTAGGACTGGAAGTCTAGGCAACACACATCTGTGTTATTTCCTCAGTTAATTTAGTTGTTTGGGTTCGTTAGCTTTTCCCTTACAGGAGTCATTAAGAGACAGGCCTTACATATACTTGCTTCGGGGTCAAGAGAAAACCATTCATCTGGACCCCAGGGATTTGACCTGTAAAGAAAAGTAATGGTAACCTTGTCTGATGCAGTAGTAGTTGCACTCTCCCTTAATGACTGGGGACTATATGAGAAGTTCACTGTAGGACCTGAGGAGAAGAGCAAGGGTCATGGCAGCACAAGTAGGGTTAAAACAGGTCAGGAAATAACTCAGGTGTTAGGAAGACTAGGCTAGTCTGTAATATATAAGGTGAGAAATGATTACATTTCATTGTGACTGTTTTTTCCAGCACTAAAATAAAATGAATGCATCACACAACGTCTGTTAGGACTTCTCTGTCTGCATAGTGCTTTGTTTTTGTTCTTGAGAAAAAGCACTGATTATCAGTACAGAAAAATCATTGCAAACTAATAGGTGACTTGAAATATCTTGTTAATTCTCTATCATCCATTTTTAAATATATAGAACTGTGAAGTATTTTACTTTTCACTTTGGGGAAGAGAGTTAAAGTGAACCTACAAAGATGCAAAATCTTTGTAACTGTGTGCCTGCTTACTGGTACCTGTGAATATGGGCTCAATCTTTTGGGCTAAAAAAAGCCCCCAAAACCAGAATGTGTACAGAAAGACAGGTCTATTGAATGTGCTTTCGACTTCGTTGTGCATACTGAAAGTATCACCTTTGTCATTCAGCAACTGTCTTGCTGAAACGAAACAGACATAGGTAATGGGGACTCTTCTTAGAGCCAAAAAGTTAGGAAGTTTCTGTTTATATTCTGAGATGAATGTGTTTATAACATGGCAACCAAGTCTCTAGCAATATCTTTTTGAGAATTTAAAGACCCTAAATCTTTAAAGTCCTATAAGCCTTGGGAGGTGCTTCATATTTCTTGTATCAAAGTATCATTTCTTGCTTAAGTTACCGTGATGGAAAAAGATACCTAAATTTGAATACTAGGTTCTTGTGTGTGTGTGTGCGGGCGCGCGCGTGTATGTATATGAAATCCATTATTTTAATAGCTTTGTCCAGGACCATGTGTAGACCTTGTGCTTTTGCTTGTTCCTGTGTAGCTTGCAAAATGATTTCTAGTATATCTTTGATCCTTTTGAAGTGCATTTTTTTATAAACTTACTTTAGTGCAGGCACCTCCCTTCATCTCTTTTTTGATTGTTCACAACAGAATTTTAAAAATACTTATCAACACATGAGCTATATTTGGTCTTAGTTTTTCAGTTTTCACAGCATATGGACTGTCAGTTTCAGTTTTGTCATAACATCACTTAGGTTCTCAGTTTAATTTATAAAAAGTTGCTGAGAGTGCATTCAGCCAATGTAGACTGATGCTTGTTGACCAGCTCTACCTCATCCTTTCTCTGTGCTATACAAGGCATCATACTGTTTCATCTTCAAAGCTGGGTCCTTTTTGCCATGGATTCATTCTATTAAGAGGAGTACAGCATGTGTCTCTTCGACTTGAGAGTTCCACATATGAAAGGCTTAATATATCTGACACTTACCAGCTTGCAGAATTGAAGAGACCTGTTCTTATGCCATTGATCCTTGTCAAGAATCATGGGTAGCTTTATAAGCAACCATATCCATCTGTAGTATTAACTGGAGAGTGGTAGATTAACCAACTGTATTGGTTTGGGAGGAGAGTTGTCTGCCTGAACTATGTGTTTGGAAAGAATGCATGAAAAGGGGGAAAAAAATTCCCTTTCCCAGTAACGATTCTGTCTAGATGATCAGCTTTAAGAAGACTTGAGTGAGGGTTAGAAGAATGCGAGCGCAGTCATGCTGTTTTGTCAGCCAAAGATGTCTCATTTTTGCAGACTGTTGAAATAATGCCAGAGACCCTTGTGCCAAGCCCAGATAACTGGTTAGTCCAATAGCTTAAGAATTGCAGACTCTGGTACCCATCACTGTAGCTTTTACGTGAGATTTGAGTTCGCCTGATTAAAGTAGAAGTAAGCCTGACTCCTCTGTATGCACCAGTGGATGCAAAATTAAATCTGAACATGGTATATGTAATAAGTAAATTAATTATTAGACTGTTCAAAGTAAGAGTTTAAAAAGTTTGTAGACAATGGAGGGTAGTGCTGGTATTTGGAAAATGTCGTACTGTTTAAACCTTATGCTCTAACTTGAAAACTCCATGAATTGTTCTGTAAAACACTCACACTCTCTCTCACACTCTC
>VXAL01012062.1:4196-17536 GCA_013399475.1 Chauna torquata
TGGTACACCATGGGCTGCAGGGGGACAGCCTGCTCCACCATGGTCCTCACCATGGGCTGCAGGGGAACTTCTGCTCTGGTGCCTGGAGCACCTCCTCCCCCTCTTTGTTCACTGACCCTCATGTCTGCAGGGCTGTTCCTCACTCCTCTCTCTCCCAGTTGCTGTTGCGCAGCAGTTTTTTCCCCTTTCTTAAATCTGCTCTCACAGAGGCACAAACAACATCGCTCATTGGTTCAGGTCTGGCCAGCGGCAGGTCCCTTTTGGAGCCAGCTGGAGCTGGCTCTTATCTGACATGGGGCAGCTTCTGGAATCTTCTCACAGAAGCCACCCCTGTGGCCCCCTGCTACCAAACCTTTACCACGTAAACCCAATACAGTATTAGATGTCCTAGGCAAGACTGAAACCTCACCAGTAGGAGCTCGATAACTCCAGACTCTGTAACTCCGGTCATCTTAGAAACGAGACTTCATTCATCAACAATTGGCCCCACTTCTAGGGGTGATTTCAATGGACCCCACCCCTGGGATTAGTTTGATTAGCACTGTACCAGTAACACTTTGAATATACATACATATATATATATATGTGCAGACACACATATAAGTAATAATCACATTTGCTGCTTTCCCAGTAGTAATTTTGTAGTAACTTGTAATATTTAAATATATACTTGCTGTTAATATTGATTGTTGGTACTGTTGAAATCTTGTCCTTGCTTTTCTGGTAGCAGTGTAGTAACTCGATATATACTTTTTTTATTAATCATAAGTATACTTGATTTATTAATAATAATTTGTAATAATCTCTAATAAAGAAATGTTAAGAAACAAAAACCTCTGTGTCCTTGTGTATTACAGAATCCTGAGAGTCCACCGTCATGACCTTTACATACCTGCAGGCCAGATAACCCTTTACGTCATGACACTATCATGAGACTTATTGAAGTCCTTTGTCCTTCTGAAGAAGAAGGAAACTCAGGGATTTTCTAGGACATCCCAAATGGCACAAAACATTATAGTTAAGCAACTGAATCCTACCTCAGATTTTTTTTGATAACTAGGAAAACTCAGGTCAACCAACTCAAATGTAGACATTTACAGCTAAATCTATCATCTAATGTTATGAAGAATTGAGTTCCACATCATGACTACTAGTGGAGTGTTGGGAGGCCTCACTTGGGGCTGGTCAAGGCAATTAAAGCATCTTGCTGCCTGAAGGCACAGTCTACTCCAATAAGGTACTGGCTCTTTCAGCTGAACATGGTTTTGTACAAGCTACATATGTTTCATTGCAGCATGCTTGCAGGGTCTAGATATATGATGGAAAAGGTAGACAAGCCTGGTAATTATTTTTGAATAATTATTCCAAAGTTCTAAACAAAGTGTTAGATTCATCATTTTAGAGGTGTTGTGCACGCCCACAATTAGGGTTGTAGGCATGTATGGGACAAATACAACTGCTGTATAAAGCAGCACCCAAGCAGTTAGTTTGAAGATCTCAGTGATATAGGCATGTTGGCTGGGTTGACAAAGCATCAAATAAGTATCTGAGAAGTTTTAAAGGAATTAGATCTTATTTCACTAAGATCCTATATGAAAATGTGTGAATGTGTATGTGTGTGTGCAGCTGCTGAAGTTTGCTGATGTCCTAGAATTTTTGGAACTACTTATTTTAGGTTTTTATTCATAAAATCTCAAAAAAAAAAAAAGATTAATAATATGTCAAGTTGTGAGCACAAGATAAATTGTAATTTAATGTTGGCTATTTAAAAAGTAAATGTTCCTAATTAATTTTATGCATAAAAACTTATGTTTCATTATAGGAAAATCAGGCTGATCTTGGAAGACAGAAATTTAATTGAGAGGCAGAGAATCCTGAGACTGACTTAAGCAAGGAACATTAGTCACGAGAAAAGACCATGCAAGTCAAAAAGTAGTAAGAAAAGTATAAAAGCTATAAAGTAAGCTGAGTTGAAAATTAATTATTTCTTCCTTATTGATTAGAGGGATTTATCATTATTCATGAAAAATAAATAGTTTAGTCTGAGCCTATACTGCAGGGTAAAAAACCAGTCTGGTGTGTTTTACAGACCAGGTCACCTGCATCTCCAGCTTGGGAGACTTATTACTATGTATGTACCAGGTATTGCCACATATTGCCATCGCAGCTCCCATTTGTGCCAGAATTTCAGTTGGTTGGGAATGACAGGCTGCTACCATGAACAGTCTAGTATCTAAAAAACTATATATATATATGTATATGAAACAACAGATTGTTTTGAAAAATTGTTTTAAAGATGGCATGTCAGTAATTTTATTACACCTTTTCTTAATTTTTGGTTTTATTATTCATATACTAATTGCAGTAAGTGGCAATCAAAGGGAGATTCTGAGTTGAAAATGTACAAAATGGTTCTTTTACCACACATTGTCACAGCTGCTCTTGACACAACACTTTCCTAAGTCTTTATACAAAATCATAAAATAAAAAGGCTTTTTCACTGAGAAGCACTTCTAATAAGCAGTTTTAGAAGGAAGTCCTAAACATATTTTAATTCATTATTATTTTTCTGACAACAGTAAACAATAACATAATTATAGCACTTTTTTTTTCAAAGGCGTTATTGTCATGAATAATTTTTCTTTTTATTATTAAACCAGAAGTCCCAAGAAGCAGTCAAATTTTATCATGTAAAGTATGCTACAAAACAGATATGAAAAAAACAGTTCATACAGACAAAAGTGGCAAATTGACGAAAATTCAATTTCATGTTGGTATGTTAGGTCAAATTCATTTTTGAAGTTATACTGCAGATAATTCTGTAGGTTTTTTTGAAAGATGATCAGTCATTTTTTTTCCTCCTGATATTTTAAAAGACTTGTTAGCATATTTTTTGCACAACGGTACATGTGGGTGTGTTGAGCAGCTGTGATTGTTTTCTGAAAACTCATGATACACAGTGGACTAAAAAATGTATTCTGCTAATCATTAGTAGGGAAAATAGTAATAATAAGATATATATATATATTATTTTTTTTCTTTGGACAGAGTCTGGAGTAAGTAAATCATCAATGCCAGCCCCCTGAGATTCAGTTCATCCCTGATTCTCCTTGAAATGATTTGCTACAAAGCTGGTAACAACCCATGACAGCTACCACACTACTTAGATATTGCAGGCTGGCATATTCAAGGTAGATTAAAAATGCTCAATCCACCTGTTCAAATGGAGGAAGTGTCAAGGAGAGCTATTATTCTCCATAACTATACTATGGATGCTTATAGTCCACATGACAGTCTTTTTAAGTTTGGCATGTACATTATTAATATCTGATTTGGAAAAGCGCTTTTGAAATTTAATTGCAGTAAGGTTTTTCTTTTCTTTTCTTTTCTTTTCTTTTCTTTTCTTTTCTTTTCTTTTCTTTTCTTTTCTTTTCTTTTCTTTTCTTTTCTTTTCTTTTCTTTTCTTTTCTTTTCCTTTCCTTTCTTTGCTTTTCTTTGCTTTGCTTGTGCCCAAATGAGATCTAATAAATATGTGTGACAAAATGCAGGAAATTTTTTAACTGTATGGTTGATCTATGTTTTAGTATTTTTCAAAACATTTGGAGTTTACCCTTGTAACTCAGTGCATTCTCTTTAGCAGTGGTGGACAACAGATTATTTTGAAAAAGGTTAGAAATACCCAGAATCTGTGATGGGCATATGTGCAATGATATGCATTTTAAAGGATATAGCCTAATCCATATCCAGCACTTTGGTGCATAAGTTTTGCTTCTAATTTAAAACTTTCTTTCTTTCTCTTTCTTTCTCTTTCTTTCGTTCTTTCTTTCTTTCTTTCTTTCTTTCTTTCTTTCTTTCTTTCTTTCTTTCTTTATTTCTTTCTTTCTTTCTTTCTTTCTGTATTTTATTCCACACTAAGCATTCATGTATTCTCTCTAAAACATTTTTAATCTTGACAATATATTGACTGTAATGAACTATATAGAGGGTAATAAATTCTACAGAAACATTATGAATTTTATTTTCTTCTATTAATTTTCCTGACATTACTCTGGATGATCTTTTCTTCTTGTACTGTGAAGGAAAGAAATTCAACATTTCTGACTAGCTTTTTCAATAACATTATTTTGTATGTATTTTTCACATCTCATTTGATTATTTGCTTCTTTGAATGAAACATGCTCAGTTCATTGTTCTGTAAAGAACTTTTACTTACTTACACACAATCATTTACTCAGCATATTCTATTGCTTATTAACAAGCAGGGAAAAAAAAAAAAAAAACTGTTAGAAAGTCACATTCCTCTATATAACAAACATTAACAAGTTCTTTGCCCAAGAGAAACCTATACCCAGAAATGGAAAAGCTGTTTATACTTTATTCTATAATTCATTTTTCTATGGTTGTTTGTCATAGAATGAATCATAGAAATGTTTGTGTTGCAAGGGACCTCAAAAATCACCCAGTTCCAACCCCCCTGCCATGGGCACCTTGCACTAGACCAGGTTGCTCAAAGCCCCATCCAACCTGGCCTTGAACACCTCCAGAGATGGGGCATCCACAACTTCTCTGGGAAACTTGTTCCAGTACCTCACCACCCTCTGAGTAAAGAATTTCTTCCCTATATCTAACTTGAATCTGCACTCTTTCAGTTTAAAGCCATTACCCCTTGTCCTATCAATACATGCCCTTGTAAAAAGTCCCTCTATCTTGTCAGTGGCTAGTACACTTTTGAGGGTAAAGCTAGCTGTATTTTAATTAGATATCAGTGAATATTTTAATAAGGACTGGTTAACAGTTAATGTAATTTACAACTGGTAAGGTTTTCAAAATATTAAAATATGTATCTGGTACTGAAATGCTGTATTTTTATTTTAAGAAAATAGAAGAAAAATCTTGCAGTCCTAATTTTCCAATGTGCTATGCAAAGATACTGAAATATGTCAATGAAACCATGATGTAGAATTAGGGCCATGTACATATATGATAACAGCAGTATAGGCTGCACAAGGATTTTATTGTTTTACATTACTGTGGCCAAGTAGAAGTAAGATTGACAGGGCAGGATTCAGCAGCCCACACTAAGTCTCCAAAAATGTCACAGGATATCAAAGATATTTATGTAAGTTTGACAGATATGACACTAACCTTTTACTTAGTCCTAGTATGGTCAGGTGAAACACTGGAGGTCATTTGAAAAAGAAAAAGAAAA
Organism: Chauna torquata; assembly: GCA_013399475.1. NCBI lineage: Eukaryota > Metazoa > Chordata > Aves > Anseriformes > Anhimidae > Chauna > Chauna torquata. Next base: position 9,406 of record VXAL01012062.1, read on the forward strand.
AGAAAAAGAAAAAGAAAAAGAAAAAGAAAAAGAAAAAGGCATACAGCCAGCTGAATCCTACCCTTGGGACGCATTTTGTTGAGTTCTTGCAAGAGCAAGAAGTTGAAGGAAAGGAGTGTACAGAAACTGTTCTTTAAAAGGTTGTCTTTACTAATGTCTGAAGGTATTTGAAATAGACCTATGGGCAGGTGTCTTCAAGAGTTGTCCAAATTTAAGACTCTGTAGGTGATCTGGGTGTCCAACCACTCATTAGGAACAGTAAAGGTCTAAGCAATAAAATGAATAAAACTTAGTTCAGTCTACCCAAAATGAGACATTTGGTGTAGGAATCTCTCGTTTACATGAAGGCATCTAGTCATTTCTGGCACCTTGAAGTATATTTCCTAGCTTCCACCTTGCTGTAGGAGGAGATAGATCTTTTAAACTTTCAGTGCCATAGTTACCGGTCCTGTGCAGATATCCTCTATATTTTTGTGAGTCTAGTATGCAGTTATCCACCAAAATTTAGACAACCAAATCTCACCCTAGTGCTAGGTCATATAAACTGCTGTCGAGAATCTATTTGCTGTATTGATGAAATCTAAATAACCTACAGTGGGAACTTAAATTACCTATGACTGGCATGTATAAACATCTATCACCTATAGATAACAACTTGGATTTAGAGACTATAACTCAAAATTTTCCTATAAATTGCAGCTACTGGTCCAGAAGAAAACTGATGTCCCAGACATCTTTCTGTTTCATATCTATCATCCTTGTGACGTTGCCTGGAATAGCATAAAGACATTTTGTTTAGCTAACTGAAACTAATCACCTACATTTTAGATGTCTGAATTTACGTAAATTGGATTATATAAAAATTATTTTTCAGAGGTTGCATAGATGCTAATGGTGTTAATGTAGCCACCACGACAAAGTTTCATGTGGCACATTGATTACTAGATTGTAGTGTAGTTAAAATTCCTATATATTGTGTTCATATCAAAGAAAATTTGTGAAACTTAGAAAATTTACTTCCAGTATCTGTGCCATAGAGTTCCAGCAGGGCCTTGGATGAATAAGTCAGTGTCAGATTCAAATAGGAAATGAAAAACACAGATGTAGATTTTCATAAAGTATGCTTGGATGCTGCCCAGTCTTAGAAATGCCTTGTGGCCTTACTCTTGATATTATGGTGTTAATAAATAGAAGGGATTGGAAACACTGGAAATATGAATCTTTTGGAACTGCAAAAAAGTCTTACATAGCTGAGGACTATTTACAAAATATATGACTGAAATAATCAATATTGGTAGTGTTGAAATGCTAATTTGTGGCTTCTGTGTTGAAAGCATTTCTATTTATGTTTACAAAACACAACAATTTCCTGGGAGAGTCATATTCCGGGGTAATTAAGATATTATTAAGATATTATTAGTAAGACATCCAGCTAAACATTTCTAATTAATTTGATAACATTTTTTATGAGACTTAATTATGTTTATATAGTAGATGTTGACTAGTTCATTAACTATCTTTGGAGTGGTTATTTATTTAGCATTAAGTATGAGAGATCCTGAAAAGCATCATGGGTTGACCACATCTCTAAAGACTCAGTCTACATCGTGTCACTATTTTCTGGAATAGTAATATTTAAAACTTTTAAAATATATAAGCTGTTTTGTCTCTACAGATCTCCAGGGCTAGGTCTCCCTAGCTTCTGTCTTAAATGACCTGTCCTCAAGAAATATATCTTCCTAAGACAATAGAATACTATGCTAATATCATAAAGAATCATTGTAGAGTCCCTGCTTATACTTTTTTTTTTTTTTTAATGGAATATGCCTTCTTCTCTGTAGTGTGATACAGTTGACTTTTTCTTAGCTTGTAATCTTCTGGGGCTTCCTCAACTCCACAGTTTTATGAAGTTGTTTTACACAAGGAGGTACTGGTTCCTTTTCTGGATTTCAACAAGAAAGCCACAAACACTCTCAAGTAGTAGTAACGATTTTATTAACATCCTAGAACTAGAATCCTGCCTAACTGTCACATAAGTAGGACGGCTAAGGTTACTGATATTCAGTCTTTGGATTATGTTGTGGTTTAACCCTGGCAGGCAGCTAAGCACCCACATCTGCTTGCTCCCTCCCCCAACAGTGGCATGGAGAAGAGAATCAGAAAGGAAAAAGTGTGTGGACTCACAGGTTGAGCCAAAGACAGTTGAATAGGTAAAGCAAAAGCTGTGCGTGTAAATGGAGTAAAATAAGGAATTCATTCACTGCTTCCCATCAGCAGGCAGATGTTCAGCCACTTCCAGGAAAGCAGGGCTCATCACAGGTAAAATTACATGGGAAAACAAATGCTGTCATTCCAAATGTTCCCCTCCTCCTCCTTCTTTCCGCCTGGCTTTTATTACTGAGCATGATGTCATATGGCATGGACTATCCCTTTGGTCAGTGGGGATCATCTATGTCCCAACTTCCTGTCCACCCCAAGCCTGCTTGCTGGCAGGACATCATGAGAAGTAGAAAAGTCTTTGACTTTGTGTAAGCATTGCTCAGCAGTCACCAAAATATCAGAATGTTATCACCACTATTTTCACTGCAAATCCAAAACACAGCATCATACAAGCCTCTACAAAGAAAAGTAACTCTATCCCAGCCAAAACCAGGAAAGATTCTTTAACAATACATGAATAATATATATGGATAAATGTTTATTTATTTGTATAAGACTGCTGTTGTTTAGTTGTATATCATATTTCAAGTTTTGGTGACATTTAATTTTTTTTCTCAGAAGTTTTCACTTTTTGCTTCCTTTAAATCTTTAGAACAACTAGAAACCATTCTAGATTGCACCATAAAGTAAAAGCTAGAGATTCCTACTTAGGGTTTCTTATGCTACAGGTGTATAGATAATATAAAATAAAACTAAATCTTTATTTCTGATACATGTAGGTAAAATTAATTCAAACAAGATTCTATTTATACATTTAATTATTTTTTTATCTTACTTTCTTCTTATGTTCATTTATTAACATTAACTTGTTACTGAATTTTGCTAGGTATTTCAGTAAGTATTCTATAAAAACAGTTATTGTATGTCTAGAAAGCCATTTTTAAGTATCTAAATGAAACATATTTCAGTTCACTGGCTTGTACAGTGAACACAGAATTTTGGCTAAGCAGGTAGTATGGCTATGAGAGAGGGAGTGCTCTGGACTTCCCAGTTTTCCTAGGTCTTCACAATTCTCAGGACATGCAGATAACTCTACTTTCCAGTTGTCTGGACAAACACAGTTTTGCAAAAGGTTATTATAGACTAAAAATAAATTAACAAAATAAATGTTTATTGTGTACTTAGAACAATATATTTTACATTAATCCAACACGGCCACTGGAAAAGTTAAATGCAACATAGGAAACCAAGGAACAAATATTCAGGAATATTACTGTCAACCAGAGTAAGACAGCTCATATGTTGCAAGTAGAATTATAAATTAAAAGATTGGAGTCTAATTCTAATCAATGTTGATGGCCAAAGGAATGGAATATAAATGCTGAAAGCTGCCTGCAAGAAGTTATTTTGCAAAAGTAATTTTAATGCATTACTGTCATATAGAAAGATTGCACTGATGTTCATTTATCCACATTATTTCTTCAGCTTGTGTTTATTTCTCAACAACTGAAATTGGACTTTGAGATAATCATGTCTTATATTGTTTGCAAATGATTTTGCATATTATTAACAGAAAAGACATCTTTTTCTGAGAGATGAAAGGTACCAGTTTAGTCTTGTACATGGGCTATTGGAGGACATTGTAAATCTGCAATTTATACTGCTTATAGTATCCAGAACTCCAATAATTTTAATTTCTTTAACTGCCTGAACAATGTTCCTGTATCAGCTATGCCAGAAGAAAGCTTGTTAATACATGAACATCCTTTCCAGCCCTTCCATTTGACCTTGCAGATCTCTTTCCCCTCCAGAACAAGAAGTTACTTGAAGCCTTATGTTCTGAGACATGAAAAGCAGGAGTGGACATAGCTGAGAAAGCACAAGAGAGCAAAAATAGCATAATGAATAAAAGCTTTGAGATGATGAGTAGAATCAAGAAACCAAAGTAAATACACAAGTACACAAAGATTATCATCATATGCTTTATGGTACCAAGATGGTTCCATTGGTAATAGTAGTGTTATTTTTTTTTTTTCCCTACCCGTTATTTTCTGATTTCATGTCTGCATTCAAATTATCTCATGCATATCTTTTTTTTTCTAATTAGTAATTTTCTAGCTGTGATTGCTAAAGATAAGAAAAAGTGAAAACTTTTGTTAATGAGTTCATGTTCTTGAAAAAAATAGACAAGCTTCCACTTACAGAATTCTATCTTCATGTCTGACAGAGAAACTTCACAAGACTGGTAGAGTAGGAAGATTTGAGTTCAGTTTAACTGTTGTTGTGTTTCCCAGTTTGGAAGAAGATGACTTTGGTTCTCTTTGTTTAAAATTTTTATGAAGCCCTTGCTGAAGTCTGGCCTTACCCTCCCTTCACCGAATATCTCAGGATGACCAAAAGACTGCTTAGTGCTTCATTCAAAGTTCATCTTATGTTGCCAATGTCAATTTCAGTGCAGCCTCCAGGATGTTCTTCTGTTGGCTAAAAGCCAAAGCTGCTGCAGTAGCAGCAACATCAGCAGGTGCTAATATCAACTATTAACTTTGCTTCTAGGATATCTAGTGTAAGTATAATTAATTAATTTTTAAAAAAGAAAGGAGTAAAGCTGGTCTTTGTGAATGTGTCTAAAAGACACTAAAATGTTAATCAGATCCAAGACTATAGAATCATAGAATGGCTTGGGTTGGAAGGGACCTTAAAGATCATCCGGTTCCAACCCTTCTCCCATGGGTGGGGATGCCACCCACTAGATCAAGTCGCCCAGGGCCACATCCATCCTGGCCTTGAACACCTCCAGGGATGGGACATCCACAGCTTCTCTGGGCAGCCTGTTCTAGTGCCTCGCCACCCTCACAGTAAAGAATTTCCTCCCAACATGCAATCTAAATCTCCCCATCTCTTTCAGTTTAAATCCGTTCCCCCTTGTCCTATTGCTATCTGCCCACGTAAAAAAAGTCACTCTGTGTATTTTTTAGAAGCCCCCTTTAAGTACTGAAAGGCCGCTATGAAGTCTCCCCAGAGCCCTCTCTTCTCCAGGCTGAACATCCCCATCTCTCTCTGCCTTTCTTCATAGGGTGGTAGTATTAGCAACCAGTTATCCTTATACTACCTTTTATTTTTACAGAGAAGCCCAGCTTCATCCATGTAAATAGTCCAGTCTTCATGGAACTTCTTGTAACAGCTGGTGAATAGAGTTTAATAAAGTGAATGGTACATGATGTAATTAGCATACTTTCAGCATCAATACTGTATTCTAATCAAAGTAAATCTATTGAACTGCTTGAAATTAAGAAAATAATCTCAAACACTGTAAAATATCTTACCTACATAGAGCTATAGTTCACAAGTTGTCTCCCAAATAATCTATTGTCTGTCTAGCTTGCAAACTATTTTGCTGGTGTCTGTGAAAGATTGTTGTGCTATTCAAACTTACTTACCTTCTTTCTTTCTTTATTTGCTTTCTTATCTTAAAAATATCACAGATAGTTCTTGAAACAGATATTTTATTTATTTGTTCCTGGCTTTATTTGTCTTCTGTTTCTTGATTATTTTTAATTTTAAAAAATTATTTTATTACCTACTATAATAGATTGCATTTTGGAAACATTACATAATGAATATATATTTCATAGGAGACTAGCTAGAATTTAAAGAGTGAAAAATTTAAAGAAATAAAATTGAAGGTATGTGAACAAAATGCAAAACCACAATATACAGATTTATTTGATACTCCTGTAACTATACTCAATCACAGAATGTTTTATTCTGTGTGAGAGTTATGCCTTTCAGTAAAGACGAATATAGTCAATTCATGTGAATATAAGAATCTCAAGGTTTCTCAGGTCTCAAGATCTCCATCTCAGATTTCAAGGACTGGGCCATTTGTAATAATAATAATAATAATAATATAACAGCAAAAGCTCAAAACAATATTAAAAAATTATGGAAGGTTTATACAGTGTTTAGCTTCCAAATTTCACTACCATTAATCAAGATAAAATACAGTCAATGTCCATTAAACTATTAGTGTTTGAAAATGTAGATTCACTAACACTGGTCAGAAGTGGTTTGCTTCTAATCAAAACACTCTGTATGAAGCTGGGATATGTAAAGGGCCACTCACAATTTCTTTTAATATTCATTTATCTCCAGAACTATAATGCCCCAAACGGTATGATGTTGATATTAATGTCAGTTGTCTGCTGGAAGAACAGTGAGCTTGCAACAACAAAAGGCAACAACAAAGAGATTTTCAAATGTGCAAACAAAGAGAAAAACAACAAAAGGGAGACCAATTGTGATAAGGACAGGAAAGAAAAACAGCTTCGATAAAGTATGCAGTCTAAGCTAAATAACAGCACTAGAAGGTGACCCTGATTTTTTTTTTTTTTTTAATGTTTATTTCCATTTTTACAGTCCCTGCAGCATCAGTTCCAATCATTTTGGGTAGTGCTGTTTGAAGATTTTAGACAAAAAACAAAGCTGGCAAATTTAGCCTTCACACTTTGTTTACAAAGACATAGTGTAAAGCCAGCAAAAGTAGCATCCTTCCCTTTAATTTGACACAAACTCAATGCATTTTTCAGTGCTACATTCTGTTTTGTTTCAGTGGTGTCTTATCAAGACAAAATGGTTAAAAGGTATATTCTATGTGCAGATAGCCACAGATACTCACACCAGAGATGAAGAATTGAATAAAAGATATTAGACAACGCTTATGGTGTTAATTCTTAACTACAGCGTAATTGTCTTCCTGGCTTCCAGGTGCAGGACATTGTGTGCATGGGCATCACTACTGTTCTGAACTGCATTCTCATGCTTCCAGGGAAGACACCAGCTGGCTGTGAATCTCTGGCTCTGCTTCAAGTCACCTCGTTTCTGAAGGTGAATTCTGCCGGAATAGCCCATGGAGAAATCAGTCTGTGCTGCCTGCATGTTGATGGATGAATTAGGATCCACATGACTATACTAGCAAAGTAAATGGGGTCCAGGCATGGGTTAGAGCATTGAGATTCTGTTGTCCGTGATAGTTTATTATCGTTCTGCTTCTTAGTATGCTTCTGGATGGTGTCAACAAGTTAACAAGTTTTCTTTCAAATCCAACAGCCCAGCATGCAGTGTAGTATGGATAAGTTTCTTTTTCTGTGAGACAGGACGGATTAGATAACCTGTTCTGGTTAAAAAATAAAAATAAAAAAAGCATCTGGGGATGCCATTAGGAACACTGAGGTTAAACCAAAGGATGGTAGGACAACATCTGAGGGTGGCAAGACTAACGGGAGCATCTAAACCACTTCAGGGAATGCTGCAGATTCAGGAGCACATCTGAAATGTTTGTATACTAATGCATGCAATATGAGGAACAAACAGGATGTACTGGAAGCTTTGATCCTTTCCCAGAGCTATGATACTACTGGTATCATTGATATTAGATACTATTGATATTACACAAGGCTGGTGTTGCCAGCAGAATTTTGGGTTTCTTGACCATGGGATGGTCTACATGACACCAGGCCTGCTGGTGTCTGATGGGTTGTACCTTTCTCAAAGGGGTGAAAGGATTTTTGCACAGTAGTTAGCAGGGCTGATTAATAGGGCTTTAAACTATATTTGAAGGGGGAAAGGGATAAAACCAGGCCTGCCAGTGATAAGCTATGGGATGGCACACCAAAATCTGGTGGACTGCATGCTAATGAGATCCTTCGGTCTACTTGACGAACTGCTAGGTACAATGAAGCACATTTGAAATATTTCTACACCAACACACACAGCATGAGGAGCAAGGAAGAGAATCCAGAAGACTTGGCTTAGTCTCAGAACTACAACATCATTGGCATAAGCAAAACCTGGTGGGAAGAGTCCTGTGACTGGTGCGTTATAATAGATGATTACAAGCTCTTCAGAAAAGATAGGCAAGGCAGGCAAGGTGGGGGTGGGGGGTGAGAGGGTGACGCTGTCTGTAATGGAATGT
>VXAL01012063.1:0-27696 GCA_013399475.1 Chauna torquata
CTCCGGCACCGCGGCGCTGCCAAGGGCCGGGGCCGCCCGCGCCCCGCTCCGCGGCTGCGGGGAAAGTTTGCTGGGCCTTCCCGCAGCCGCCGCTCCGCTGCGGCGGGGGGAGCGGAAGGGCGAGATTTCTTTACTTCGCCTTCTCCGACGTGTCCGATTCAGCGGGAGCTGGAATCGCCCGTGCCCCTCTGCCGGGAAGGCGTTTTTCTAGAAAAATCCTAAACGTTTAAACTGGCAACGCCGCGGAGCAGCCGGTGCCGTGCGACGGCTGCAGCCGCTCGGCGAGCACCCGACGGGCTGCCTCTCCCGCGGCGCCGGGCTCGGGACAGCAGAGGAAAAGGGGCTGTAACGCGATGAAACCGGGCTTTTCTGCAGACACCGTGAAAACAGCCCTGGCAGAGGTGCCCCGACGTGCCCGCTCGGGCAGACCCCCCGGCAGCGGGGTCACAGCGGTGCCGGGGGGAGCTGGGGCTGCGTGAACGCATCGCTCTCCTGGCAATCACTGTCGCTTGGAAAACATCTTCCTGGGGCTTTTGTTTTTTTTTTGGTTGGGGTTTTTGTGGGGGGGGGTTTGCTTTGTTTTTCTTTTTTTTTTCACACTAAAAGGAACCCAGATAATTCAGGAATGAGTTTTCATTTATCGAGTGAATTCAGTATATAACTGTGAAGGGTTTTTTTTAGCGCAGCATCAAATTTGAATGGATGTTTAGTGGCAATGTTCTGCTTTCTTCAGGTTTGACAGAAACTACTGGGTTTATGAACGTTATAATAAAGGCTTACAGTTCCCTCCTACAGTATTATTCCAGATTACTGCGATGGACTGGACATATAGTAAAAAATGTTTTCTCTAACACCTTTATAATCAAGATATACTCCCTCTACAGCACTGCACTAAGCAGCAAGCTGTGGGTTCAAAAAGACTAACCCAGGAGAAAGATGGATTTCAAAAGAGCCTGTGGCCCCGTTTCTGATGCCACTTAAAAGTGGGGATAACTCTGGTCAACAGAGACTCACCATTACAAAAGCTAGTGTGATACCAGTTTCTATAAAGACATAACCAGAGCTGACAGAAAAAAAAATGTCATGATATTTGTATCCTGAAAAAAACAACCAGAATCATTGGCAAATTTGGCCAACGTGACCCTAGATTCATATCCGTTCAGCATCAGAGTTGGATCGGGAACTGAATTACTTCTGTTTCCTCGTCTTATTGGAGAGCCTTACTCCCCAGGCTATCAGATTGTTTCTGTTCTCTCACTGGCCCAATGAATATTTAATTATTCTTACAAAGCAGAACAGCTTCGGCAGGACGGATTCTCATCCAGCATGTGCCGGCAGTTGGGCACTCTCGGAGGAGTTCGGAGACCCACATTCAAATCCCTGCGCGATCAGGCAAAGACGGGATTTCAACCTTAGTTGTACACGTTCCACTTGGCGAGTAATTCCCAAGCCCCTCTGCCATCCCGAGTCCCTTTGCCATCCAGCCCCCTGCCTCGAAATTTTCTATGCTTTTTCAAAAACACTTTCAAATGCCCCAATTAAAATGAAGCATTTCTACAATTTCTTCCTTAAAAAAAAAATCACTAAGAAATGTATATGTTTTTGTTTTAAATGAATGACCAGAAGTGTTTTTCACCTTCTCCCTTGTGAGAGAGCCAATGAGAAGGTTTATTTGTGAGCCTGTACCTGGTTCGGAACTGCTGCTGGCAAAGCAAGGAGCCCTGATCGGAGCATCCCAAACCCCTCCACTGAAAATGGTTCAAGTTCACTCTCACAGCTGCCATCAGAGAAGTAGTACCCTTGAACTGCTGCTGTCCATGCTGGGACCTGCTGAAAGGTAGCTAGTTTGTAGCTAGAGAGAAAGGAAGTGGGAAACCAGGTCTGAAATTAAAAAAAAAGAAACGTGTAAATCCATCTTTAAGCATAGCGCACACGTATATAATTATTAATTTATCCTTCTCTATTATCCTCAAACCCAGAAATACACAGTCTTCCTCCAGGCCCTGCTCTGTGAGCACATCTCCGTCCCACAGAGTTTTTCAACCTGTGTCTAAGTGGTGCGCTGCTCGATTGTCGCGACACGCCAGCTGTGTGCGCGGCCCCTCAGAGAGACGTACGGGGAGTTGATTCGCTTCCCCCGGCTTGTGGTCCCGCAGCCGCTCTGGAGCAAAGAAAGCCCGTAACCGTGCCACGGCGCCCAGCGGAACGTGGAGCTCACCTATCCTCACTCTGTTCCCAGCACCAGAACTTAAAATCGTATCGGCATTAAAACAGATACGTTCCAAGAGCACTAATAACAGGGGAAGACTTCACAGTCTTTATTAAAATATTGAAGGCAAATGACACCAGCCTGTGTGCTAATTTAATGAAAATATATTTAATAATTTAATTTAAATATGGTAATTTAAGAAAGAAATAAAAATACATTTTGAACCTATTATCAATCTTGTTTCCTCACAGATGCCTTTCCTCTTTATTCTGGGAAGCTTAATAAAAGCACAGAGTGCGGAGCTGCTCTCTGGGAGAGAACCAAGCATCTTCCCACAGCTCTGGCTGATTTCCATGTCTTGTTGGGTCGCCGGGGCCATTTAGATGCCACTTTCTCCGCTTGGAAACCCTTGTGGGGGTGCTACCGTTGCATATTATATATGATGCAGCTGCTGGCATGGGGAAACCAGTCCTGGGATGCGGGGAGACCCCTGAGCTCAGCACAGCTTGTCCAAAGACGGGGTTTGCTGGCGGTGGCTACAGACACCTTCCCAACACCCACCACTTCCCCCATCCAATTTCCACCAAAGCCCAGCGAGGCCACACCGTGCTTGCACGGAGGTGCCAAGCCCCGATCCAGGGGGATGTGGTGTGCGCGCACAGTGCACGTAAGTTTTAAAGTTTGATGACGTTTTCAGGAAGATGCTATCCACTGCAATAGCAAAAACCACCTCTTTTTTCTTTGGAAGGCCCTTACGCCATGCCAGTGTCTCACGATATTATTCTATCCACACCTGATGGACAGCATCCAGAATATTAGCACTTCGGCTTAAGTTTCCTCAAAGCAATTACATTTAAGGCAGAGAAAACATTAGCTCAGGTAGTTCTGCCCTGGCAGTGTTATAGGAAACTGAAGGCAAGGCCTTACTGTGGGGGAATGCAGGCAGTACCACCAGCATCGCTACAGCCTATAGATTTACTGGCATTCAGTACTGAGAGCAAAAAGGTTTACATTTCTATATATAGACATCATTATTTTAAAAGTCTGACAAATTAGCTTGACATTACAAGTTGCATAAAAATAGTGCAGTTGTGTGAAAGCAAAAATCAAAACTTTACGAAAGCTGTGGTTTTCAAAGAGGACCTTAGTTCTCCTAGTCCCAGAGTTTGGCACCCAATGGACCGCGCCTGCTTTGAGAACTGCAGCCTCAGTCAGGATTTAAACTTTCTAAAGTCAAAAAGATGAATATTAGCAACACATAAAAGGACATTGAATGAGCAGGCAGCACAGGGAAGATCATCTTAATTGTGGAGCACAGAATCAACCTTAAACTGAAGAGTATGTCATACACATAGACATGAGAGTTGCTCACGTCTATGAGGAATGTGGCAAAATGCAAATACCCCAGGAAAAGCCATACAGCACATCCGATCAGAGGGTTTACATGCAGACAAAAAGACCAAGCAGAGCGTGAACCGACAGCAGCGAGAGCCAGTGCCCGTGCCCACCTCCAGCCTCAGCAGCGCTCGAGGGGCAGGAGGCAGCCGGGCTGAGGCTGGGCAGAGCAGAAGTGGGCGAACACCTGAGCTCTCCATTGGCAAAGGCAGACAGGCACACGCAGGAAGCTGTTAAAGGACTGGATTACTTCTTAGAAAGAGACAATGTTTCCAAAACACATGGCACAATGCAGTCATTCAGTTGAGAGTCAAATGTCACGGTGGATACAGCTACAGGACAGTGTTGCTCTTTATTTACAGTAAAATATGTCAAATAGGGAACACAAAGGCATCTTCAGGATAAACATGGGACTGGAGCACACAAAGGCAGGCGGCATCCACAGCGCATCAGACAACCTGAATAAAAGCCCCGACCACAATACCAGCCCAGTTTCTATGGTGTTTGTGAGTTAATGCCTCAGAACGTTTTACATAAATAAATAGCTGGCATCCCACGTTTCAATCATAACAGAGGACTGACACAGCCTGAAATTCAGGCTACTAAGAGTGGCAGAGGCAGAAACCAGAGGCGCTCCGGAGGGAGGACACGCACAGGGAGGAAAGGCCTCACTTGAAGGGCCGTTGGCGTGGCTGCAGGCAGGACCCTGTGTGAACGAGCGTGCCAGTTTGTGCTTTGGGAACTTACAGTAAAAAAGGATCAAGCTGTTATCCAAGAGCACTGAAAAACAAAGGGAAAGTTACACTGTGAAATATCTTTTACCATGCACAGAATTATGTGTGCCGTGTGTACCGGCATTAGCATTCATGCATCTCCAATGATGACGGTGATTTCAAATTCCTTTTCACTTGTGTATGGCACACACTTCTATCAATCATTTTTCCTTCTATTAAAAAAGACATAAAATAGTCTAAAATCAAGACAGAGTAAGTGGTGCAGTTAGTGACACTTTCTGTAAAATACTATCATATGCTGGAGCTGAATTTAGCTCAAATATCACAAAATACCCATCTGTAGAGGAATCGCACACACGCACTCCTGCACAGCTACAGGAAAACAATCATTACTGATAACAGTGCTAAAGATATAGGCCATGCAGTACCCTACAAACACAAACAGGTATTTTTCCCTTTCCATTGCTCGCTGAGCAAAGTATTCATTTCAGCCTCTCTTCCAGTTAAGTGCCCCATGAAATGGTGTGGGGGTCAGGCAGAGGATCCACACTTCATGGCAGAATCGCCTTTAGAACTAAGGATTTTCCAGGCTCTACATCTGCCTTCTGAATGTTCCCATAAAGATAACTTACAGCCTTATAATGTTACTTAATAACTTACGATGTTTACTATAAAAAAGTATTGTTTCCATATTTTTAATCACAACTCAGAGAAAGTCTCTCTCGATCATCTACTTATTCTGGATCCCTTTCGTTCCTGTTAGACGTGGGTCTGCAGTGCTTCTCAAAGGACTTGTCTTAAGGAATAAAAAAATACCTTCTCAATTTGGGTTCATGAGGAGGGTTGAAGCCCCCGTGTACGCGGGGCAGCAAGCTACCCAGGGGTGCGGTGGGCTCCCTCCAGCTGCTGGCTCCGCTGCAAGGCTCTGGCCCTCGCCTGCTCCTCAGCACGGACCCTGGCCAGCCAGCTCGCCCAGCCCAGACAAGGCGTTCTCTGTGATGATGAAGGTCACTGCATCTCCTTCTCCACGACAGCAACTGACCGTGTCCACCGAGCCCCGTTCTTGCCAGGGTGTCACCAAAGAGCTCTTCCACTTCCCAGGGTTTTGTTAACCGCGCGGAAGCTCCCATTTTATTCAAGAGGCATCTTCACTTCTGTTTAACCAGCAGCCATGGCAAAAAACCCGTTGCAGGTATTATAGTTGTGCTCGCATCTCTGCCAGCATTAACAAGTAGGATGATGCTGAGGTGCGGAAGCAGAAAGTTCCTCTGGAGGAGACGGGCAGCGGGCACAGCACAGTCATGCCAGGGTGCCGGGCGCGACACCGCACAGCAGCTCCGGGCTGCCTGGGCACCAAGCGGTGAGCTCACTCTTAGGCTGCATCCATGTGCTTCTAGATAACTGAAGGGAACAAACAGCCCATTAGCAGATAATTAGCACCAAAACCTTCTCACTGTCGAGATTGTCTCTACCCTAGAAACCATCGCCACAGAGCTTTTGGCAACTCCTTGTGGTTAACCCCAGCGGTAGGAGGCCGGTGCTCACCACCACGCCAGGACGGGTCCCAGCACTGGGCTGCGTGCTCAGCCCCGTCCCTGCCAGGGGACGAGCGGTGTCCCCTCTGCTCCTGCACCACCGCAGCTGCTCACGGTGGAAGAAAGCCAAGTGCAGAGAGCGGCTTCATGTTACACCAGGCGACTCGGGGATGGGCCGACAAACTGCTGCTGTCACCTCCTCTTGCAGCTCCTTGCCACCGCACCGAAGAAAACAAAACTGAAACACAAATCAAGTTCTATTCTGCAAAATTAATAGTTTCCACTTGCTTCTTTCCCTTGTCTACTTTCACTCTGTAATTACGCAAAAAGACACGGCGTACTGTGTGCTGCCATTGATGAACAAACCCTGCAGCTGCACAGGCAGACCCCCAGGCAGTTTTAAAAGCGGCACTTTAAAGAAAGTTAGTTCTTTAATATTAAGTTATTTATGGTCCCCCCTCTGAACTGGTGTGATAACGGCAATGAGCTTGTGGTGGGGAGCAGGTGGCACTGTGAGAACACGCAGTTATTATTCTTGCGAAAAAGCTCTATAGGAATTAATAGAAAATTATCTCCCTACTATTGAATAATGTCAGATGATGCCAAAAACCCAGGGAAAAGATCTCATTCTCTATTAAATTCAGAAAGATTTGTCAAGTAGTTTCTATAGAATCTGACCACGTTTTTACAGATCTCTCTCAGTGAGCTGAGAACCCTCTACATGGTTTCTGGAAGGGTCACAGAATACTCTCCGATTATCAGCCCCACTGATGTCCTGTTTAAAATCCCCTGGTTAGCAGTATTTATTCGTATTAGGACTCCTTTCTATCTGTCGGTGATAATGCTTACAGTCAGCTGGACAAAATAGGAGAGGCCAGAGGATATTAAGAGAATGGGTTTTGTTTACATTTATTTGAGGGTGGTTTTTTTTTTACATCCTAAAGCACATTTTTAAATGCAGCAGTGTAAATTTTCAAAACATATACAATGCCACTTAACACAATTGGCCTGCTATTTATTTATTTCTGTTCTGTTAAGTTGCTGTGCTGCGCAGAATTCTTGTTGTATCCTCCAAAGAGGCCCTGAAACCACCGGGCCCTGGTGCATGGCACTTCCCAGAGGCACGCACAGACGCCCAGAAGAGCTACAGAAAACTCCACACTTGGACCTGCACTGTTCCTGGGACTCCGCTGCGACCCTGGGGCCAGCCTGTGCTGCGGGAGCAGCCTCCCAGGGACTGTGGGGTGGCACTGGGCTTTCTTGCCCTGCTGCCACAGGTCGGCACCATCACAGGGGTCCTTGCCACACGCTGGTGTAGCATGGCATTGCATGGCACGGCATGGCACGGCACGCGGCTGGTCTGAAGGCCATCCCGCTCCTCCCCAGGGTGAGGGTGCAGCAAAGCTCGCTTCGGTCAGCGTTGGTGGCCAAGCTCAGTGCAGCCCCAGGCTTGTGAGCCACCTTCATTAGGGACCAGCACGACATGACCGACCGGCATCTCTTTTTAGAGGGGGAAAAACGCACCCCAGTGAAGACACCACAGGGCAGGAGCCCGGTGCCTTTCTGGTTTTGTACCCACCAGGGCAGCGCGGGGGGGTTCAGGGGCAGCGCAGCAGGGAGCAGCCGGAGGGGCACGAATTCCTGCCGGCAGCCAGCCCGGCGGGTCATGGCAACGGGAGCTGGGGGAGGAAAATGAAGCAGCGGGAGCTGTGAGAAAGCGGCGGCACGGCAGGGGGAGAGGAGGGCGGGCAGGGAGCACGCAGCGCTGGCAGCTCCGGCGTTGCAGCCGGCAGCAGGGAGCGGCAGCCAGCCCCGCTCACACGCGCGCTGCGCCATCCCGGCTGCCTGGTTGCGCATCGACCGCTCTGATTCACACCAGCGCCCGGAGCCCGTCCCCTCCGAGCAAAGCGCAGCCTGCTCCGAGCACAAAGGGGCTCAGGGTTTCAAGCAGCACAGGCACACTTTACGTTTGCGAAACCCAAACATTCCCAGCGTGTTCCCAACGAAAGCAGGCGAAGCCAAGAGCCCATGGCAGCACTGCCTGGCTGCGCTCCGTGCCCGCGCTGGCATCGGCGTCGCTCTCCCGCGGGCACATGCGTCTGTTTTGAACCGCACTGGCAGCACGGCAACTCTGCTGCTCTGCGGAGCCGTTCTGCCCCGTGCAGGATCCGATGCCTAAAATTAACCAGCCCTCACTAATGACAGTTGCGCTGCTGCTGGATTTTGTGTCAAAAAGATGTTTTACTGCACGCGAGTGTTGTTCATCCATGTGAGGAAAACGTTAATCAAACTGTGGAGATGCTACAATAGCTATATAGATACACTGAATGTCTAGTTACTCTGCGATGAATAATTAACAAAGTTAATCTATCTGACCACACTCTGCTGAAGTCATACCCTTATAAGCAATCAATAGCGGTTAGATGTAACATTTATACAAGGCTCCCCTTTTTCAGAGTGCTGTGTGACCCTTGCTAGCCGAGGGCTGGCTCCTTGCGACACCACACAGGCCGGCGAGGACTCCGGGAAGTTTGGCTCACACCAAGGATGCTGCGTTTGCTCTGCGAGGCGTTCCCACCGTGCCTGGTGCATGCAGCAGGCACCGCGCTGGTGCTCTCCGGTGAGGTTAGGCCTGGTCAGCACTGAGCTCCTGTTGACCTTCAGTGGAAATGAACACCCAGTGAATTCACGCCCTTCCAAATCTCACCCTTTGTATTTTGAAAGCTGCACAGACATGGTGCCAGTTTTATTTTATTTTTTTAACACTTTCCTATTTTTAGCCATGAACATTGTCCTCTCCTATATAAGAAAGAAAAAAGGTAAGAACCCGGTGTAGAAGCCACAGAAGATGGCTCAGTTGCATGAAGTTTACAGACGCACTAGTGTTTGCATATCAGCAGCGCTCGGCCTTAGCAGACATCTGTGTCTCACTGCGCTCTCAGTCCAGGCGCAGGGCCAGCCCCCGCTGCCCCTCACCTCCAGGGGCAGGGCAGGGGCCAGGCAGGCACCCAGACGCTGCCCTTTCTTCACGGCCACCTCCCCTCCCAGCTGGGGCCCGGGCTGCCAACAGCCACAGCTGCGGCAGGAAGAGGAAGAAGGAAAAAGCTGCCCGAGGCAGCTGCCACCAGAGCCGGCCGCAGCATCGCCACTCCTGCCCCTGCTCCAAGGCCACCCTTCCCTCTGCCATCAGCGCCGCTGCTGCGCGTGCCCAGGACACCGTCCGCAGCGCCAAGGATGAGCTGGGGCAGCTCGGCCGAAGAGCTGCAGGAGGAAGACCACGGGTTTTGTAGAAATACGTATTTTTACATCAGAGTCCTTTTTACAAGAAGTCCCACCCACTGTGTGAGGAGAAAAAAGTCCTGTGGGCATTTCAGGCAAACGCATGTTATTAATGCAAATTCAGCGCGAGCAGGTCCGATGCAGGAGGCTGGGAAGGAGCAATACGCCCACGTAACCCCTGCCTGGGGTCAGGGGCAGAAAGGGGCAAGTGACAGCAACAAACGTGCTCGCAAGCGTGGCTTCTGCCAGCTCTGCTCGTGACTGTGCTATATCGGCCTTCGATGTACTATTCCAATGCTGTGAGCAAACCATGTTACAGCCAACACGTTTTGGGTGTGGAAATTCTTGACGGCAGCTGCTGTCTACATTTGTGCATACATCTGAACATCGATGGGAGTTACCTGGCCAGTTGCTAACTAGCTGGTGTGGTGCTGGTGTGAAATACTCAGTCATCCAGTATACAACTTCAGGAGTCAACTGATTTCTGAATAACCACATTTCAGAAAACGTCTGTGAAATGAACTCCCAAGAAAAGAACCACGAAAAATTTAAAGCCCAATTCAGGAAACCCGGTGATGTACTTGCCCAGCTCTCATCAGCATCCACAGAGCGTGCGAGGGCTGATGAACGCTGCTTACTAGCCATCCAAGCAGCAGTCAAGCACAGGGAACTGGCGGTCCAAGAGCATGAAAAAGGCTGGGATGCAACGCAAGGCCTTCCCAAATGAACACAGTCAGTTTCCTCACACTGCTGGTGTGGGTGGTGCAGGCATTGATGGTTTGCAGGGGGGCCCAGATCCCGGGGCTCCCCCCAGGACACAGGTGAGGCAGCACTGCCTGCCCTCCTGGGTGCTCTCGCCCACCTCCAGCCAGGTTTCATCACGCCTGAAAAGCTCGGTGCCTTTGAGGTCTCTCCATTTCTGAGGTTAGCAGGGATGTGCATGCACGGAACAGGGCCGCAAAGCTTTGTGTCACAGGAGACCGTGCTGCAAAGCATCCCCATGTCTTCTGCCAGCAGCGAGCAGCCCACACGCGCAGGGCACAGAGGAGGGGAGACAGGAGCTGGACAGAGAGGCAGAAGCCAGGCTCAGGAGTTGACATCAGCTCGAGTGGTTTTTCAGTGAATATTGCATGACCTCAGGGTCGGTGTCCACACTTGGTGCGGCTGCATCTAAGAACTGCACATTGGAGCATATACTCTGCAGAAAACAAGGCTCTCAGCTTGCTCTGACTTGGTTTCGCCACCTAGAAAACGCAGATAACAACTGCTGAGCGTCCCTCAGGAGGGTTCCATGGCTCAGATTGCACTGGGGTCATAGGAGACCTAAACGGTCCTTTGAGCAAAAGCACCCAGCTCCTGCAAGCAACGCCATGGCCCCAGCGGTAGGACTTACCATAATTATGAAAACCTTCTCACCTTTTCTCCCCAAACAGTTCTATGTGCCCTGCCATCACTTTTGCAGCTCTTCCTTTAATTCTTCCCGCTCTCAGTATCGGTGTGTTGGGATGCACAGACGAGTGCTGCGACCCCGGTGGGGTCCCCACACCGCAGGGTGACCCCAGGAGGGCATGGGTCTCCCCAGGCTGCAATGACAAGCTGTGTGTCCCTGACAAGCCCAGACCTTGAACCAGGCAGAAACACATCTGAAAATTATGGAGGAGGCTTGAACACCAACAGAAACCGAGATGTGGAAAGGGCTGGCAAAGAGTGAGTTGCTAAATGTTGCAGGTCTAAATAAAACTGACCTTTCAGAGGGCTCTAGTCCATTATTCTTGTGCAAATTACACGTGCATCCTCTGATATATACATCCGCAGCCATAAACATAAAACACGAGAGGGACAGAGAAAGAGAAATCTTGCTGAGCAAGGGAGTTACATACTGTAGGAATGCAGGAGTCTGTGATCTGCGTTATTTCTTTGCTTAAGGCCACCTAGCAACAGCACATAGGTTAATCCTCCACAGACTGAGCAGACAGCATCAGCCAACAGGAAAACAAAACATCCCTGCCAGAAAAAATCAGAACAAGAATTGCCCATTTGTGAGAAGATTGTAGGAACAGGTATACATGACACTCCTGCAAAAGGAAGATTTCCTTGTAAATAGAGTTATTGTCCACCTTGTTATTAAAAACACAAAAAGAGCTTCACAACCTTTCCAGCACACCCCTGCGGGAGCCTGGCTCCGCAGGGAGCTGGGGATGAGCTGGGCCGTGCCGGAGGCTGGTTGCCATCTCGGAGAGCACTGCCATGTCCTCTCCATCGATGACTGATCCTCTGGAGACCTAACCCTCTGCCAGGGGCCTGCAGCTCCTGCAAGGGCAGGTTCAGGCTTCTATAAGCACCGCTTGGATGTTAACACATGCTGTCACCTTCTTAAAGCCACCATTCGCAGCAGCTCAGTCCCCGCTGTTGGTGATCACCTTAATATTTAAGATTCGAGAAGTCTGGCCAAGCAGTTTGTCCTAGCTAAAAGGCCATTCCTTTCAACTAAAAGCCAGCAGTCTCTGCTTGTCCCCAGCTCCCCACTTCAGCGCTAACACTGGGTGCACCAAGAGCCAGCTCTCCACACCGTCACTCCGTTTCCTGTTCGATTCTTTCCTGGAGCTGTGGCCGTCAACATGCCAGCAGGGAGCGCATCCCTCCCAGGGCCAGCACCCGGCCCTGTTAACACGTCAATGACCGCCTGCAGCCCAGGCGGTTCCTCACCTCTTGCTTTTTGCTCGAAGGATTACACAGGTCGGGTCCCTGCCATCGCTGACAGAGAACCAGGGATCGGAGGAGGAGATGCTGCCCGAGCGTTCCCTCACTGCGACCACAGTTCTTAAACCTCCTCTCAGACCTGTCCTAAATGGCACTCGTGTCATTTACACCCTCAGAGCTCCAACATTCTGACAGCCCTTCGGACTCCCCGGGACTGTCCCCAGGGACATCTCTGACCCGACCCTTCACCGAGGCCACGGCAGCACCCTTCCCGAGCCCGCCCAGAGACCAGCACCACGCGGGACGTGAGTTACGGACGGGTTTGTGGTCGCTCCCTTTCTGCTGCTCACCAACAGATGGTAGCAGCACCGCTGCTGTCATTCCGGCGCTCGCAGCAGGAGACAACTTCTGCTCCAGAACTCTCCCTGGGTGACGAGAAGCCTCCCTTGCCTCACCCCACACGCCGCGCTGCCAGAACCACCTCGCGGATGGGAGCGTCTCCCAGCGCAGCGCGCTCCTGGCGCGAGGCTCCGGCGAGGGGCACAGGCAGGTGATGGGGCCGTGGCTCTGCACGCCCAGGCGGGGATGCTCCCCGACGCCGAGGCGCTCGCTGCCTCCTTCTGCCTGAGCCAGGTCTGGCAAAACAGAAAAGCAAGCACCGGCCTCAGGACCTGCTCCGTGGCAGCGACACGAACACATGCCAGCTCTGCTCCAGGGGCTTCCCCTGACTCTGCAAAGTGCCTGGAGGCTCGTGAGTGGCTCGTTGCAATCGATAACACTATTAACAAAAATGCAGCTACCTCTGATTAAAATAGAGCCCGCTGTGCATTGCAGAAACGGCCGCATCGCCACGTCTCTGATCGGAGGCAGGTCTTTCCTAGTGCCATATAATTCGTGTTCAAATCGCAGCAATAAGGCAGACTTCCTTGCAGCTGTTCAGAAGTCTTTAGAGGCTGCCATTATACTTCACCTTTTTAATGCTTTACGCATTACAGCTTTATTTTCACCTAAGGCTGTGATCCTAAGCTTCGTCATAGCCTTATCTACAACTCTTATTTCAAAGCTTAATTTTCCTGCCCCAAATGCAGAATAAAATAGCTTGCAAAAACAGCTGCAAGGAAGCTGCAAGTTCTGCACTTTCACAGCCCATCTCTGTAGGTCCTGTACAGGTACTATTCCTCACGGAGCCAAAAACTTCCTGGAGAAGTACTGTAGCTAGAAGATATTTCTTGACCTGGCATAACACTCTGTCCACCCTGGCTGGTGGAGAGATTATGAAATTTTAATTGGTCTGAGAGCAAGATATCACTATAATTGGAGCCCAAGTGCCTACGCGAGCCCAGAGCTAGCACTTGCTGGAAATCCTCGGCCCCCGGCAGCAGCCTCAGTGCCCGAACGTGCCTGTGCCGCTGTGCAGAGGCGATGTGCACCCTCCCCTCTGCCTGCCTTGCAGCCACTGGCTCCCTTCCAGAACAAAAGGTTTGACAAAGGAAGGATGCTCAGGCCCCTCCAGTCTTCCACCTCCCTGCGGTGCAGCCAGCAGCAGGGATAAAGAGAACATCCCAGCCCTTGGGTGCAGACGTTCTTTGTCATAAACGAGCATCCGGGGCAGTGCTGGCAGCAGTCCCTTGCTCTCTGAGCTGCAGTCGCCCTCCCCAGCGCGTGCTCGGCTGCCCCAAAGCACCACAGGACCGCACACCCGCTCCGTTGTAATACCCCCTGGCAGGACGTAAACCAAACGCCGACTTCCTCTGCCTCTGGAAAGCAGGTAGGGGCCGTCGAATGGAGATGGGCACGCTGGAGGAATGCAAATGATGGGATCACGTTATCCAGGTGACTGCTCGGCCCGCAGCGTGCTGCCCAGCCCCACGTAACCATGCGGCCATGCCATCTCACCAGAGAGCCTGCGGCTCAGGGACCCCAGCAGCCCCAGCATGGCTGCACTCAAAAATCCGTGCCCTGATTACCTTTGTTCACACATACGGTGCTTAAATCTCTGCCAGACGCAATTAGAGATCATTCTACACCTGTCATGTACAAAGTAAGGTCTCCATTTTACCAGCAAGCCCACGCTGAAGAATCTTCAGGCAAACAAGGTGCCCCTAGAAAATAACAGCCTGATTGCTGAGCAAAGGTTGTCTCTATTTGAAGGCCAAAGCAAAACTCCCTCACAAAACACAGGCTTTTCCCAAGGCGGGCCCAATCCGGGCAGCATTGGAAGGTGGCTGTTAGCGAAATTCTTCGTTTAGGCCAAGGTGAGGTTCAAGAGACCTGGACCTCCCAGCCCCCTGTGGTCTCCGTACCAAAGCATCGCTGACCAGCGTGCGTTGTCCTTGGGATGGGCTCTGTCATGGGAAGGCTCTGAAAATACCAACCAGGTGTGGGGTCATTCCTGAGGAGAGGAATGTTTCTGGAAATATACTAATAAACCAAAGGTGAAGATGGACGATTTAAAGTGGTTGGGCAGAGGCATCCTAGGGAACACCCGAGCACGCTTTCTGTTGCCATTTGTTGCGTTGAAACCTCTGTGCAAGTCCCTGGCCTCGGCTAAAGGCAATGGCAAAAATGGGCCTTGCTGCAGACAGGTTGCGCCCCACAGCAGTGCCAGAGCACACGCAGGGATAAGGACAAAGTTTTATTTGGCTTATGCTAAATTGTATTGCTAAACAGAAAAAATGATAAAAAAACAGACACAGCATTCATTGAGGTGGAGCTGGGAATAGCATGAGTGACCCCCAGGGATGCCCTGTCCCACTTAGCTCCATCCCCTCCCCTTGGTCCATGACTGCCCATCGTAGCCCCGCAGAGCTGGGCCCACTCGCCCATAAACCACAACGGGAAGGCCAATAAAGTAAACAAGAATGAAAACACTTGGCATCGATGTAGGGGTTTTCATCTGAACAAAGCGTTTTGCAAGCCATGCTGAATTCAATTACTGTAGCCTTCGTTTCTAACGAAGTCTGCATTATGATCTCATAATTGAAATCGAGTTGTAAGATACTGACTATATTAACTTTTTTTTTTTTAAACTTTCTTTTGTGAGAAAAAATAATAAAAAGGAGTATTAAAGTCAGCCTATATTGAGTGGGAATAGAAGGAAACCGCCTTTGTTACAATAAGCTATCTGCATTTCTGCCGAGAATTTTTCCACTGTGCCATCCAGGAGAAGCACTCCATGAACCCGAACCCAGAATCAGGTCCCTGCCCCCAGAGAGACCCACGAGACTTCTGGAGGAGTGCAAAGCTCTGCAACCTGCTCACAGCCCACAGGGACGGGACGGTGTGGGAGCTTCCCTGCCCGAGCAACCTGGGGCTGACACCAGGCAATACCCACCCCTGTTTAGCATAAATAACAACATGAGGGCCCCCGTGCGTGGTTGCTTTCCCACCGAGAAACTCTGTGCTACTGAGAAAATTAAAGGTTGAAGGTTCATTACCGGGACAAGTAGAACATGAACTTTTGCAAAATGCCTCATCGATTAACACCATCTCTTGACCTAAAAGAGAAACTCTAAGGAGACCTGATAGGAAGATAATTCCTGCTGGGGTTTATTGCAATTAAGTACTATTATTATTGATTTTGGCTCATTATTTTCCTTTATTAAAAAAAGAGGAAATAAAGAGAAGTTCAATGGGCTTTCCATCAGCCTGTCTCTGGGTAAGGCTATTCCTATTGCAAAGCAACACAGAGGTGCACACACAGATGCTATTGATACTTCCTTTCTAATTAAATTCCACAAGAAATTGTGCAGGATATTTGTCCCCATACTCATTCTAGTCCCATCATCTGCTGATAAACCACACTCACGTGCTAGGAATTAAGGTGTGACCTCTAACTTTTTTTGAGGGAGATGTGCTGTTTTTAATATTAACAGCTCCATCCTTTCATTGTTCCTTGAGCAGGGCTGGGAGGAGAAATATAACTACACACAATGGGGGCATAATTCATACATTAAAAGTGACGTTACAATGATAGGTAGCAAAACATAACAGCACAACAGCTCGCCCGTCACTCTTTTATGGATTGCTAGCACCCTCCAGCCCTGCTACAAACCAGCTCCGGGAACAAGGGCACCACCAGCACAGACCCCGCAGTGCTGCGCTCTCCCTTCCTGCTGCCCAAGAGAGCACCTGCTCATGAGCAGACCAGTTTGTGCACGGCCCCAGCGAGTCAGACCACCCTAACACCACCAATTTGGGCTGAAATGAACTAGAAAACACCCATATCGGTGACAGCCATATGTCCCTCTATGAGCTGGGCTGGTGCTGGAGAAGGATGCTGCTGCCCATCGGCAGGTGTCCTCCAGCTCCGATGGTTTCAGTGCGCGCCACCGCCAGCCTGCAGCGAGATGCCTTCTGAGTGCAAGACCCTCCATCTGCCATCACCATGCTTTATCAACTGCGAAAAGCAAATGAACATAAGCATATGCTTATATTTCAGTGAAACTGACTCCTCGGTTGCTTCCCATGAAGAGAAACTTGCAGTTACTCCTCTCCCAGTACACCTGTGACACCCGGGCACGCTGCATCACCTGTGCGGGCTGTGTGAACCCCTCACTTCCCCATTCCCCAAACACAAACAGGAAGCCTTGCTTCTCACAACAAGCAGACAATCACTTAAAATTGTATTTCTTTCATGACCAGCTCTGAGACCTGAAGATCCTGATGGACTAAATACAAGTGTACAACATTGGTGGAAAATGCATATAGGGTGGTTCTGCGGGAGTACTGAAAAGATTCAGACCTACATAGGAAGGGAGGTGAAAATCCAGACAGATGCAGCCCAAAACCTTAACACAGCAGCCCGGCAGCAGGAGCTTCACCAGAGTCACACTAATACCACTCTCACCAGAAGCCAGGCTTTGACACGTTAATTACAGCAGCCACCGTTCCACCGGCACAGTGCATAACTGCGTCGTAACAGCCCCCTGGAAAGCAGATCACCGTGCTGTGCTTCCTCACACGGCAGTGCTGCAAGCTATCAGAAAGAACTGGGTTTTCTTTAATGACAGAAAATTAAACCAGTTTGGTTTGTGATCTCCATACAGAGAAAACCCATGACAGCCACGGCATAGCAGCCCGTGCCAGAAGCAGGAGCTTGGTGATCTCCAGCACCTGCCCCTGTCCGCACCTCCGTGTCCCACGCGAGTTCCTGGTTCCTCATGGAGCTCAAGCATCACTTAGAAGAGTACATGGCAACCAAACCCCGGCACAATGCCAGGCTGGAAACAGTGAGTGACCCTCAGCCCTCAAGTTCACTTAGTATTAAATAAAATTGCTTTTGATGTCACCATAACTTTCAAGTCAGATGGCAAATTGTGATTATATGGATTAGGGCAGTCACAAATGTGCTGTTTCAGACAACATGAATATAGAAACTAAAATGAATGATTTTTGCACAATATGGTAATAGATGCACATCATTTTTTGGAAACCTTGAAAGTTCAAAAAATAATGGACTCCTGGAAAATGTAGTGCAGCTGGGGCTGAGCACAGGTTAAATACCGTGATTTACAGCAGCTGTCGCTTTATGCCGCCTTTGAGTTAGGTTTCCTTGGACTGCTGGTCACTGAGGCCCGATTTGTGCTGGCCAGAGGCAAGAGGAACAGTGGCTCTCATTGAGCCTTCCTAGAGCCAGCTGCCTTGTAAATAAGGAGAATTTCCAAGATGGGGTCTCCCCCGCTCTAAAGGGTTTTGTGAAGAGGAGCAAATTAATCCTCCTCCAGGTCCATGGTGCCAGTGCAAGGATGCTCAGCTCTGATGACCAGGGAGATTGGAGTCTGGCCTTGAGGAAGAACTTTATAAGCACTGGAACAAGCTGTCTCCAAAACCACTCCAACTCTTTTTCTCTTTTTTTCCCCTATCAGGTGAGCAGAGAGCTTGCAACAGTCTGGATACACTGATCCCATTTCACAGCAGGAGACAGACTGAGCCATTCCCAAAATCCCTTCAACACCCACACTGCTGTGCTTATCTGGTCCTAAAGCTTTCCAAATCCTTTTGTGTCAAAGTTCATCAACAGCTGTGTGAGTTTCAAGTGGATAATCCGCTCAGAGCTGCCAGGCCAATCAGCCCATTTCAGTGAGTTACAGGCTCCTCAACCTGCTGTCTTTGGTGCTGGTGGGCTCCCACGCTGCCTGGGCGGGCAGGGCAGCATTGCCAGGACCAGCGCAGAGCCCACCTGGGACAAGTGGCATTTCCCTGCCGTCCCCTGCAGCCATCCGCGCCCAGGCATGCCACACGGGGCCCAGCCACAGCTCTGCTTTGCCATCCGTGCACAGCCAGCAGCAAGGGCTCCTGGAGGGTGTGGAGGGTCTGTGGCAGCAGGCACAGGGACCCCGAGATGGCTGGGAGCATCGCATGTGCTTGCCGGTGACCAGCCAACACAACACATCTGCAATAGCGCCGATAAATCCCCCTCCGTGCAGGCAGCCTGGTTTTCTGTGTTGTGTTTGGAAGCTACAGTACAGCGCTTCTCCCATGCAGTAGAAAGTTTTCATTTTTGGGAGGGTCAGTGCAAATACACTGAGCATCCGGAGCTCCCACAAAGGTCAATGGCAACTGCAGGTGCTTGGCTCCTCTGCACATGGAAGGCATTTTACCTTTTCTCTCTTAAAGGCAAGAAGTTAACAGGGAAGCCAAGAGGAAAGTCCTTACACGCTCTGAAGTGCATTGCAGCCTGGTGAAACGTAGCGAGCACAAGAGGGCACCCTGACTCCAGGAGCTCCCAGCCCCGCCGAGGAGGTGCCACAGCCATGCCACCACTGCGGTCCTGCCGCCAGAGAGGGCACGCTGCTTCTCAGCTACCCAGTCCATGGACTACCACGGGCACAAACCTACTGGACACATCCCGCCATTTCTCACCACAATTACTCTAAAAATTTACTTTCTCTTTACAGAACTGTTTAGTGGTTATGAGTACTTATTCCCTTTGATACTTTTTTCCATGGTTTTAAGAGCCAGTGGCTTATGTTACTGCTGTCCATCTATTAGATTCCTGTCTCTTCAGGAACACAGACGCCCAGAAAGGAGACAGCGCAAGCTGGGCGACTACATGAAGCAGCAGCAGCAACTTGCAGCAAGTTTTCATTTTCTGCCTTCTTGAGCCAAGTTTCTGAAGCACTGACAGCCATTTGTCAAAAAGCATTATTACGAAGTGATACCTATGAACACCGATATTGACTTACTGTCTGGGCGAAACATCTTCTCATCTCCTTCCATCAGAGCTGAACACAGCGCAGGCACCGTCTCCAGGGAGCAATCCGAATCAAGTTTTAAGCCGGTCACCACCGCAGCAGGAACATTTCCCCCGCCTTTTCCCTTGTCCTCTCTGTCTGCTGCGGTCCCTGCTCACTCCGCAACACGGAGGTCAGCCAGACCCACGCAATTAGAGAGATTGTCTGCGGCTGACCTCGGGCCCGCCAGGCCCTTTCAAGCACAGGCAGTCTTTATCAGCACAGCACAGAAAACACAGCGGAGACATGCGTATAGGCGGGAGGATGAGATTGTTAAGATGTTTTTCCCTCACTCTCCGCAAACTAAGACAGTACCTCTGCCACTTGGGTGAACTTAGGTTATTCCCACTCACATCTGGCAGCCCATGGCTTCCTCCTTCATCTCAACTGCTGCTATTTTCGTCCTGTGATGTCTGTACTTTGACACTATTGGGAGTGGATTGTGTGTGGATCACTAACTTTTGGACAGGTCAGCCGTCTAAGCCTGAGCACCACTAGATGGATACTAATAAGAGGAAATGAATACATCAAAGAAAAGTCTCTCTCTTTCTCCTTATATCCCTCTCGCAGGCACGCTGCTTTCTTCTGCTCTCGTTGTCGCTGCCGTTTCCCACTCCACACTCATGCTCTGATTTGTGTGGATGGTGCCGTACCAAGGAGGGGGACAACTGATGGGACTACCCCATTAGGCCCATGTGGAGCCTCCCTTCAACAGGGACAATGCAAAAAAGAAAATGGACAGGACAAAATGCGTGCGAAACAAAACAGAGCCATGGCTGGTGGCAGACGAGCAGAGAGGTTGCGGGGAACCCTGGCAGCCCCCAGCCACTTTAAGTCATTCAACAGCCAGACGCAGCTGCAGCCAATACTTGGCCGGATGGACCTGGACAAGCACACTACCCATGCTCCTCAATTCCTTGGCCAAGGATGTGGTGCAGTCACCCTGTCAGAGCTGAGCAAGCAGCGCTTCACTCAGCACAGCCTCGGCAGACCCAGCAGCGCAAACCCACGCATCACAGCGGTTGCTGCAGCAGTTTTCTAAGGACATTGTCCAAGTGGAAGACCAATTCCCCTCTATTTTCTGAGTGGTGGAAGCCAATACAGGGCATCACCGACCACAATAGGTGTTAGAGACCGCACACTTGCCCCACCTGCCAATAGACCGCATATAGCTCAGCCAAGCCAGCCCAGTGAGCTGGTCACCCATATGCGATGGTGTGGCACCATGCAGAAGCTTTGGGGACCAGACTCCCCCTGGTCACATCAATCACAGCTAGAGACATTCACACGTCTCAGTGGCACTGGCACAGCTGTCTCTGGGGACAAATTTGGGCAGAAAAGTCTTTGCTCCCAATGGCAATGCCTGAAAAGGACTTGCTCCAGACTGGCTGCCTGGCTGCTCCAAATGGCTGCAGTTGGGAAAAAACACCCCCTCACTGGTGGTGATCTGTCAGATTACAGAGCATCTGGTGCTCTGGACCAGCAGCTTTAAATTAGTTGGGTGCCAGGAGCTCTACGGAAGCACAGCCATACTGGGAATCTCTCCCCAGAACAGGCTGGGTCACCTCCTTCAGACATGCATGAAGCCAAAAATTCCCCACATGGCAAAGGTGTGCCAGGTCATGGAGCACTTGATAAGGCACAGGGAGCAGGGTGGCAAACTGCTTATTTCCTCTTTCTTCCTCCTCTCCTCTTCCCCCTTCCCAATTTAAGCTGCAGCAGCAGCAGCATGGCACACAGAGCAAGGATGCCCATCTCCATCCAGTCCAACCCAAAGTGCTCCCCATGCCCTGGCCATGCAGCTGCTGGAGGTGCCGGGAGCTGCCCAGGAGCCCCACAGCATGGCCCCCACTAGCAGAGCTTCCCAAGCTTGCTATTAGACACAGTGGGGAGAAGCAAACCAGGAGTGCATGACAAATTAATGGCTTTGCAATTCGCCACGACAAACGCAGCGAGGTCAGGTCTGCAGACCAGGCTGCCCGACACCAGCCTCAAGGCGCACTGTGTAGACACCATGTGCAACATGCTCTTGAAAGACAGACTTTCAAAAATAGCTTTCCGATCTGTTTTCAAAACATGTAAGCCCGCATTAAACTAATTGTTCGAATTACTCATCATATGCACTATCTTAGCAAACAAGTGAGTGTAGAAACACCAAGCTCCAGCACCCAGTTGCTTCCTAGAGTCCTCCCCAGCTCTGACTCTCACAGCCCCAACTTCGGTCTGTGCTCTCAGCTGATGTTCTTGTTTCCAAATACACATTTCATGCAGTATTTCAAAGACTAAACACTGGTCACCTCTGACACTGTTTGTTTTTAAAACCTCACTCTACATTTGTATGTGGGGAGGTATTTTCCCCAGTGGCTGTACCAAAAAAACTGCATTAGCTTTAAATTCTTCCAACATAAATATTTTCCTGAAAGCTTTCTGCTAGCTGAAAAGTAGTACATGGAGGGGGAAACAAGAATAAAATGCAAAACGCTGATGGCAGCAGGCCAGCAACCACCTCCTGCACAGCAGGGCACTCCTTGCCGCCTGCCCACAGCAGACAGCTCAGCCCAGCCCTCTCCACTCAAACACCACCACTGCATTGGGTGGATGCCACAACCCCCTGAAGAAGTCAACGCCCAACTTTGCCAGCAGCACTGGTGGAAACGCTTCCCCCTCCAACACTTTTCCATGCACATCTGTGCTCATCCCCAAAGCAGGGAGGTTGATGCCATCCAAACACCTCCGGTGTGAGGTGAGGCAGGTGGATGCACAACCTGAGATGGTTTTGGTGCAGGTGACAGGGACCTCGGATGAACAACCATCCCTGATCCTAGCAGTACCTGCACAAAACACTACCAGCCTCAGCTGTCACTGCTGCCACCAGGGCAGGCTCCCAGCTACCACAGTCCCTCAATTGCCTGGGCAGGCAAGCCCCAGCTAATGAAAGCTCACCCCGGACCGTGCTCCAGAGAAGCACGGGAGCACTCATACACTTCCATCGACCAGTGGGGCCCCTTCGAGGGGACATGGTAAAGCAGGAACATCACCCCCACAAGGAGATGTCACCTGGGACTTGTCCCTGTCCCACCCACCGGCAGCTCACCATTTCCAGCAGACATTTCCAGAAGTATCAGCTCTCCCTGGGCTGCCCGTAGCAAACCCCCGGGGCAGCATAGCCCTGCTGCCCGGCCACCCCCACCTCACTGAGCTCACATCCCCATTAGCTGGTAATGACAAACATTTAGAAAACACATTTCCTCCCACACACTTCCAGAGGGGTTTGTGAGCTGAGCCACAAGCACCTACTGGGGACTGCAATTCTCTCCGGAGTGAAGCGCCACAGAGACAGGGTCCCCACGTGCCAGCGCTGCCATGGGACGCGGCGACGCCAGCCAGGGACGGGGCACAGGGGATGGCGCACGGGGCTGCTCCTGCAGGGATGCAGCCCCCAGCCACACCGACATCTCCTGGGCATCAGCGGGTGCCCTGGCACAGTTGGTGCCCAGCGGGCGCAGGGTGCCCAGGACCACCGTGGGTACTCTGCAGGAAGTCAGCAGCCCAGGCACACTTGTGCTGCTCTCCTAGTTTTTTCTTAAATGTCCAGCCATTATGCATTTATTTTGAATTCCTTGCCACGAAGTCATTACGCATTCAGGTGGAGAGGAAAGTGAGCTCCGCGGGAGTCTGACAGTAATTCTGCATTAGTTAAGCATTAGTTGACAGATGTACAAAGCAAAACCATTACTCCTGTCATACGTTGGGCCCTGACTTTCTTTTCCCCATTGTGGCTCTCCTCCAATCAACAGCTCCAGAGCACTGCACAAACGCCGAGACGAAAGCCTTGCAAAAGCTGTTATCGGAGGGGTTTTCAGCGGTAATTAGAGGTGAATGAAAGAGGGAAAAGGATTTTGTCTGGAACACAGTTTGGCAGAGTGTTACCGTTGCATTTATTTATTTCAGCACTTTTCTGTTAAAGTGATGTCGGGGATACAAACCTTTCCGAACACACACGTGCCATTTAAAGCAGGCATGCCAGAAGTAATGCTCACAAACTTCAGATTGCTGAATATTAATCAAATGTGAATTTGAAATTCAGCCCATTAGCAATGATACCGTGAAACCACAAGAACTCCCTAGAAAATATGGCCTCCAAATAGCTTTTACTAAACCACTTACTACATACTAATTACTAAGTACTATTAATAGTGAAAGAAACACATGAAGAGATCACTGGGTACCTTACACTGAAACAGCCAGGATCCATAATTGCATAAAAAGATCAATGCTGTGTTTCTGCAGAGCAAACTTTAAAAAACGCTAGACATATAGAAAATCAATGCAAAACGCAATTCCCTATGATTATTATTGTTGGGTGCAAAATCAAAGATATGTTGAGCAAATAATTTGGTAGTATTTCTGTACACCTCCATCACCAGCCTGCCCGAGCCCCGCACAAGCTCGAACACCTGCCACCACCACAGAGACCCAGCAGTTCAGAAACATGCTTAAGTCTGTCAGGAAGAAATTTTCAGCACAGCTGAATCAAACCTATATCTCGGACAAGACTGTCCTACCTAACTCAAAATTATGCCCAGGAACCTGCACTGCATAAAGTGTTTAAAGATATTGTAAGACAAAAAGAAAAATACGCCCCACCCCAACCCTCTATTCTTGGTGCTTACCAGATGACACCCATTCTAAAAGCCTTTGCACAAGCAAACGCAAAGGCATGGGGAGAAGAGGACCCGCGTTCCCTGTATATCGGTCTGCATGCATACCCCCACAAATGCAGCAAATAAGGTTCAGGAGAATAAAGCATACCCCTCTACGATCCTGATGAGACTCAGCTGAGCATTTATTGTCAAACATCTGACAAGATCTGCTAAAGTTCCAGAGCAATGACAAACTCCTGCTACAAGCTGCTGCTCTTTGCCCCCAGTATCGACACTGCTGTGTGGTTTCAGCCCGCTCCCTCTCTAAGGACAGGCCGAGCCAGCACAGAGATGTTTCCCACTGTCATGATGGCCAAGAGTGGCAAGAGCCCTTTTGACAGCGCATTTATCCCACAGGGATAATGCTGAAGCCCTGGCATGCAGCGATGCCTGGACGGCCGCATGTGCCCAAGCTCCCCCAGTGCCATGCTGCCTGCGGGGCTGCTCTTGGGATGCTTGGCCCCAAGCCCAGCAGCCCTGACCAAACCCAACCCTTTCTGGGAAGCAAGCTAGCAGTGGAGGAGAGAAGGACAATTTTTGAGAACCTGTAACCTCCCACTGTACCTGTTCAGTTTTAAGGTTAAATTAATTCCCAGATGAAAGATCCTATAAACTCATCATCTCCTTTAGCATTTGCATGGAAAGGCACAGAACAACAATGCTCATATCTGCTGTATTTTCCAGCGATCCTGCCGTGCTGCTCGCCCAGTACTCAAAGCCTGTCATCTCTCTATCCCATCTTTAACTGCTCAGACATCACCCACCTTTTAATGACTGGCTTCAATATTTCATTGCCCTGTACTGCCTTCCGTTAAACTATCCTTCATTACTTCCCTCCCATCCATTAGACACTCCCCCTTACTAAATTATTAAACCATTTATTTAGATCACAGAAGCAAAGAAATTAGATTACATTGATCCATGACAATTTGCTTCCACACTGTTTCTTCACGAAACATCCCTGTCATGCTTTGTTCACGTCAGACCTTGCCATCGCACTCCTACCTCCAATATCTTCATTGGGTTTTTTTGGCAGCATTTTTCTCAGAGACCCAAATGATTTTTTTTTTTTTCAAGACTTTCTTGAAAAAAAAAACAGTGCCTCCACACAGCCCCACATGCTGGCGCACGTGGCCCTCTGAGGGTCGATGTGGTGCCGCAGGACCATGATGGCGATGGGATTACTGTCCCGCGGCTCCTCTTTTAAAACTCAGAGGCAGCTGGCAAAGAGCATTTCCCTTTCTTCCCTTTCCGACCTAAACCTATTTCAATTTTTGAATAGAAACTTCCACCTTTTTAACCAATTTTTTCATTTCATTACCTGTCCTTTCATAAATGCTCCAGGCAGGAAGCAGAATAAAGAAATGGCAAGGAAACCCCGGAGCAGCTTTCTGCCCCTCTCTTCCCAGTTCGGCTACCTATGTTTTCAGTGGCAGAACACAAACACAGCACACACGCAGAGGAAGGAGAAGACCTCAGACTTGGCCCAGATAAAACAACGTTAAACCAAAACAAACTTTAATCAAGAAAACAAGAGCCGATTTTCCTAGCGTCGCGACATGAACGAGCCTCCGGTGCCCTCGCTGCTGCAGCCGCCCGCTGCCCGACCTATCTCAAGGCCCCGACCACCGGAGCGCTGCTTCAAAAATACGTGAAGGGGATGGACTGAGTACCCGCGGTCTGGGCAAGAAGAGATCCTCTGCCGCGGAGCTCTGCTTTCCCTTTCTGTTCCTTCCTTAACCGTTCGCCAGAACACCCCTCACACGAACGGCTGAAGGCAGTGTGGAACGCGGCACCCGCTACAGACCGCTGCCGGGAGGGAGCTTCTGGCGGCTGCTGGCACAAGCGCCCCGACGCGTTATCCCACTCCCTCTGCTGGCCTTCCCCCCCTTCCCCTTTCTGACGGCTCCCAGAAGCACGGTCTTCCTCAGGACGTCGGAGCCCCCACAGGCTGCCGAACCCGGCACCCCTCTCCGCAGCCCCGGCCGGGCGCCGCCGCCCCCTGGCGGCCCGGGGGGGACCCCTCAGCGGCCAGGCGNCGTTACTCGAAAGGCACCTTACCCCGGCTTCCCTAACCCCCACAGCCCCTTCCCGCGAAGCTGAAGAGCCTGTACCTGCGCCTCTGCCGCCAGGCCAGAGAGGTACACTGATGGGCAAGCGACTCGAGAAGACACCCGGAGGGTTCAGCTGCGAAAGGGCTGTTTTCCCCTTACGTCACTACTTTTGGACTCAAGACACGAAGCAAGTTTTGAGGGAAAGGCTCAGCGCTGCAGGAGACAAAGTAACTGAACAAACTGTTCTGCGAGCTCGGGAGAGGGGGAGAAACACCTGACAGGAGAGGCAGGGAGCTGCAGGCACTAGCTGTGAGCACGAACCAGCAGCAGCAGTAATTAATAATGCCACCCCAGCTATTGCCGCACATGTAAGCCCAGAACCATTAGATTTTCTGCTCTGCCCCCTCATCCGGATGACTTCTGTAAAGCAGTTAACTGCTTGGAGCCCTAACCTATAGAAAAAGCATCAGAGAAACCAACGTATCGACAGCGGTTTCAGCAAGTCCCCACAAGGGCATAAGAAGAGTTGTTGATTCACCAGGTAAAAACCTAGAACTTGGGGCACATTACGTCCTCGTCCGCAAGGGTAAAAAGCTTCCTGGTTATTAGATGTCTGTCCTCTGCTGAGGTACCTGGACACCCGTATCACATCCAACTGTCTTTCTGAGGAAAAGAAATCAAATCTCTTAAAACTTAACAGCACAAGGCTTGTTTTCACAGCCACGGCGCGTTTCTGCAGACTCTAGTAGGCTGCAATGTATTCCCAAATCCTCCCTGAAATACAGACTCAAAACAGGCAATTCTACTTTTTTTCCTCTGAAAACAGCACCAATGAAAACATTCTCCTTTCTGCTAATGGAACCAAAAGAAAAAAAAAAGTCATGCAGGGATTGTATTTTTCTTTCACTGCAGCACAGCACTAAGTCTTCAAGCTGCAGCTCCAAAGCGGCACCTCCCGCCTGAAACACAACTTGCCTTCTTTGTACCCAGACGGGCAGCAAAAGCCAGCTCCTGCTCCTGCCTTCAGCCATGCTTGCAGATCGAGTCCACTCAGCCAGCCGAGCCAGACAGAAACAAAGTCTTTGCTATTTACTACCTCACGGCTTCGCTGTTTGAAAATTTTGCCAGAAATAGGGTTTCTATCACTTAGAAGTGCCCAATCTATGGCACACAGGCTGTGCTTGGCTTGACAGACCAACTTGTCCCGTCTCTGGATCAGACCTTTCCGCACAGTCAGTGGCAGAAATTTCAGTAAGATTTAACCCAAGAGCTTAAACGCACACCGCAAAAGATGAAGAGGATTGAAACCTCACAGCTTCCACGAAAAACATGATATCCGCTGCTGCAATTTCAGCATAGGTCGCAAGAGGCAGCAGATATGTTTCCAAGAAGAATTTCTACTTTCAGTCATCCCATTTGTATCATATTTGTCTTGCTTCAGCACATCTAATTACATTACACAAATTACAGTCTAGCACTCTTCCCTCCAGAAGTCAGACAGAAGACCTGAGTAGACGTGACTAAACTATTCCATAGCTGGTTTGCACTGAACTGTGTAAGAAGATGCAACTAAATAAAGTAAAGCTGATGTAAAGCAATACCACGATGCTTCTGTTTGCTTTTCATACCCTAGGAAGCCTCGCGCAGCCTGTACCAAAACGCGTTTTCCAGATGCAGGCATTCAGCCCGAGCCAAAGGCTTATGGTCCACCACCAGGTCATTCCAACACCCACGGGCAGTACGGCACACCCTCCAATTACAACACTGCATAGTTAAATGAAGACACAGCACTTCCCTAATTGAGTAACTATCTAGCTGATACGGAGCAATTCATATATATATATATATTTTT
>VXAL01012063.1:27874-52153 GCA_013399475.1 Chauna torquata
TATATATATATTTTTTTTTAAAACTATTACCAAGGGCAAAGAAATAAGGGACTACTCACCACTCGCCATTTAGCTTCACCACACACAACCTCCTGTTTCCTTGGACTTTTCTCTGGTGTTTGTCCCTTGTGACTGAGGCCAAAAAGAGCCAGAGCATTTTGGGAACCCAGTGAGGTCCTGTGAGATGCTGAGTACTCAGCCTCACGTAACACCATAAAGGTTCAAAGCACAGCTCTTCTGTGAACGCACTGCATCAGCGTACCAAACTGGGTACCCAAAATGAAGAAATCCTTACTCAAACAGGACCCAGTTAGACACTTCTGTGTGGTTTGCCTAAAGTGGCATGGAAAAGCTGTGAGAGGCAAGAAACTTGGGGAAGAGCTCCATAATTTTTGTGATGTGTCAGCTCTCAGGCTTAACGCAGCCGTAGAAGATTAGAGCCTCTGGCTGACATCTTCAAGGAGCCTTCCAACTTCTGCAACATCTTCTGCCTTTGTTGCATGAGAGTTTTGATTTCAAAATACCCCAGATATCTTGAGCCAAATATCCTGCGCAGATAAATGAACAATAATCAAACACACTAGAACACACCCATAGCTAAGGAATACAGCAGCAGCATCACACATGTCAGGGTGGGATTGAACTGAAGCCTCTGTTCAGCATCTTCAATATTGAGTATTGCAGCACTAGTATTGGTAATGTAGCCCCACTACAAAAAAGACACGAATGCTAGCACTGAACAGGTTACATACCTTCAATTCATCAGAAAGCAACACTTCTCAGTTGCTGCCACTTGATTCTAAAATTTACATGGGAAATAAGGAATTATAATTACAGAGGATGCCTGAATTTGGCAGTGAGCATTTCTGAATGCTTATTTCTCACTGAAGGGATACTAAGAAGCTACTAAGACAAAGCAGCTTAAGTACTGTTAAGACAACACAACGTAATTT
Source organism: Chauna torquata (assembly GCA_013399475.1). Classification (NCBI taxonomy): domain Eukaryota; kingdom Metazoa; phylum Chordata; class Aves; order Anseriformes; family Anhimidae; genus Chauna; species Chauna torquata. Next base: position 28,828 of record VXAL01012063.1, read on the forward strand.
CATTTATAAAAGATCTGAGAACAGAAAATTTCTTCCCTCTACACATTGTACTTCCATTCCCAGCTGTGTTACACTCCATTAAACATTAGAAAAGGATGATGAGGAAGAAGTACCAAAGAGGAAAATACACAATAACATATGTACTTTTACAAACATCATCAGAAAGTTTACTACACAAATGTACACAAAGAAAAGTATAAGGGCTTGAGGCTTGCACCATTTATTCAGCCTAAGGACCTAGGAAAACCAAGTGCCACGTAACTAGCTTACTGTCATAAGAGGAAGCATCTTGCCTGGTACCCATGCAGCACTCTTGTCTTTAGCAAGAGTCATTAGAAGAAAAAAAAAGCAAACAAACCAAAGTATTTTTGTGTGCCCTAGATATTACCGGTAACTGAGAACACAGTTTGAGAAAGAACGCAGAAATAGAAAATGCTTAATAGAACCATATTTTAAAACACTACAATAGTTATTCACCAAGATTTCATCATGGCACTCACACACTAAAGCGATATCTTTCCTCACCCCCCACAATAAATAAGCCAACCAATATTTGTATTTTTCAATACATTTGTTGCAAAGACCAAACTTTACTGCCACAGCACCACATAGCAGTAAGGTATATAACCTCGAGCCTCCTTATTCACGCCTTGCATTTGAAGAACACTACAAATCACCTTCAGAAAAGAGTAACTTTTCTTTTTCAATGCCACAGCCCATTTGAGTGTTTGAGTGGGACTTACCAGAGCCCACCCCCGCAACCCACCCAGGACTCACCGCTGTACCAGCAGCACCGTTCACACCTGGGCTCCGCAAGGCACAGAGACCTCCTGTGCCTGGGTTTCACATGCAGAGCTTTAACAACATACCCAAGCAAAACTGCATCAACTGAGAGTTGCTTTTGCAGCTCATAGATTACTTCACATATACATATCAAGAAGCAGCTCTTAACCTGCAGCAAGACCTTCATCCTGACACAGGGCAGCAGCAGGCAGCCAGTGCAGCAGGTGGGCTGCCCATTCCTGCACAAGGCTCACGTGCCCATCACTAGCTGCCAGCTGGTGAAGCACCAGGATAAAAGAAAACAGGCAAGAGGAGCACCACACTCATTTTGCCCATGGAAATAAGAGGCAAAGTGAGGGTACTGTTCCACCCTCTCTGTTAGGCTGCAGCAGCCACTGGGCTCTCCCCTCCTGCAGCACTTTGATCTGCTCAGGTGGGAGAGCGGCTTTAGCTCTTCATTGCCCTCCATTATTTGTGTTTAATCCTCAAATTCTTGGTGAATGGCTGCAAGCGAGAACTGGTTTTTTTCCTCCCCCAGCAGCTCTCAAGCCAGGGAGATGCAGCACAGCTACCACCACAGGGGCACAGCAACTTCCCTCTCCCCAGCACTCCTCTTTCCTCCTCTGCAAAGCTCCATGGGTGGCACGACGGATGGCAACAGGCTGATACACAGCCTGAAGGGCATCATACTGGTACACTGCAAAAAAGTTATGGACCCCAAAATACATATTTTAAATTAGGAAGTCACTTTCTCTTGCTTTGATTATCCAAACTTTGCCAGACCACAAAAAGCCCTATACAGAATCATCTGAAATTTTTTTTTTTTTAAACCCCCAAACCTCAAGTTTTAAGGCAGGTGAGAGCAGCACTAGTGTTTGTCTGAGAAGTACTTCAAATCCAAGCTTTCTGACAGAAAAGTAAATCTGGTTAAAGATGCAGAAGCGTAAGATGTAAAATACACCGCATTTAAAATCTATCACCACAGGTGCCCCAAGGACAGCTAAATCAACAGAAGTACTGGCAATACGAAAAGCATTCAATAATTCAAGCACACTGGGCCATATGTCAGCCTTAACTACACATGAAAGTTATCTTTCCTTTTTTCACTTGATCACTAGAGTGGGATTCCGATTAAAATCTCATCTGATGTTTTCTTCTTTGTAAAACATGTCACAGGTCTCAAGTGACTATTACAAAACTAAGTAGTTCAGAAAATAAACAGCATATTCTGGAAGGATGAAAAGACTGAACAAAAGCTTGAACAAATGATGTGCTAAGAATTATTAGGTGTCCACAATGCACCTTCTGCAGGCCTCTGATACAGGCCACAGTTTGTGTTTACTCATCTTCAGGTTTGATATGAAGTTTTAAAGAATAGGAGAGAACTGGTAAACTTTCAAGCTTCTCCCCCAGGTGGCTTCAGTAAGGTGGCAACTTGTAGCTTTTTTTTTTTTTGAGAATACAGGAATCTCCAGAAACCCACAGGTAATTAAAAAAAGTGCTGAAAGAAGGTAAATGGGAATTCGAGCTCTTTTCTTCGTTCTTCACAACAAATGGGCTAACACTATTTGCACTGGAGGATCTGTACACACACCTTTGATGAAATACCTCCATTCCTCACTTCGCTGCTTAGAGGAGTCAGCCTGCACCAGGACTTTGCCAGAGCACTGGCAAAAACTTAAGCAGAGACAGAAGATCCATTGGCTCTCCTGCGCCCTGCTTTAACTACCACACCTCTTTTACCATAAGGGAAGCAGTATCAGCTGTTTTAAAATGCAGTAGGACTTAAATATTTACCCAGTCAAAGTTCAGCTTCCCCCCGCACCTGTACGGTTCACCGTGCTGCACACCCTTCTGCTCTTACACTGCCCCCTAGTACTGTGAATGTTAAGGACCATTTGCCTTTTAGCCTGTTTTTGAGCTGATTACCTGACATATAAATGAGCATACATCACTTACCCAAACAACTCATTTAAGAAGAAACAAGCATTTTTGTCTATAATAAAGTTTAAGAGCACTTTTGAGAGCCTGCAAATAGCAGGTCAGTGAAAGAATCTGAGCTACTCTAAGCTGCTCAGAAGTTTCCTTAGGAAAAGAAATTCAAAGTTCACACACTTTAGCTGACAATGTCCTACAATGGCAGGTTGTCTAGTTTGCTTTTTCCCCATGTTTTTTTTGGAGATGGGGAGGGGGACAGGTTACATTTGTTTGTTTTGTGTGTGTTTTCCTTCTATTTTTAAGTTTCTAATACAGTTTATTTTGCGCACTGGCATACAGAGTTTAGAACTTTTGTTTTTTTTACCCTCTAACTTCACATCAGTAAAGCTGTTAACTTAAACCTAGTTCTCTTGAAAAGTCAACCTCCGAAGAAATGTTGCACTTGTCTCCAAATACAGATGTAAACTGTTTTTGCTTTGGCTAGCTTCCTTAAATTTCGTTCTCACACTTAAAGTCAGAGGCTCATAATGACCCCTAAAACAGCAACGTAACACCATTTTCCACTTTCTTTTTACTCTCATCTCTGTTCCTTACATAGTGCAGGTATGTACCCCTTTCACCATCTGCTCTCTGAGAATGTTTAGTTTTAGCCTTTCCCCCATGGTGCAGAGGGATCAGGGCTTTTGTGCCCAAGCACCAGCCCTCCACCTGAGGCAGAGGGCACATTGCGGGGCTGGGGAAGGACAGCCCTGAGCAACCTGGCCGCAACAGAGCGGCGCTCAGTGTCTCACTCCCTGCCTGCCAGAAGAGATTTTACACTATGACAGAACTATTTAGCAAAGCTCACCTCAAAAAATTAGTGTTAAAGTGTTAAAAAAGGAAAAAACCTTAAATGATACAAGTTATTACATTTAATCCCTTTGGGGGACATGGGGAATGATTTTTGTGATTAAGGACGTACTATGGGGCTCACGAGAATTAGTTCTATTCCAGGCTCTGAAACAAGCTCCCAGGTTCCCATGGGAAAGCCTCCTGCACTCTCCTACTCATATGGACACCGGCAGGGTAATTTTTAAGTGCTCACAGCCCTCAGATGGTATAGTACCAACAGCGAAATAAACACATAGGTAGGAGGGCTACATTAATTCTGAGATTAGTTAGCTACCCAAAGAGGACGCTGCCATTGGACTACCACACTTATTGCCACAGAAGTCATATTTTTAAAAACTGACACTAGAGGAAGCCTTGACAAAGAATAAGTTATATTCTTATACACTCTTTGGTTGACAGAAATGCATTCAACGAGCAAAAAAAGCTGCAAGATAAAAATAAGCTGCAAGGCCTTGCAAAAAGATACCACTTCGTTCTCAAGCAGAGGGCTAATTTCCACAGTTTGCACTGCAGGGAAATTTTGCTCAATTAAAATCTACAGTCGGTATTGCTTCTTGGCAAAATGAAATTTATGAACTGATTTAATTCATTTAATAAGCAAATTCAATAACTAAAACTCATCTGTCAACATACATTATGATAGTGCAAATTAAGCAAGCACTATCAGAAAAATGTAACACTGAATTCACTGTGTAACCTTCTAGGTGGTGAAGTGCTACAGAAAACACAGTGTAAGCATCAGACAATCTGTCTTGCAAAAACAAAAAAATCATTACTCTGATATACCAGTAAGCACACGTATTAGTCAGCTCTTCACTATTCACTGTAAGCAGAAATTTGTTATCCCAAGAACTACCAAGAAAAGCTATTATGGTTGCAAATAATACTTATAATGTATTCAGTGCAATTATAGAAGTTACTCAGTTACTTAATGTGTGCTTCATATACCTCCAAATTATTTTCTCTATTAAAGTAATTTTCTTTTTCAGAAGTTAGAAAAATCCATATAGTGTTTCAAGATGACTGTTTCTGGCATTGTTTCTTTATGTGCAAGATGTAGTCAATAATTTAACCTTAATTAAATATTTCTGCAGAGTGGCTACTGCTTATTTTTCATGTATTAAATTCAAGTATACTTGATGTTTCAGTAGAACGACTATTTAATATTTTTTAAACCTGGTATTCAACTGGCTTGGATGTAACTACATACTAAGGTGATTCTTCACATAACTAACTTAGCTGCTTTTTTAACTACAATTATGCCAGTATTTTCCTTACTTTTTCCATTGCTATAACTAACTTCAAGTTGCAACAGAAATGAAGAGATGAAAACATGAAAAAACAATTTCAAGCAAATAGAATGTTAAAGACTTCAATTTAAAACTTTTTCAAAGCTGTTAGCTATTACGTGAGAGAGCAACACTAGCAATTTCGGTTGAGGCTGAAGTCAGTCCTTCATCTCTCTATAAAAAATTACAAAAAAATGATCTTCACATAAATTCAAAGAAATTCCATCCATGCCCTGCTATATCCTGACAACAACATCTGACTGGACCTGCACATTCGAACCTGAATAGAGTCAGATGAAGTTCAACCACAAAATTAAATTGGTGACAACTATGTAAGGTAAGTAACCTTATTTTGTGACTGTTTAACACCTTCTGCTCTAAAATTATGAAGCTACAACACCAACATTCATGAACAATGGTTTTAATAAAAAAGCCTTCTAAAATTTTCAGAAGTTCTCATGGGATGGAGCGCAACAGAAAGTGGAGGTACTCTCAGTAACAGGACTTCCACTATAGCCAGTTGTGTCAGTGGTGTTGTCTTAACTAAGCAAAGATTTCAGTTTAGCTCCCTGCTGGTATTGCACTGGTTTTATGTGAATACCTGTGACAAAAAAAAACTATACTGTAAGACATTTGTGGTTTAAGTATCTGGTTCCCTTCCCACATCTATTTATATCTGAAAATCAACTCCCTTTTCAATCAGTGAAAGGCTAATTGCCACCTCCATTTTCTATTTTACTGTAGTATCAAAACTAATGATTTGCTATAAACTTCTCATTATTCCAAGTCCCTAGATGTGTAATCTAACATTAACTTCTCATTTCAAAGCAAAATACAGTCCAATACTCTTTTAAGGATCCTGCATATGTGAATAAGGTGAGCGCCCATTGCAAAGGTAATATACTCCTCCAGCTGATATTGTGCTGCTGAATGTTGTTAAAATGAAAATGTATGTCCTGTCCTAGTGGTCTGATGTAGAATCACACATACCCGTGTTAATGCTGACGGGTGCATGTCTCACCAATTCTTATTCCTATCCCAGCAATGTGTTTCAAAATGCAAGTTGGCCATACACTCCTTCCTCATACCTAACCTAAATCATCCCTATTACAAATTAAACCAATTATTTATTATTCTACCTACAACAGACATGGAGAAAAGTTGTCTTCTTTAGAACCTTTTTACATAATCAGCTTTTACTATCATTTTTCTTTTCCATTTTCTCTTTTCCAGGTTTGAGTAAAGCTAGCTTTTTCAACTACTCCTCATAGATCAGTTTAAAAAAAAACACTGCAGAGAAAAGCACCAATTCAGCTACACCCCTCTCAAACTTACGTACCAAACTAGAAACTGCACTCCTGTACTGAGTAAAGCTTAATAGTTCCTGTTGATTTTGAATGCATGACACTCCTATTTATATACTACAGAATGATACTTTTTTTTGCAATCATTTCATTCACATGTCATCTTATATGTAAATAAGATGTATTCACTTGTATTCACCCTCTTGGGTATAGGAAAATGCTATTGATATTTGAACGTCTGAACTAAGAAGTTGTCAACAAGTTATTTCCATTTTTTTTTTTCATCCTGCTCTCGGAAATGGACAGTGTCAGGACTCAGCATGCTCTCTATTCCACCCCAACACACTTACTGAAAACACCAAGTGGTACCTTATCTTCAGCTAGGCCAGTAACATTGTTTTCAGTAACACCCTAAGAGTTGGATTACACACGACTGACAACCACAGTTTTAGAAGGACTCCAAGCTATTAGACGTTACTTATCAGAACAAGCTTCTCTGCTCAACTCCATACTTGCTCTTGTAGGCCTCTGACAACCCAACATGACATCCTTCCTGTGAGGTGCTGCAGGGATGAGTAAAGTTCCTATTCCACATTCTCATGATTATTAACCTTTTCTCTAGACTCTGCTGACACATTGCCAGCTGATCAGCAGTCAAACCATACTCTTGAAAGACTCAACCCATATCAAGGGGAAGAGCTTTGAAGAAAAAGAGAAAAAAAACACAATTCCTTTAATGATCTTCTGCTCTTCTGAGAACTCCTTTCAGACTGTCACCACACAGCCACTGCGCACTCAGACAGCTCCATGGCACCACACACCTAATAAGCTGTAAAAATATCCACTTCCATTTCATGACTAGAGAATAGCATCAGTGTATTTTTTTATATATTCTAATAGTAACAGCTACACAGACATCTGTGAAGTAAACATCCTGGTTATGAAGAAAAAAGCCAAAGAAATCCACTGAACTTGAATGCTTTAGAAAGCAGTATGTAATTATTTCAATACAGAAACAGCACCCTTTGGGCTGAGACTGGCTTAAAGAAGGCAGGCCATCACCTTCATTTTTAAGTGAAATTAAGTTCTTTAGCTAGAATGGATCTACGGTTGTCAGCATCAGGAAGGTTTGAACTAGATGTGATGCACAGTTATTAAAGCAAATAGCCACAGAGCTTAGCCACTCTCCCCTGGTGTTGGCAGAAGGCCGGGTTTGTCCAAGCAGAGCCCCTTTTGCAGGTGGACGTGGAAAATGGCCCAGAGGTTCAAACCCTTTAGCAGGTGCTAAAAGAAGTGGAGGTTTACCCTTCACATCTGACAGTCCCATTTGGAAACTGTTCTTGCTTAAGAAAAAGACAAAACAGTACAATCTGCTTTTGTTTGCACAGGATGCTCTTAACTATGAGTATGTGAAAACATCAGGCTTAAGCAATGCCCATTACCTGCCTGAAGCGTACAAAAACCAGCACCGCAGACAAAGCAGCTTCACCACACACCAAGTGACGAATGCCTTGGCCGCTATCTTTCACAGTGTCCCACTTTAAAAGACGTACAACCACTGAGCTGCATTATAGCCTTCCTGGATGCATTTAACAACACAGAGCACTCTGGCCTGCAGTGTTACTAAACTCAGCATGAGCATACTACAAAGTAAGCCTCACCCTGATACTAACGTTAACCTCGCACAGAAAAGTTAAAACACAGGCAAATTAAGTACAGTCATCATGGAAAGTTAAAGCCAGATTTTATTTCTGACTGATCGTTCATGACAAACATTTTAGATAACATCTGAGGCTTGTTCTAAGCAAGGTTTTAATCCACGACGATAATGTAGGTCACAAGTTTCGGTTCCATTTGCACCTACTATTCATGCCAAGGAACTGGACTCAGCACTAACACCAATAGCTGTCAAGAGCATACATGCGGTTTCTTTTTACAGCACCATTTGATAAAAAGAAAATAGTCCAATTAGGCAGATTTAACAATTTTTTTTTTTAACGATTTACTTGTTTCATTCATGAAAGCAGAATTTAATTTACAACAAAGCACCATACCCTAATCCTATGCATCTAAGAATATTCATTTTTAAAACCTGAACCGCCCTCACTGTTTCTGCCACCCTTTTGGCTTTCAGTGAGCTTCAGTAACTCAAAAGAATTGCAACCAACTTGGTAACTAAAAAAGAAAGCTTTTTGGAATGGGAAAGTTCACAACGGGGGAAGAAAAAAAGCCTTTCTAAAATAGCCAGGTGTTCACCTCAACCCATACCAACTTCAAACAGATACAAGGACAGTAGTTGAATCCGATTTCAGACTAAGGACATAAAAGATAAGCTTTATATTCTTATGCTTTTATAATGTTGGAACGAATTCATTTTTAGATAAAGAAGAGTATACTCCCCTACTCTCCTATCCTTTCACATGAAGTTTGCTCTGAAAATACCACGGCTGAGTTCCAGTCTTTCAACTATTATTTGATCACTGCTAAATATTTGCAAGTTCAGATTTTTCCAAGTCCCTCCTACCTGCCTGATGTAATTCACATAGTATCTACCATGTATTGCTCTACTTTTACGAGCAAACGCACTGTGCAAGGGATCAAGTCAGATATGAAAACAGAATGACATGCTTTGAAATACAATGTTGAAATGGTGTTGGAAGACCACCCCCTAATGGTCTATCACCCAGCAACACAGGTTTAACCTGAGGAATGGGTGACTGGCCTAAGCCAGCAATCCTGCTTGGCAGTGGAAGAGGTGGAAGTTTGTTTAAGGTATGGGTGGCAGTGCTCGTATGCGGCCTTTCATACACATAAATTGTGACATCAACTTCAGGTAAGGATCAGTTTGTTCAGCAAGGCCTAGTTTAAATGAAAGAGGTAAGCAATTCTTCAAAATACATTAACAGCACAAATAGAAACTTGTAAGAATCTCACTATTCCCTTGTCACAAGGGGATCCAAGAAGTTTCCACAGAGTAGCTCCTAAGATAAAAATAGCGCAGATATTGTAAGTCTATAATTTATGTGTGAGGTAGCCGGTTTTATTTTTATCTTTTAGAGATGTTCTGCTGTATTTTAACCATCATAAATACAGTAAGTTTATACACTATTTGATTACTGGATTCTGTTAAATCAAGAGTTGCATTCTGCTTAACAGATGGCCAGATATCACTAGCTTAAATGCATTTATGTGTGTACAGTGTTTTTAAAAGTTAAACTCAACAGCATTAGCATTAGATCATCAAATACTTGCAACCATGCCCTGTGAAAGAGCAATTGCCCATTAGGGTGCCTGTGTATGTCCTTACTGTGTTTCCAGTTCTGTGAAGAAATATATGCATCCTACTACAAGATGTACATGCTCATGAATATACACACTGGCATTTTATGTGTACACTTTTGATCTTTACTGCTATCATTTATTTACAGATTACTTACATGGAATGTAACCAGGCTTATTTATAACGGATTTAAAAGATGCTTGAAGTTCTATTTCAGGGAGAAAAAAATGAATACTTTCAATCACACCTTTCCTGGGCTTTGCAGAATCACTTACTGAGCTCAGCTCCTCCCAGCTGAAGTATCTTTCCTCACTTAACAGAAGAACATCTAAAGCCCAGAGGCACACTAACTCTCACACAGCTCCTGTGCTAGGTAGTCATCCACCAGATCAGCTGCCTTACTTGAGATCTTGGTGTATTCCTGTTGCTCACACGCGACAAACATATTCCCAAATGCTTTAACTATGATAGCCAGCACATCCCCCATGGGCATATTATGATTTACTGCAGAGAAGAGAACATGCTGGCTTTATCAAGATTGTGTTTTCATCTACTTCACACATTTGCAAAAAGATAGAAAAATATAGCTGTTAGGTCTGTGTGTAATAAAATAGAGTCAGATTTTCAAAACCTCCAGTTCAGCATTGATATAACACCCTTCCCCCCCATCCCCCTCCTAGCTGCAGCAGTTACTTTGATTTAGCACAGGTATATGAACTTCATTGGAAATATATAAGAAAAGTTGTATTTTCTCCTTCCCACTGTCAGAACATTACTGGTCACTCATGATCTAAAGTTAAACTTAAGATAAAGATTCCCAGTTCCATACAGACTTTCACAAATGCCTATACTTGAAATAAAAATAGTATTATCACAGATTTTTCTTAGATTCAGAATACTTTCTCCCTGGCTGTAGAACAGGGCAGTTACTTTCCATTCAGAAGAAAATGCCTTTTTACTATTGTGCTCTTGATACTAAAAAAAGATACAAAATTTAAATTTACAATATAGTCCTAAAACAAATACAGACAAAATTAAGTTAGATTTTATTTTGATTCATTTATATGGAATCAATACAAGAAAGGGAAATTTCAATTAAGCAACTTCTATGCAACTTGCTACCGTTACTTACTATACCTGACAGCTTTTTTGCATGCATGTCATGCCATTTAGGAAGAAGGAATCCAGGACAGATGTTTAATCACTCAATGTGTTATGAATTATTAGAAATTAATTCAGTGAACTATTTCAAAGCCATCTCATTTTAACTAGGTCAAATTTTGTTACCAAATGCAGGGAATCAGTGTTTAAAACTTTAACAGGTTGAAAGAAATTTAAACAGCAGTTCTGAATGGGGACTATTTTAAGTGACTTCTCTATACCAAGCTAACCTCACTTTTGATAGAACCTTCAAGCACAATTACAGTACAAGAAGAAAGTGCTGCACTTGACTCTTCAAGAATATAAACCCATCATTTTTAACTTCATGGACTGCTTGTGTGAGACCTGACTCATGTAAGGTGTATTTCTACCACAAGACCACATTGTTGTAACTGATTTCCTATAACTCTAGCATATTCCCCCAAAGCAAAAAAAAGAGAAGCTGGTTATACACAAATAAAAGTCTATCATTGTTTCCTGTCATGTGCTGTTGTCACTGTCTTGTACGTGCTGGAAGCCACAAGTATCAAGTCCAGTGTTGAGGTATAAAAAAAATAAAGCAGCATGTTCCTTCGATCAGATACACTTCGTACAATATTGGGAAGTAACTGATCTTTATCTTAAGCCACAGGAAGAAAAAAATCTAACTTATTTGTCAAAGCATAATAGGAAGCTGCAATAGATGTAGATAGAAATTTTTTTAGTGATTCCTACTCGGTCATGTTTTAATGGTAGATTTGATAGTGGAGTATACTATCTAATTTATATTTAGCATTTGATTATCTCATCATCCTAGTACACTGCAAAATACGCAACCAAGAGGAACACAGTCTTTCTACTATAAGCTAATACACTGGCATTAGTGTAATTTTGTTAGTATGTTTTTTGAAAACAATACTGAACAGAGTGCACAAAAATTAAAGAGCAATGATCCATATGTTCTGAGGGTAAATACTAAACGTGAAGTTATCCTCTGAGAGTTTAACTGATTTTAGTCTTCTTTTAGTCTTCAAAGATCAAGTTTCTTACCAATAGCAACATGCAGAAAGTTACAAGCTCCATTTACATTTACAAAAAGCTTGCAGACACCAACCTTAAATACCAACTGGACAGTAGACAGAATAAATATGGCTTACTTCTCATAAATCCCATTATACCTACTTTTTTAAACAGTTGTAAGTCTTTCATTTACATATTAAAGTAACATACTTGTGGTTAAAGCAAATGAAAACAGAAATCAATATGTCAGCTTGAGTTATTTTTAATTGTTTTGAAACATTAAAAGTCAATTTACAATCTGCTCTGATTATCCTACACGATCTTTATATTTCAGGTGAATAACCAACCCAGCTGCAGCAACTGTAGTTTTCCTATCTGGATTTCAAGTCTCTCCACTACTGACTAAACATGTCATAGAGAACTAAACCATCACAGTGGCAGATAATTTCCAATTAACACTTAAAGAGATTATGTACCCCTATGCTTCTGCAACATTCCATGAACAGGGACAGAAAAGTCTCTGATGACTTCTAATCATGTTTGCCTATCAGAAAGCGTTATGTCAAATATGGAGGTCAACAAGAAGGAAGGGAGTCATATACTGCATTTACAGCACCAGGATTCAATACAAAGAAAAGTGACTGTCTTAGCTTAAAATGATAGTTGTGATAGAAAATATGTGAAGGCAGAATGAATACTGTCTGTATTTCCTGTAAGTTTCAAGTGGATTAAATACACAGGAAAGCGATACCACTAAACAAATTAGGTATGGAATACTAGGAGTAAAACTTTGCTTTCAGGAAGGAGAGAGAAATGATAAAATATCAAAGCAGCAATAAGGAATTCAAAGGAACTACAGTTTAGACTTCCGTTTATCTAGATAACCCTCTTTATGTAACCAAGCGATTAAGATCTCCATATTCAAGTTCATCCAGCTCATCTCCAGAAGATCATCAGCTATATAGTGACAACTGACTCTTTTCCAGGACTAGAAAAAGAGACTTGTGATACAAGTTTGTCTCTGGTTTAAAAGAATGTTACTCTAAGAACTCATTTTCCCAAGTATTCTTCTAGTTTTGCTTCAAGGACCAACTAAGAACTACAGACTATACAAAATAAGTAAAATTCTGTCCATTTGAAAGTCCTTTTTATATAGCCAACTTCTATTTTCCTCTCTCTTTGCAGCTGTGAAAAGAATCTTTTCAAATTTAAAAGATATCTGACATGCATCAAAAATGGCAAAGATGACTCAGGCAAAAACAGTATCAGAAACTACATTTAATGTCTAGATGAAGAGAACAAAATCTAACTAAATGCTTCAAGGTGGCCTTTAAAACAACAAAAAAGGAATTATTAGATTAAAATCAGACTTAATTCTTAAGTTACTGAATATTTTTTTTGTTTGTTTTTAAAGAACCTACACATGTTCCTCATTGCCGTCATACTCCAAAGCCCGGGAGAGGCAGAAGAAATGTTACGACTAACTAGAAGTAGTTAGGAGATTCAGAAACATTAAATAAGCATGCTCTTCAAATATTATCTACATATTTGCAAGGTTACACCTTCCTGAATTGGGTAACACTTACCTATGCAGTTATCATTTCTGTAATAGAATTAGTTGAAAGATAATAGAAACTACTTTTGCTCCTTGCTGGTGGCAACAATGACACAGTCAGGTGTCTTTCCATCGTATTCTTTCTGCATCTGTTGCTAAAACTGCAGGTATAGCTTCTCTCTAAAATCATCCCTGCTGCAGTCATCATCTGCAACCAAGTGAAAAATCAATTAAGCAACAGCACAGACTGCAAAACCATATTAGAACATCACTATGTCTTCCCTAGTATGTCATTCAATGCTGTCAAAAATACGATAAAAAATAGTTCTTTGAAGCAAGGGTTTGGTCCTCCCCCCCCACACACCCCTTTTCTTTCCTTTTTTCCCCCCTGAGGAAATTTATTACAGACATGCAACAAGGCATAAGAAACATGCATAAACTTGATTGCAGACTTACCAGAATTAAAATCCTGAGAAAAGCTCATTCATCTATTCCAACCCACAGAACACTCTTTTTGTCCCATTCTCCCCTCAGCTTCATTCCAGTATGATGCTGGGACTCAAACCTTACTCCAAGGGGAGGCAGAGAGAGACTAGGAAAAGAAACCAGTTGCCCAGTTCCTCCTGCTGAAGATAAGATGTGAGCACAGCACCAATTACAGAATCTGGTCCCTACAACTCAGGCAAACTCTCAGTAACTCCAGCTTTCATTTTGCGTTACGACCTAGTTGCTTCTTTCCTCCCTATTCTGCACATTCTACTACTCCCAGCATCTCCAGTTATCTCCCCTGGATACCTGATCACTGAAGTTCTCTGCATTTCATGAGGAAGTAAAGCATCCTTTCACTAAATATAGACCAGGCTAATAAAATGATGTTTTTGAAATCTATTTTGTGCTTTCCTAAAAGGGTAAAAGGCAAATAAGCCTGGCACAATGTTTTAATCACAGATTTTAAATGATTTAAATGATTTAGGGGATAACCTTCTTCAGCATTGAAGTACTTCTTTTAGCTTACAAAATCCAAAGACCTAGTTAAAGTTAGAATATTTAAAACAACTGGAAAAGTCATTAGCTGCACTTCCAGAAAATATATTTTGGCAATAGAGATTGTTCCAATACACTTCATACATCAGACATCTGTGGACTACCCAGTTAAACTGCTAGAGTACATATCTTAGCAAGGTCCTTTTGATCTTGAAAATGAAGTATCCTATTTTGAAAACCACTATCAGACTGTAAGTTCTTGAAAATGATTGGTAAACAGACAAGATAAAGAATGGGCAAAATAAAGCTTTATATTATATTCCTATTTTTTACATCACGTATTTTTTTATCTCTATCCTACAGACTGGACAATAATCAGCAGTAATTGATCGTTATTTGTTCATAGTGTCACAGAATGTAATAGTCAAAAAATGGACAGGTATTTAACTTCCTATGGCTATTCTTACATTTAAGTTAAATTTTGAGTGACAGTTTGATCCTAGAAAACCTATGTAAAGATGTAAAGTCAAAAGAAAAATACATTTCATCACAGGTGAGAGTTCAACTTGCAAATGGAAGGCCAACCTGTTAAAATCAGGTCAAATGCAAGTTAGGTTTGTGCTCAGTACAATGACATTCCTGTCAAGCTGTGCATCTCTCATATTCTTTTAAATAACTCTGTAGTAGTTCATTAAAAAATCCTCATTGTTACCTTCCTACAAGACTCACTATAACCACAAATGTTCTTAAAGGACCACACCATTTAATCCATTCCAACATTTTTCTAAACTGTATGAATATCAAACTAATAACATGAAATTTACTCAATCATAGCTTGATCCTAGTTAGAAAGGGTGAAAACCTTGATACCTTTTCTGCAAACTTATTTTTAGAAGTATAAACTATGAAAACCAAAAAGTTAGGAAATAATCATTTTCAGGTAGTTTGATTATGCACTCTTTTTCATACAGCTAGATTTGGAGCTTCTAGTTAAGAGTCAGTTTCCCTTACCACTTAAAGAAAAAAAAAATCATTTAAGGAAAGAGTCAACTAAAATTTCAAAATCCTTAAAAACTGCAGGATGACTCCAGAACAGATAAAATATGCACGTTTTGAAAAAAGAACAGTAGAAAAGCCCTGTCTGCTCTTGAAACAAAGCATAACATGGAACAATATAAATATTTCAGAAATTAAGTATCTAGAATCAAGCCTGTACACCACAGAAGCTGGTAATTCAAATCACTACAAAAGCTCCATTAATACTAGCCGAAGAATATTCACTCCTTGCCCACAGACTAAATGAGAACTCAGTAGTCAGGCACCCATAAGAGACAGTCGGTGCTCTGAAATTCAGTCTCTGAAGAGCAGAGTCTTGAACTTGATAGGCTTCAAGGGATTAAATATTTTCCTTCCCTATTTATATCACCTAATTTTATACACTACTAAAATTAATATAGGTTCCTGGTACAGCATTAAAAATAATTTTCTGTCAAACAACTAGCATGTTCACAAAACCTTAAAATAACTACTGAAAGTTTCTTACCTATTCAGATCTTCAAAATCCTTTGAATAATCATCTTGGGAAGATGAATGACCTCCGACATGATTTATAAGGATTTATGCTAAAAGAGAAGAATATGAGGTTAGGTACACCACCAGAAAAGTCTTTTAAAAAACAAGATAATCCAAAATGCTAAACTAATAAAACAAGCACACTTAACAGATTTTCAAAGTTTATTCCTTATAACGATACACTTTAAAAGTGAACACAAGTGGTATACTGTTTCTCCTTTAGCTTTCTTTAATTAACAGACTCTAGGGAGAAGCAAAAAGGTCGTGTTTCCCTGTTTGAGTTTGCCTAACCTATTGAATGCCTTATGATACACTGTAAGGCAGTTCAGTCCATTCCTCCTGACACTGTTTGACAAAGTCTAAAAAAAAAAAAGTACACTGACATCACATCAATCATTGCAAAAGAATGAAACCCAATGGGACATCTAAAGCCAACATTCTGCTCACACAAGATCTTTCTAAAGCTTTTGCTTTGTTTATTTTCCCTTGAGTAAAGAGGTACTGAACAGTTTACAGTAGGAAGCCCCTTCATTAAGCATCAGCAATCTGAAGGATCAAAAGTGGCTGTGTTAATATTTCCCTCTACTTGCTTCCCAGAACAAGATGTGGCACTTCTATGTTCTAAATTAAGCATGTTTTTGGAATTGGTGTCTAAGCTCGACCTCACTGAAAACCTGCATTCTTAAATTGCCATAAGACCCCAACCTGTACATACTTCCTTACTTCAGCCTGTACCAAGAGATGTCATCCACAAGCACAGCTTTGTGGGGAAAAAAGTAACAGTTTTGTCTTTGTTTTTTTTCTCCGCTATTTATGTTTACATTGCAGTAGTTATGAAGATTCTCCAAAACAGAGCTAGGATATGTTGTGCTTTATTTGTACTAATTGTTGGACTTCCGAAAGACCCATGTTCTAGCACAAGTGACATACAGAGGATGGTGCAGATGATCTTATGCATGTATTGACACAAGCAAATGCAGTGGGTTTTGTTTGTTTTTTAAAACAAGGCCTGATAACCTAACTGAGCACAAAAAATTAAAGGCAAAGAATCTATTTAGTTTCCATATTCCACGTAGGAACATTACGTCTTTATTGAGAGATGATTGACCAAAAGCCTCAAGAGAAATTATTTCCCACTTCTCTGGTAGAACTGCAGTATGATAGAGAAGAGAAATGAAAATTCACTTAGAAGAATCATCATGTTCTTCCAGAATGTGCTCTTTTGGAAACAGGTAAGGGAAAGAGCAACATGAGAGACAGTGAATGATAGCCAAACTTGTGTGGTTTTGGTTATTCTGTTTTTGTTTTTAATAAGGAATACCTACACTTGGAATGAATCTGTTTTACAAAAGTAATATCAAACATTAAGAGTACAGGACAAGCAGATGGTTGAATGCAAACAACCCTCAAAGCAGCTGCTGCAAATAGGATCTCAGGCTGAACAAAAAAATGCCCAAAAACATGGTTGGGAAACAGTAAGAAATACAGCATATCCTGGCAAACCCACAGGGTATATGGCTCACCATTTCAAAAGCTAACAAACTTCCTACTCCTGTGTCTAGCACAAGGCAGACTATATGCAGAGGAGCTCAAGCAAGTGATTAGGTGCCAACACTCAGGATGCTGTCAGCCACATGGAGATAGCTGTACCAGCACCACTACCTGTCCTGTGCTGCTCTGGACCCACCACAGCCGCTGCTAATACCTTTGGGCTACGTTACTCAGTGGCAGCTGCTGACCAGGGAGGGAGAGGAGGACGAACCTATCCATAGGGAATGACCTGGCAGGAACAACAGCCTCACCACCTCTCAGCAGGCTGGGCTACCCACAGCAAGAACACGAAACTTCTATACCCGAAAGGTAAGAAACTAGCTTTGCTTTCAGTCTTACGTTATCCACTTTGTGAACAATGCTTTGGTTTTCCTATAAGCCTTTATTATTATGGTGTAATATCTTTGCCATAAATCTACGGATTTTAAATAAATTACCCCTATTCTAAACACACCCCTCAAAGCTGAAAGTCAGTAAGAACACAACTTTGCCATACAGCATTATCCTGCGAGGAAAGCCATTTGAAGAACTAAGGTACCCCCCAAAACAAGGAAAATGCAGATAAATAATGCATGGCTTCCCTGTCAGGTGGTGGTTTTTTTGTTTTTTTTNCCAAATACAAAACCATGGGAGATAATGAGCAAGATGCTGAGAAAACACTACTTGGGAATTAAACGGGAAAGACTAGGAACTGGAAAAGCTGAATACACATTATTCAGAACTGAACAGACATTCTATTATGGTACAAAAACATGACAAAAAAGAACAAGAAGATGCTGAGGGAGTTTTAATTTGATATTATATGCCTAATATCTAAAGATCCACTTTTTTCATAAACTCTTTCATATCAACAATTGCTGCATATTCTTTACTCCAGAAGACATGGCATCTACCTGGGTCTATGTCTGGGCTGAAAATCAAGACAGTTTGGGGATTAAATAACATTGAAGACAAACAGCAATGAGGAGGCACCACGGCTTAATAAAGCACTGTGCTAATTAGAGAACAGAACTCACACAACATGCTTTTAGGCTACTATAAAGTGCAGTAAGAGGAATGATAAAAGTTATCTTGGATGTAAGAAGCCTGACTTATGAAGTGCTTTAGGTGATAAGAAAGTGAGTTTTACTACTACTGCTCTAATTACCTAAAAGTACATAAAAACCTTACTCACCCCTGTTCCAGAAAAAGAGTGGAAGATGATGAATTAGCTTTATAGACAACTGAAAACCAAGCATTGTTTAGTATCTCAAGCCAAAACTTTCCATGTTCAACATGGCAGAACATCAAGTCTCAAACTACAATTCTAAGTATTAAAAACTAATCTTCTCATATCAAGACACACAAATTATGCATTTTTATAATACACATATACTGTGGAGATATTCCTGTGGATTTTGCTCAACATAATGTCCAACAAAAGACTTTCTCTTCTCCACTGAAGGTGTTGCAATTTGATAAAGCTGTTCTTCCAGGATAAAATTTGAAATGTTTTCTATAGGCCTGCAAAAAAAAGTAATGAAAAAAATTATTCTTCATTCATTTCAAAAAAATAATTTTTTGTTGGCCAAGATACTAAATATGGATTTCCTTATAAAAAAGTAGGTCTGTGGATAAATAACACTTCTCATGGAAAATGACATGGAAAGAAGGAAAAAAGGACAAAAAAGGACAGTTTCGTGGTAAGATTTTAAGTTTCCAAAAATCTAAATACAAAAAGACTATGAAGCATGTAAACACTATCCTCGTAACAGTAAATGTAAATTAAGAGAATAACCACCAAGCTTGGGAGGTAGTTACTACAATAAACCGATTTTTAAAAATGCAAGATCAATAAATTCAAAATGACCGATTTTTAACAGCCCTAAGTGTTAACATAGTATCTCTGAAATGGTTACCTCAAGAGGGAGGGATCATTTAGAGAAAAATGAGCAGGAGAAGGGATTGTGTAGAGGAAAATGTGCAGGAGAAGGCTGGAAACGCACACAAAGTAAGAAACAAGTGACCCATCCTAATTATCTCTGATAGCAGATGCTGCTAACAGATGCTCTCACATTATGCTCAAAGTACAGCTGTGAGAACCAGAAATAGATACCAAAGATGCTAAACTCAAAAAGATGCATCCCTTGCACCTCCAAAAGAGATACTCGAGATATCAGTCCAGGCTGACAAAGCACACTTCTTCCGATTGCCTCTGCATTACGAAGCTATCCAAACATACACTTAAACCCTTTCACTTAAGCAGGTAATTTTAAGGCTTCGCAGGTGTCAGCAGGAAAAATATCAAGAATTATTAACAGATGCACTAACCCAAAGAAATAGTTTATCCAAGTCAGAATCCTAGTATGATGACAGTTAACTTTGTTTGGTCTCATTTACCTTAGCTAGACTCCAGCCAATGGGACTGTACAGAAGAGGGAGTGAAAGTTACTTGGAAAAATCAGGGTATGTACAAGCATTTTGAACTGCCCAAGTTTTATATTACAAATAAAACAATTACAATTGACTTAAGTTATCTCAAGGGGCATTGATCTCATCTGTCTAGGAACCTTTTTCCAGATATAGGTTCAGCCTTTGTGCCATAAATCACGAAAGCTTGAATAAAATCAGTTGTAAAATATCTGTATCTGTTCAGATGTGAACCTAATAGCTAGAGCAAGATAAAAGATCAGCAGACCTGCACATCAATAAACTTATGGAATTATAAACCTAGTGTGAATTACAACTTTCTGATACTTTCAGGATGCTAGATATCTCCAAGGTCTATGCAAAGCACTCCATTTTCCAGAGTAGCATCTAACTTCTTGGTGTCTGATGAATTTAAGATCCTACCAACTGCAAGACTACAGTTATAGAAAGGAAGAAAGCACCTATTTCCCAGACTCTAGTCTTTCCATTCACTGAAATATTCTAGTGTGAATACCTGCTATAGTCTTTAGCAGCAGCCAGAAGAGGAAAAAAAAAATAAAGACATTTTTCTCAGCCTTTCCATGCAGCTGACAATTCTGACCACCACCAGTGGGAGAGTTTGTTGTTTTTCTACACTGCTGCTAGGCAAAACTGTAATAAGCTGGACTCATAAGTGCTCTGAAGAAAATACTGTGCAGTGGTCTATCACGACATTGCAAAATCAAAAGAAACTTATGACTTGTTATTTTCTATCTTTTAAAACTGCAAAGTATTAGGGCACCACACTTTAAAAGGCTTCCTGAATAAAACACAGTATTCTAGCTCCAGAATTTGCAATCATGCATCTGAACCACAGAGTCTGATTAAATATATTTTGAGTAGGTTTAAAAAGACTACAAACATACTCATTAAGATTGAACAATTTCTTATTTCTCTATAAAGTGAAAATTACAACTAATAACATTACACAAGTCACTTCAAGAGAGAGTACAAACCACAGTTCTGATGTTGGTTAAAAAATTACTTTTAATCTGCTTCTTAACTTAAATACACACTGAAAGCAACAGACAAAATATTTTCATAAGAATTATTTAAACACTTTCACATATTCCCCCTCACCCCAAACAAAAGTAGGATGTTATTGAACTATACTAAAAGGTGCCCAATTTTAAGCACATTCTAAACTTTGTACTTCTACTTCTTCCTACCTCAGCCAGTTGGATTACTCAATTCACTTAATGAAGTTTAACTTTCCTGAAAAAGTGTGGTTCATTTCAAAGTATGTTCAACTAAAGTTTGATGCAAGAGTTTATCTTTCTTGTAGTCTTATATACAAAGACTTTCTAAAAGATTGTATCTGGCTTCTATTATCTCGCTTCTTCCTCCTGTTTCTCATGTGGCTCTCACAAGTCATTTAGTCAAACTGCCTAGATTTCTCCAGAAATCAATATTAAACCTTTATTTTCCGAACTAAGAAGTTACACAAAACTAAGTATCTTTATACAACCTGACACATGTAACAGAAAATTAATGATTGGAAGTCAAACTGAATCACAACAACTGCAGGAATGTGGCAAGAGAACCAAACATTTCTCTACCTGCAGGAAAGCAGTCACGTTCTCTAGCCAGAAAGCATGCTGGAGGAGAAAAGCTCTCTGCCTCCCATTCTGAAACAGTTCCATGTTGCAGTAAAGACTTAAAGATCTATGTAGACAAAGATACTAATCAAAACTTGCTTATTTCCAGGATTTGGTCAATATTCTGTGAGCACTGCTTTAAGGACTACTTACACACCTTACTTGAAACAACCACCACACAAAACACATAAGCACTCTTCAGTGAAGAGAACACAAGGTCTCCTCTCCCCCCATAAAAAGCAGTGCTGCAGCTGCTCACAATAAGCAGAGTCAATAATTACACCCCAATTGGCTGCAGTCTTGAGTCATTACACTCTTACAATAGACTGCTACTTGGACTTTTCTTCAGAATCTGTGAAAAGAGCCAAGACTACTAATTCAACAGCAGATTCATTCTTTATTACCAAATAGCAATAATACTCCAGTGCAATTACTACTATATTGTTTGTCCTTTATTTCAGATTTCTCCAGTAACTTCAGAAGAACAGCCCTACAGACCAACAGCCGGTCCTACTACTCTGCCTACTCATATAAATGTTATTATAAGCAGAACAGATGGGAGTAGCACAGTGTCAGTTACCAGTACAGAATGCACCACAGAGAAGCATTTGCATGCACAAGCATCACGCACATTTTTTTCCTCATGCATTCAATACTCATTGCCATCGGCATTCAGGAAGAAGAGAAGCAAGGCCAGAGATTTGGTAGCTCCTATAGGGAGCATAAAAATTCAGTAGCTGTGCAATCCGGCTCAAAAAGCAGCCTACACCATAAAGCCTGGCCTTGGCAGGGTTTGCACCACCAGCTCCTGCCCCTGAATCACCCATCACTCAAACCCCTGCACCTTGGCACCTCCGCAGCCAGTGACACCAGCTCCCCCTGTCCAGCCCGTGCTCCGCAGCCCCAGAGCCCCGTGCCCCCAGCCCAGGCAGCCTCCCTGCTGGGGTGGGTTGGTGCGTGCCTGACCCCCGACACGTCCCCCCTTCCCTCCCGAACCTGCAGCTCCCCACTGCGCAGGCAGGGCAGCCCCCACTGCCTTCACCCCCTCACCACATGCCTCCTTCCCCCCAGCTAAACATTTTGCAAGGCGGAACAGCTCTGCCTGGGAAACTGTGCTCCCTAGGTCAGGTTTCAGTCATGTGAGACTTCCGAGCAAAACTTAGAAACACAATAAATAAAACTACAGGTTTACTAAAGACAGGTTGCTTTTATCAAGCCAGACAGATTTTATTTGGTGACCAACTTTCCAGGCAAAATAAGTACTGCGTTTAGACCCCAGTAAAACATCTTCTATCTGTGCTTAGATGGAAACTGTTACGTAACGATGACTAGGTTCTGCGCAATAGAAAATTACGCAGAGAAGGTGGCACACAACCAGGAGGGGAAAGAGAGCTCCCTCGGGACAGGGAGCTGCCAGCCCGTCCTGGTACCACTCTTCACGTGCTCTGCACACCTCCGGACCCTCCTTCAAAATTACACAGCTCTGCCCCTGGGCGGCTGCAAGACATCGGTCCAGCCTCCAGTACCGGTTGTCTGAAAACAGATGGTAGTGCACAGATTCTTGGTCCCAGGGCATCTCACTAATCAAATCACTTTGTAACTTAAAAAGCTTTTATCCGGGGAAAAGAAACAGCTTGGTTACCTTAGCATCCCAGCTGGGACAGCAGGAGACAGCAATAAGGGCCTGGGGACCGTGACTGCTAACCTCGGTATTTCAAAAGGGACACATACGACCTACAAAAAACACAGAACGGCCTTCAGACGCTGCTTTTGGACATCCCCTCGCTCGGATGAGAGCACCACCCGCTAGGCGCTCCGCATCGCCACGGAGAGCCGGACCAGGCGGGCTGCGCTCCGGCGTCCGCCCGGCCCGGCGCAGCCCCAGGGCGGCACGTTTCTGCCGCTCCCCGCCCCACTGAAGCCGCACGGCCGGCGGTGCAACGCGGCCCCGCGCCGGCAGGCGGGGACGGAGC
>VXAL01012063.1:67418-83259 GCA_013399475.1 Chauna torquata
AAAGAAGGAGAGATGGCTTTTGCATGAAACTCTGGCAGCAATGCAGATGTAGGCTGTTGAGAGTTCTGCTTTTTGAGTTTTTTTGTGTTTGCTTTGTTTTGTTTTTAAAGAAAAACAAATACTGTTACTCTGGGTGGGGGGAGTAGGAAAAAGGTATTCCATATCTTTTATGAACTCTGATACTCAGTTTTGATGGCTTTTTTCCCAAATGTTCAGGGAAACAAATAAGTGATTCTCAAATTCTGTTTTAAAAAAAAAAAAAAGTTAATTACTAATACAATTTGTGAGCCTGATGCAAAACTGGTTGTGTAGGAGATAACTTTGTAAGTAAATCTTTTAGGTTCTAATAAAATCCGCAGTAATACCCAGATATTCCCAATGGTGATTTTTTTTCTCTTACAGCGCAAGGAAATTCTGCACCTAGTATATGAAGCTCCTTTCATAACTGCATTTCTCATCTAATGAGCTTTAATTCATAAGCTCTTCCCTTTAATTGGAAAATCTCTTGTGGATAAGCTGCATATTCTGCCATTCACTCAGTGTAATGTAAGGTTGATTGTGTTGTATTTCACTACAGTACTTTACCCATTCATGGGCAGACAGAAGTATAGTTGGTAGAAATTAAGAGGAATCCAGTGGCAGCTGTTCATTTAATTTTCAAGTTATTTGATGACTAAAATAGCTTTAGCCATTATGCTGACTTCATAGAAACACTCAGCTTGCCATAGAACTAAGGGAAATAACCCGGCTGGCAAAGAGATGTTTTACTGAATGCCGGCTGGCATTTGGAAGGAGAAAGAGTGCTCTCCCCCTAACTGGGGTGCAGGAAGGAATCAGGAGACTCTGGCATTGCTGTCCAATTTGTAGTTCATAGGTTGCCAGCACTAGTTGAGAAAGGATTGCCATCGGAAATGCTCCCATATTTCCAAGAACGTTACGAGAAACCTGATCTTAGTTGTGGGCTAATGTTCTAGAGTCCAGTTTCTGCTCTGCCCTGTTCACTGTGAGCTGTGATACCACTGCCATTGTCTTTTTTGCTGAAACATGGTCAGCTAGTATAATGGTCATTTAATTTTCAAATGAGATTTTTTTTCTTTGCTTTAAGATGCAGATGAAAACTTTTTTTTTTTAGCAGCAGCAAGAGACTGACTTAAAGGGGGATGTTAGCTTTGTTTTCGTGTTTGTTCTTACATATTGGGCAGGTTCTTGGTTGGTAGAGCATAAAAGATGATGTTTTCTCATGCAGAAGCTAGTAACACCAACATGTTATGGCGATAGAATTAATTGGGTGTTACCATGAGCAAGAGAAGTTGCCCATGTTATCAAGCGACCACAGGCTAACAAGTTACTTTGCATTGTATAAACAGTAGTCATCACCTTTAAATAAACTCTTAAAGTATGGCACAGTGCAGGTAAACTACATTCATTTAGACCTCTCTTACTGCATTTTAAGTGAATGAACTTACCTTTTGCCACAGAAAAAGTGCATGACTATTACCGTAGTAACTGGATCACACATGAATCTGTTGTCAGACAAAATTACATGGAGGTGAATTATTATTATATTTTTTTTTCTTTGTCACAGTAGTTGAATATCCTGACCTTTTCATAGAGGCAGAACTTTCATCTGTCAACGAGGAGGATCGTTCCTGTAGACTTAGGACTTGTGTAAACACCAATTTTGCACCAGTTAAAATGTAACTAGGTCTAAAACAACTTTAGATAAATCAGTGTAAACCCTGTGGACATAGAAATACCAATTTGAATGTAGATGATGGACTTAGCTTGTGTTCATCAGGCCAAGTCAGCTTTTAGCCACGGGCAGATTATTCGCTTTGCTGTAGCTGTGCCCATTGATAATCGTACCTCAGCCCCTCTCCCCATAGCTGTCCTTATAGATCTGCTAGTAGAGTAAGTCGTGTAAGTATAAACCTAGTTTAGGTTTGTAACTATAAACCTAGTTTAATTTACTTAAAATATGTTGCCTGAAATGGCTAACAGAGATGATTTGGCTTGCTTTGTTGTCATGATTTCCTTTTCACTGGCTTTGTTGTGGAGACAGCAGCATCTTCATCCAGCCCGGTTAGTGCCCAGTTAGAGGACATCTGTCTGTGGCTTCAGTATTGTGAGAGAAAACAGTTGCCTTAAACTGATTACAGGTAGTAAACAGGTTAAATTGGGGTATTTGCATGCTTGAATCTGTCTCAAAAAGTAAACTGGTACAATCTGAGTTAAAATCTTAGTAAACGTTTTGTGTTTCTTACGAAGTACTTCTTTTATACCTTATCTGATATCTTTAAGTAAAGCGTAGGAAATACCAGGTGTCACTGTATGGAGAACCTCTTTCATAAGAATACTTGTTCCCTGAGTGAATATAAAATAAGTGATTTTTTTTAACAAAACCATTCAACCAAAATTGGTACCATATTTGTAACTGTGGCTTAATGGCTCTTGGGTTATGTGGACTTGATTAGAGCACTAGAAGTTAAAGACTCTTGAACCAAGAGCTGGATCCAAGTATAATTCAGAAGTGGGGTACCTATTGCATGAGTGCTGTCACATTTACAAGTCTGTCTTCTGTTTTCAGATCCCTCTGATGATGAATGGGAAGAACTCTCCAGCAGTGATGAAAGTGACCTGTTTATGGAAAATTCTTACAATGAGGGCAGTGGGCTGCTGATGTCACCCCTATGCCTCTCTGATGAGGTTCACTCAGCGTTTCTGAACAACCTCATTCCGAAGAAGGTATCTTCTTTTGTTTCCAACACATGGTACAGTCTTTTATTTGTGCCCATTTTGTGTCCCAGGTTAGGCAAACAAACTACCCCAGTCCATCTGGAGAAGAGGAACTTTTTTTTTAAAGACGGCTTAGCTTCTTTTTTTCTTTTGTCCTAGAGGTGTAGCGTCATCACATGAGTTGTCTTGACCTAAATAATGTAAGTGGGGGAATAGAAGGTTCTTACGTTTCTGAAATCTTGTGCTTTATATATAAATTTTTCATTAATTTGGCTTTTCCAAAATATAAAGGTTATTTCTTGATTTGGACATGAAAGAGGGAACCTGCAAAAAGAAAGGGAACTTTGAGTAGAAACTTGGCTGCCAAATTTCTATGTTAGCTAAGGGAAATGGAAGTAACATGTGTGAATGACAGCAGTCTGCACTGAAAAAGTGCAAGTTCCTCTTTTACCCTGTTTTATACATGCTGTCTCGAGTACAGTATTTGACACTGACAAAGATGCAGGTGTTCTTGTTCCAGATTTGTTTTGGTCATTCTTATCTGGCTTGTAAAGATAAAATTCCTGATTTGAATCAGTCGTTAGGGTAGTTCAGCATCATGATAGAATTCTGACCCAAGACTTTAGGGCTTTTTGTACGTAATAGCAAGCAGTCTAAGATTCATGTGAAGGTCTTTTAGATTTGCTGCTATCTGAAAAGTCTTTAGCAGAATCTGTGAGAAGAAAGATTTAAATGAAAAAATGAGTAGCAGAGACCTAGAAAGTCACCTTTTGTTTAGTACAGTTAGGTACTTAAGATATGCTATGCGAAACCTGTGTATAATTGCTCTGTTTATGAGTGATTTAGGAACATTCAGGCAGTTTTAGCGGGTGAGTCTTGCTGCCTGCAAAGGTTTCAGGATAGTTATGTATGAAACACATTGATTTGAGGTATCTGTTTGACGTTAAGCTAAAATTTCAGTCTTTCCCCTCCCCACACTTTTTAAAAAAAAAAAAAAAGCTTTATTGCTAAACCTTTCTTTTTCCCCTCCCCAGATTCTTGAAAAAACTGCTTTTCCGAACAGTGTTGCTCTAGACATCTGTATGCGCAATCCGTCTTGGAAACCATTAATTAAAAAGTAGGAATTTCATTGTCTCTCTTGCTATTTTTCATGTATATTCAGTTGTTTTAGAACTCTTAGAAGGATTGTCCATCTTGGGGTTACTTTTAAGATCTGGAAAATGGCAGATCTGATACGTGATTTTCAATAAAGATATACAAATCTTTCTGTAAACTGCACACCAGATCACAGCCTTATTTAATTTAAGATCCTTCTTTGTGTTTCAGCATTTATTTACAAAGATCTGCTAAGTGCATTTTTTGTTTGTTTGTTTCAGACTGAACACAGTGCAGTGTAGAGCTTTAACATGTCTTCATAGCATTTTGTTAGTGTCAGATGTGGATTGTCTTGGAGGAGCTTCAGCACTTCAGTCACTTGCACAGCATCTCTCGCAGCTGGTCTTTTCTAAAACAGGTAAGGTGTTCAAAGAAGGCTTGCTGACCTAACATGTAGATAAAAAGTAGCTATGCATATTGTTAAGTTTTATTGCCATTTCATTACTAATTTTATTCCCTTGTTTTTTCAAAATAAGGATACTAAGTGTTGGAAGTGTTCTGACAGAACAGTGTATCCTGATACGAGTTCACCCAAATTGCATCTTGAGCAAGTATGCTTCTAATGCAAGACTGTTTTATGTCTATGTGTGCAAGAAGAAATTCAGCAAGGGGATGAATCCTGCCTTGCTGTGAGATCAGAACTGGTTGCTTGATCATATTTGTGATAATAGCAGTTTTTCATCAATCACCCAAGTCATGAAAAAGACAAGACGTTTTCCTTTTAAACGTTGAAACTAGCCTAAACAGTCATGTGAAAAAAGGATATCCAGAACAGTCTTTCACATCATTTTTTCTAGGAATCTTCTGAAATTATGGTAAAAGTGGCTGTTGCAAAGATCTCCATAATGCACGTGCTTATTACAGTAGGAAAGATAGCAGCCTTCTTGTCTCCAGGACACATTATGTGTATGATTGCGCAGTTTATTGAAAATATATTTATAACAAAGTGCGCAAAGTTTTTATGACTAAATATGAAGGCTCTTTATCTTCCTGTTATGATGGTGATTCAATTTGAGTGGAGAAGGCAATAAATTGGGTAATTTCATTTTTCTAAATATGATACTGGTTTAGAATATCAAATATATCCTGGTGAACACTGTAATTCATCCACTGTTATTCCTCCAAGACACATTATTTCCTAAAGATATTGTATTGGTTTCCCCACAGATCTGCTAGTGTCAGTATTATTGGATGGTCTAGTGCAGATATGCAGCAGTTAGCATTTCCGACTACCTCCTGTAATCTCTTCGTTCAGATCGGTGTCATTCCAATAATACTGCTCGACCATTTACTCTATGATCTCTGTTACTAACAGTAGAGAAGCTGAACTGAGACTTTAAAAAACAGCTGGTTCCAAGTCAGTGATCTGGTTGCAGTGATCTGATAGGCTGCTTCATTCAAACTATTCTACTCGCGTGTTTTTGTTTTAAGGTCAGTGGTATGGCTCATCAATAAATCGGAGATATTCTTAGAGGCTGTAAAAGCCTGCCAAATCTCAAAATTGTCAGAAAACATGTTTCCTAAGATGGATCTGTTGAAGTCTAGCATATGCATAGCTTTGTCGTTTCTTGTCTTTTAGAAGATTGAGAAGCTTGGTTTTTTTCCCTTCCTTTAAGTGACTTCATTTGTAGCCACAGATATAGTGTATGCAGTCCTTATTCGTTGTATAGTATGACACTGCATTATTGCTTGAAAATGCATCTACCTGCAAAACATGCTTTCTTTTTTTTTAATTAAAATGTGATGTTAAAAGCATGTGATCAGAGCATAGTGCTTGAAAAAACAAAATGCAGGAAATGAAAATAAATATGAAGACATGCAAGATTTCAGGGCCTACATGCTATATTTTGCAGTAGTTGGAAAGTTCTGAGATGAAACTGGTGAAGTGACTAGCTGAAGACAGAGGGTACTAATAAATTATTTTAATGGCCCCTGTCCATTTTCATTAATTTTTTTTTTAATAGTTAAATACTGTCTAGTAGAAACTGCCAGTTAGAGCTGATAAGACACCAACAAGTGATTAGAAGGAATTTTGTGGTTTACAGGGTGAAAAAGAGGCATAAAGATCTAGTTGCATACATGGGAAAGGTGGAGATGCATACTAAATTAACAAGAGTTTCTGGTTCTGGAATAGTCCAGAGAATAAGAACACACTAGAGGAAAATAAAAAGCTTCAAGAAATGCAGAACATGCTCTGAAGATGATGGCTTCTGCTGATGAATTTTTAGTTAAACAGGAAAACATTTTGAATTGTACATTTCTGAAAGGTTATTAAACCATTGGAAAACCGATTCTTTACATGAATTGGAAAGAGTCCAATGTTCTGGGTGTCTAAAAAAGCCTGCTTAGAAGAAAGAAGCTAAAGTACTCAATCAGCTTCTGTAGTTTTCTCAGTTCCTGTAATGTGGCCCACATGTGACACCCAGTTTTCAAGCTGCTATTTTATACTATATGTTAGGTCACACAAGTGTCTTAACCAGGGGCGTGCCTGAAAATAAGGACTGTAAAGAACTATGATCTAACTTCCTATACTATTAATACTGAATTAAAAAAAAATCACTATGGTTACAACCTACAAAGACAAGTCTCTGAAAATCTAGCTTTTCCTGTTTGTGGTAGTATGCAGAGGAACAATTAAAGGATTAAGGAATTCATATTTCTTTGCTTCTTCTATCCTTCATCTTCCTGATTAACTTTTTGCTTTGGGTTCAATTCTTTGACAGAACTCCCTGAAGACACAGAATTCCTGGAAGCCATAACCAGTGCTTTGAGGGCTCTCTTACAAACAATGGCATCAAAGAACATCTCCCAGGTAAGAGGTTTCAAGCTCAAATAAGCTCAAATGCTGTGGTAGAATCAAATTCATGTAAGATTGTGCTGGAATGTTTTTGAAACAAAACCATGTAATTGAAGTAATGTGTAATTGTGAGCACTGAAAGTAGAGATTTAAAAGCATTCAGCCTTTGTGTTTTTCATGGACCTTGCAGGAATTCTTTGCTATATATATACTTCGTAACATGTAAACAAGTGAAATGTATTTCAAAACCAAGATAGCAATAACAAACCCAGGTAGAATCTTTGAGATGGCAAGTATTTTATCTACTAAATTATTGCCTAGACATACGGATTCTTTATTTCCTGATGTCATCCAGTGGAAGTTGTTTGTCCTTTTAGAATCTTCGTTGGACATGAATTAAATGTCCAACATTGGGCATGAGCTAAATGTAGAAATGAAGCATAATAATTTGTTTTACAAGATGTAATACTAGGTGGTGTGCCTGTCCTTTCTGACTTTAAACTGAAAAATGAGCTTCTACAAGTTGCAATGAGCTGGAAGCAGCTATTGAGCTACATACATTTGTGAAAATCCCTTTGGGCTCAGAACTTTTTCCTTCAGCTCCATAACAGCCCTGGTTATGTTCTGGAAGAAATACCTTAAGAAGTTGAAAGGAAAAGTTTGTGTGGTGTTTGTTTTTTTTTTTTAATTGATTACACTTTCAGAATTCATGTATTTGGCATAATACAGGAATTTCTGCTTCTCAGTTACAAATCTGCATGTGTGTTCTGTAGAAGCAAATTACCTAAATGTCATATTTTAAAATTTCCATGGAAGTGTATTTATTTTTTTGTTTTGTTTTCCTCTCCATTGCTAAACAGTGTATGACTCCTGAGCAGCTACTGGCTTTATGTGAAGCTGGTATTCACAGCAGCAATGCCAGTGTTAGAGTGAATGTAGTGAGCATCCTTGGAATTTCTGGCAGTGTCCTGGCAAAAGTACAAGATACAGCTGAAACACTAAAGGTGAGAAAGCAGACTTTGTGTTGCAAGTTTGAAACTGTTTTGATACTTCAAATTTTCTTAAGTACTGTTTGAAAAATCTTTTTTTTTTTTCATATTTCAGATGATTGGAAAATTTCTTCTTGAGGTTGCTATGAAGGAATCTTCTCTTGTAGTAGCAGGGGAAGCCTTGGATGCACTTTTTGATGTATTTGCAGATGGTAAAGAAGCAGAAAAAGCAGCGGTACAGATGAAGTTGCTTCCAGCACTGAAAGAATTTCAGCCAGTGTTCAAAATGAGGGTAGGCATCAGATGGAGCCAGCTCAGTATCTCAAGACACGATGTAGGTTAGGGTTTGAGATTAGGGCTGGTGGAGAGATAATTAAGCAGGAATGCATAACTTTATAAGATCATGGAAAAAAAAATGAAAACAAATAATTGAATTCCTGCTATCCTGCTTTAGAGGGAAAACAATGTACTTACCTTGCAGTTCATGGAACCATTAAGGTATCAGCATAGCATCTGCATTGCAACATCTGCGTTATATTATCAGTATTACTGATGTCCAAATGACTATTTTTCTGAAACTCTTGTAAAAATAATCCTTCAGTTGCCTCTGGAGGAAAACAGCTAATTTGGTGGGAGAGAGAAGTTGCTTCCTTTTGTTTTTAACTTGCTGTAATTACAGGTGGATATTTTTGTTCTGTTGTTGGTTAATTATCCTGTATTTTCAAGAACTACACAGCTAAAATTCTAAGCTGTAATTTTAATTACAACTTTGTCTTAAATACGAAATGACCTTCAATGCATTGTTTTTACTCAGATGAAGCCTGAGGAGTGATTTTTGTAGTCTTATAACTAAGCACTTATGTATAAAATAAATACTTGACAGTGCTGCTGTCGTTTGGTTAGTTAGATGTGTGAGGTCTTTAATTTAAAAAGCTACAGATAATAAGTCTATGTTTCAGATTTATGAGTGAAACAGGATGCCAGTAGTGGTCTAGTTTTAGGCAGAGATGATGTAGTAAAGTGACTTGCAGAAGTGCACATTCACAGCTGGCAAATACATGTAAACATGTTGGTGTTCTCAAAAGGCGTGGATAGTGTGTCTTGCTAGAGAACCTCTATACAATTATTATAAACTTCTGGTGATCTAATAGGAAAAACTTCTCCATTAGTAAAATAAGTATTTTTTGGTTTTACAGATGCGAAAAGAAGGCAAAGGACAATATAGTACAGATCAGCTTTGTGTTCTTGACAATGTGAAGATGAATTTGAGAAGATTCATTGCATATCAGGAGACACTAGGCAAAAACCCAACTTGAAACATCGAGGAACTTTAAGGTTTCCTTATTGAAAAATGTTTTCCAAAAATGTAACCATCTTGAACTTCTAAAATTTATTGAGCAGAACAGTTTTGCTTTCATGTTAATATTAGATTTTTAAATGTTCAGTATTTTATACTTCTGGGTTGATGCAATATGAAAGTAACGTCAGCATAAAAATGCATAGCATACTTTGAGATTAAATGTTAGCAGTGATAATAATGTGCTTTTGCAGTCCTGAGATCTGTAAATAGCACCACTGTCATTGTTTAGAAACTGTCATGTATACTGGTGGAGAAGAACAATTGCATGAAAAAGTAATTTAAAGAGTATTTTCAGTTACGTGCCAGATCAAGGCGGGGGGAACGTTCAGGATATTTTGAGGGAATTGAGCAGTGGCAAAATGTTCCTATTTGCTCTTACCTGTTTCTAGAATTGCACAGGCACTTATAGCAAGATTCCCAAGAAAATTGTATCAAGTGTGTAGATTACTATCAGCACTCGGATCTGTTACTCCGTGAGGTTTATCAAGGAGGAAACTGTTTCAGACTCATTTATGATAAATTTGGTATGATAGCTTTCTACAGCAGAAATCAGTGTAAGAGGATGCTACTCTTAAACACACCTCCATGTTTTTAATTTGATTGATATTTCTGAAAATCAAGTCTGCTTTACCTTCTTCCTTGTTATTCTACATCGGGATGAATTTGAATTCAGGGAAGTAGTAAACCTAATAAAAATATTTTTTTGTACTGAGGTATTATCTAAAGTAATTTTATAACTGCTGAAAATCTCTTTGAATATTTGTGATAGAGAATTTTACGCTGTAAAATACAGAAACTATTTTCAAAAAATGCCACTGATTCATGAAGACTGTATGTGCACTCCCATATATCAAAAGTTTTGGGTTTGTTTCTGTGACCAAGATACTCTCATACACCTCAGTGTTTTTTATTTTTACTTTTTGAGAAAAAACAAACATTTTGTTATGCTGATTTTTGAAATGGGACTTTTTTCCCTGTCTACTGTTAAGATAGGCATCTAGTTTTTGGCAAAATTTTGCCTATGATGTTAGGCATGGAACTACAAAAAACAAATTTCCTCAGTTTGTTAGATTTCATTCTGTTAGTTTGGAAAGCAGGCTCTGGAACTGACTGGATAACTTGCAAATGATTTCGTAAAATTCTGACGTACGGTATTTTGCCAAGTGCAAGCAAGAGGGAGTGAAAAATGAGTTTTAAGCAGCTGTACTGCCTGAAAGTCCTGTTATTGCAATTACTTCTCAGAAGTTCGATTAAATGTGTAATGTGACGGCTGCTAATCAAATGAGTGAATGAGTGTGCACAATTGGGTAGGCTGTAGGGCAATTGGACCAGGCCCTCAAAAGTCCAGGAGAAGTCCTGAGGAAATGGAGCTGTTGAAAAAGTAATCCTGGGATTTAGCAGGGGCAGCCAGTGACGAGGGCTGGAGTGTAACATCTGAGGAAAGAGTAGCTAGGTAAGTTAGGGCATAAGACTGCACAGTGTGGATTTTAATCCCGGTGTTAATAATGCTTGCTCTACGCTGAGGGTAGTATAACATTAGCCTGCTGAAAGGCATTAATACTAGTTTGAAGCATTTAAAAGGGACTTCCATGCAGAACATTCTGCTCTCACTTTCAGGGTGCTATATTGAATTGCAGGGTGATCGAGGTTGAAAGGCTCTCTGGAGGTCTCTAAGTCCAGCCCCCTGCTCAAATCAGGACTTACTTGGAGTCTGGTAGGTTGTGCTAGGCCTTGAGCATCTCCAAGGATGGAAATCGCACAACTGCAGTCGACCTTTTCCTTTGCTTGACTGCCCTCACTGTGAACAGTCTCCCCAGCCCCTCCTTGTATCTAGTAGGAATGCCCCCTGCTGCAAAGTGGGCCTCCTGTCCTTTGGACACCACCAAGAAGCGTCTGGGTTCATCTTCTCTTACAATCCCCATTTGGTAGCTGAAAATAGCAATTATATTCCCCTTTTCTCCAGGCTGAACAAATCCAGCTCCCTCAGCCCTTCGTTGCACGTGGTGTGCTCCAGCCCTCTAGCCGTCTAGTACTCCAGAAGTGATCTCATGAGGGCTGAATAGAGGGACGTAGTAGGTTCTCTTGACCTGCTGGCCGTACTCCTGCCAATGCAGTCCAGTGTTTGTTAGCCTTCGTTCACTGTGAGGGTGCACTGATGACTTCTCTTCAACTTGTCCACCAGGACCCTGAGGCCTTCTCTACAAAACTGCTCACTGGTCATTCAGTCAAGAGCCTGCTCTGTTTTGTGGGATTGCTCTGTGCCAGGTGTTGGACTTCACGTTTTGCACCAAGTAGAGCAGTCAGAATCTGGTTCCTGGGGACTGTTAGAACAATTGGAGGGGGGGTTACTAATGAGAAGAAGTGTTTTCTCTTAAAATACAAATCTGAAATTTGCAGATAAAGGCATCCACTAGAAAGCCTAGTTTTTTAATATAATCCGTCAGAGCCTATTTTTGTCTTTCAAATGAAAGCAAAGACTGTCATTTAGATCTTAAGCTGTTCTAGCAGCAGGAATTCATGGGGTTTTTTTGTTTGTTTGTTTTTGCTATGCACTAATCAGTTAAATACCTTAGAAAATCTTCATTTTTGTCATAATAAGATTCATAGTATAAACCATATCACTTGCAGAAGTATATGATTTAGTGCTTTGATTTAGTGCTTGAAGTATTTGCTTCTATCTTCTGGTATACATGCCATTTCTGAGCTAATAGTTGAAAGAATAATGAGGACATACAAACGCATTTCAGTTTCTTGTGAGTTTGTCCTAAAACTCTAATGTAGAAAAGCTAAAATGATCCCTTCACCTCTGTGTCATCAGAGCAGGTTGAAGCACTTCAGTGGGCCTTTTTGGCTGAGGGTATGAAAAAACTGGCAAGCTGGCTCTTCTGTCTCCAACTCATCAGATGTGTTCGGGTTGATAGAGGGGGAAGCTGTAGCTCTTAGATGTTTTTTTGTTGTTTTGTTAGCTCATCACTAATATTAATGAAACTTTTATAGGTTATTTCCTAACATCTCATGTTGTGTGGTCTTTAGCAGAGCCTATTGCCCTTATCAGTGGTCCATAGCAAAATGGAGCCATCATGTTCCTTTGCGGTATTTCTGATGATAGTTAATCAAAATTAGCCAGCTGCATATTTTGACATCCACACTTTTATTTCTCTGTTCAACAAAGAAAATCTCACTATATCACCTGCCTAGCTACCAGCTTAGTATAACTGGCTCTAGGTGTCTAATGGAGGGCTTGTGAGTGAATATGAGATAGTAATTTTGTATGTTAATGTAGAGAGCATGTTCTGCTTGTAAGGGACAAGATAGAGGAGAATAGAAAAAGTATGGAAGACAATCAAAAGGCAAGTTATCTGTGATTGAAAGAAGTGTCAGATCATCGCCTAGAAAGAAGAGATTTATAAGTACAGAAAAGCTAAGCTGTAAGATTTGGGCTATAAAAATTGTTCTAACACAGTTGAGGAAAATTAAGGCAGCAGAAGAAAGATGATGTGGCACAAGTTAAATGTTTGATGGGCTCTTTTGGCATTGATTTATTTAAGCCGTTTTAGGGTAAGCATGAGACAAAGATGAGATCCTTGACAGCCTATAAAGACAAAGCCAGATCTTGGAAACATTTTGAGGATAGGAGATACTGGCCTGATCTAGACAGTGTGCAGCATAAGTAAACAGATGTAAGTGATCTTCATCAGTTCATGTAATCCCACAGATAAGACTCGTATCAAAACAAGTATCTTAAACTGAATTTGTTTGCTTACCCGGTCCCTAAAATGTCATCTGTCTGTGCTTCAATTTAAAACCACTATCCTTTGAAAGTATGGACTGCTTCTTTGTCTTCCTGTCTGACACCTAGCACAATAGAATCTGCCTCTGCATTGAGATTTTATGCTTTAATATGTGCTGAATTAGGTCAGTCTGTGGTATTAAGAGTGGAAGGGAAGAGGGGCTGTCTGCTCCCCGTCTTGTTCCGAAGCAGTGGGACAGGTGGCATTTGCTGCTGCTTTGGCCTCTGCAGCCTGCAAAATGTTGAATCTCCAGCTGTGTAGATGAGGAGTTATCATTGCTATGTTTCATTTTTACTCTCTATGAAAAGAAATAAGTGGCAAGATTTGAATAAGCATTTGTTGTGAAGTACTTCTTATACGTCATGCCTTGACATTCAGATGTCTGAGCTATATGCCACATTATAGTTAGTAGTTTAACTTTTTGAGGTTTGTGTTGTGTGTTGAGGATATTTTTTGCATGATATGTTTTATTTTAAAGATCCTCTCTGTAGAGGAACAAGAATAACTTTAACCAGTACTATTTGGCTTGGTTTTACATTTGTATTTTGAGGGAAAAAAAAAAATAATCAGAGCACAGTAAAATTATAAAATGAGAACTGTAATCTGAGAACAAATTAATTTAAAATCACTTTGTAGTTTAAGTATTATAAATGAAACACATATCTTGTGGAATATTTACACATAATAACCAACCAAAAATGCTTACAAACTGAAGTTCTGTTTCCTTAATCAGTAATTTTCAGTAAAACCATTCCCAGAGGATCGGAAAGAAACATCTAGCCTTACATTTACTGTTGCGAATTCAAATTCAGGCAATGGTAATTGTAATTGAAAATAATATAATGGTTCTTTTCTGGCACAGATGAATTGAGCAAACAAGCTAAATATAGTTGCACTGGACATGCTGTTAAGATACATAACACTAAGATAATTGGCAGAAACTGGAAACTCTGACAGTCACAGCAGATTAAGGAACTTGAAGTTTTTCCACAAGGGCTGAAACATGGTGGGCCTGTTTGAAGAAGCTTTTACTGAGTGGTGTGGAGTTTTTTCTTCTATTCTCCAAATAAATTCAAACTGTTTAACTTTTGTGCCTTCCAGGAAAAATAGCATGTATTTAAATTGCTTTAACTTCATTTTGTTTCTGTATTATTTTTGTTAGTTCCTTGTTTCTGTGAGAGACACTGTCAGACATAATTCAGTGACCACATAAAAACATAGTTTGAGACTTGTACGCAAAAGATACGGTAAAGTGTTTCTTTTTTCTTTAAAATTTGGATGTTCTTGCATTACTGCTATATTAAGGACTTAAATCAAAATGCCCGTGAGCTGAATAGTGCTCTTAGAACTATGGTGGCTGCTGCATAGTTCATGTCACACAGGAGGGGCCTCATGCAGCCCTGGCATTGCAAGGTGCTCAGAGTGGTGGTGGTCACGTAAATACCTTTACCACTTCTAAAGATACACTGGGATTTCAATATACGTTCTCTCAGCTTTGTTCCCTTTTTGACACAAATCTCGGCTGAGATTCTTTGTTTTCTGTCCCTTCTGACGTGAATTTTTTGAACTTTTAAGGAAAATTGCATTGGCCTTTTCCCTCCCCCCCCACTGCTTGTTGGAGAGTGAAGGGCACTTCCAGAATTTAACTGAAGAATGGCTGACTCAGCTAGAAAATGCATGGTTTCTAAATAGCCTTTTCCAAGGAATTGCCTCTGTTTAGTAAATAAGAGTTAAAGTTCAAAGTCATGACTAAAAAAACATCACGTCAACCATATTCAAGCATGGTGGTTTTTTTGCCATTTTTTTTTTTTTTCTAATACGTGTTTGGCTTATCCCCCTAATCTAATGTGGTTGTGGTATCACAGTTTTTTAAGACCAGGTATTTTTTCTGTTACTGCTATCTCCTTAAGGGTAACGTGAATTTTTATTAGACTTTTGCTCCCCTTTTTCTGTGCTGTTTAAAAAAGAAAGTTTATGAATTGAAACATTTTGATATGCATCTTTGTAAGAGGAATATCGGGCTAATCATTTTCTAGTTGGCTTTTTTGATATGCGTGTAATTCTCAGAATAATTGAAGAATGTGTGTCTTGGAAAGAAGTTATTCAGGGCAGTTCTTCCATTTATGAGCTTTTGTTACTGAGCTGTGCTCAAGTCCCACCAGTTTCCACTTGGCTTTTGATGGTAGTTTCAGGTGATTTTCAAAGCAATTAATCAAATCTGCAACATCAAAGAGAGAATTTGACCCTACAGATTCTCACTGTATTTGGGTTTCTCTTTGACAATGCTGATCAGATACCCTATGACAAAACAGAAGTGGGTGGAAGACGCAATGTACTCCCTGTCCTGCTCTTGGATGTTGGAGAATGGTGGGGAGAAGCTGTAACTTTAGTCTGTGGCTGTCGTCAGGAAATGCTGCTAAGACTTCTTTGCAAACTTTCCACTTCATGGAATACTTGGAATTGAAATGCGTCTTGTTAATTCCAAAACCTCTCCAAGCTCCATCTTCCTGAAGAGAAGTCCTGTCCCAGACAATTCTGAAACTGTGGAAAGAGAAGCACCAGTCCCTCCATGTATTGTGCTGGAAACTTTCTAGCTGATCTGATATGAAAGATGTTTTAAGGCTGTAGTGAAAAACGCTAAAAATAAAATTGAATCCGACCAGAAGTCGTACTACTAAATTTTGCTGTTTGCTACGCTGTGTATGTAATGTGTTTTTCCATCTGCAGAAGCGTTGGCTATACAAGTATGGCACCTAGGCTATCTTTTCCTCTCCCTTGGAGCTGAATGAAGCGCAAGAGGACCCAGAGGTAGCCTTAGCCGTCACAAAAGCAGTTGTAGGGGAGCGCGGTGGCAGCTGACCGCATACGAGACTGCAGAAGACAACGTGTACGGCAGACTCCGGTACGCCCGGCGCCGTTATCGAACGTACTCAGGCCACAGCCTTGCGGGCTGACAGAACCAACCGGTGAGGGAAAGCCGAGCTGCCTCGCACTGCCGCGGCGTGCCGGCGCT
>VXAL01012063.1:84696-124762 GCA_013399475.1 Chauna torquata
TCGGCGCGGCCGTGGCAGCGGTTTTCCTGCCCCCGCGGGGGGGGATCGTGCTGGGGAAGGGGCGTGAAGGGCCGCGGTGCGCGGCTGCCCGGCAGGGGCGTTTCTGCTGCAGGTGCTCGACCTGGGGAGGGGGAGGAAAAAGGCGTTTGCTCGCAACGGAAAGCAGCGCATTCTGCGAGTGCCCGGGAGGTGTCCGTGTGCATGCTAATGGTGCAGGCACGCCTAGATGCAGGGGACGGGATCTTTTCGCAGGCTTCTCTCGCTGTCACTGCATGTGCACGTGGTGCGTGCTACACACTGATCGCTCGTAAAGTGCTCAAAATTTTCCTGCTGAAACAAAGGTCTTCCAGCGCGGTCATGCTTGTCAGTTTGCAGTTTTTCCGTTCTTGCGTGTGTTTTTTTTTTTTTTTCTTTCTTTGCTCAGACGTCTAATAATGTTGCTGTTCACGCACATGCTGCGGGGATGGATGGGGCGCTTCACTGGGATGCCGCTCCTGGTAGCTGCCTGTAGTGAAGCGGGGGCAGGAAGGAGGACACCAGACAAGATGCTGTCAGCTGTTCTCTTCTGTACGCCCTCAGCGCTGGCTGTGGAGCATGCTTTTAAAGCTCTGTGTGGAACAAATGCATAGTAGGAGCTATAACTTTAAAAAAAAAAAAAAAAAGACTGCTGTTGTTAAAAGGAAGTGTATATGCTGGGTAATTACATGGGGAGTGCATTTTCTAAAGATGCGACGGAACAGGTATGTGCACATGCTGGCACCCGTTCTCAGAAATAAACCTGTGTGCATGTATACAGCATTATGGATTTCAGTATGGGATTATTAATGGTTTTCATGGATCTCTGACTGTGGAATGTATGTGCTGATCTGAGTATTTTGTCCATATTGTTTTTGTGTTAGCTTAGGTCTCACCAGTTGGCGTTGCATGAGCACACAGAGATCGAGGGCAGTCAAGCACATATATTCTGTCCTGTTTACCCAAAAACTGTTCTGAGCTCCTCTTCCTCCTTTTTTTTTAAACACGAGGATGGCTTTTGGTATGGGTGATTCCCTGGATAAAAGCCATTGACAACTTCTGTGGCCTTTTTTCTTGTTGTTGTTGTTGGGTTTTTTTTGTTTGTTTTTTAAGTTCGTGCTTTTCAAAATATAACCTTTGGCTTTGGCCCATAGCTTACCTCTCCTCCCCCCGGCAGGAGCATGTTGACATGTATTTGACTTGTTAAGTATGGATTTCTGATGTGGTGTATGCAGGTGTAGTACCCTTTCCAATCCTTCTCCTTTGCAAAAACGTCTGGCTTCACTCCAGGGTTCAGATGGCTGAGGTGTATGGTGACAGTAGAAGGCCAAGAAGAGCTCATTTTAGAACTCAGTAATGATTTGAGTGCGTCAGTTTTTGTGTGCCCAGCTTGCACCTAAAGGTCCTTCTGCTGCCTCCCACCAGCGAGTGTTGACCTCTTGCCTTCTGAAAACTCCCATTCTGTAAGATCTGTCAAAATGAATATTCAAAGTTGCTGGTTGTTTTGGAAGACAAACTCTTGAAGCCTCAGGCTCCATATTTTCTTGCCAGCTCCTATGTTACCTTTACTGCTGGGGTTATAGTAATTCATAAAATGACATTGCAGAAGTGTGCTATTTTAAGTTCTGTAGTCACTATACATCGGAGCCTTCCGTGACCTCCTTCGTAAGACTTAAAAGTAACATGTTCAAAACATACTAAACACTGATTTTTTTTGTAAGTTAGTTTTTGGACTCTGTTTATCTTCTAGCTTGTCATTTATTTACTGGAAGGTTGAGGATTGTTTTTAGAAGCGCCGTTTTCTCTCTCTGTCATAAATCCGTAAACCTTTTCTCTGTATTAAAGGTACAGGGTAGAAAAAGGTGAGCTTCACCAAGAGATGCAAAATAATAATTGTACATAAGTATTCAAGATGATGTCTGCCACAACAGTAGAATTCCAGTTGAAGCAGTTTTAAAAGCCAAGTGGAAGCACAATGTGGATTTTTTTTTTCTTTTAGTATCAAAAAGTACTCAAATATGTTGGCCTGCGCTAGGCTTGACTGTGAAGTTTGTGGCATATTTTACATGATGCTGAGGTCCTGTTTTAGCTATTTCCTTTGTTCAAAGCGGGGTAAGGTAGAGTGTCTCTAAAATATGCCCCTAAATTTCTTTTTCAAAACCATGGAAGTGGCGTTTGCTTTTTAAAAGCTATTTATTCCAAAGATATTTAGAGACAATTAGTTAACAAATTGTGAATGAAAAATTGTGAAAACAATGTCTAAAAGGAGCTGTAGCCTCTTCGGAAAGCATAGAAAATGCCTAGGTTTTCTGCAGGTTGCAGTGGAACCAACTGGCTGTTGGCGAGGCCTCGCGAAGCCTTCTGTGTAACTGCTTCGGTCGTGTACTAAACTGCTTCCTTCACTGTGGTATGCATTTCTTTTTAATAACTGTTGTTAGGCAGCTGTCTC
The DNA here is from genome assembly GCA_013399475.1 of Chauna torquata. Taxonomy (NCBI): domain Eukaryota; kingdom Metazoa; phylum Chordata; class Aves; order Anseriformes; family Anhimidae; genus Chauna; species Chauna torquata. The sequence goes on from VXAL01012063.1 coordinate 87,161, forward strand.
AGGTCTTAGAACACGACATGATAATGATGGATAGAGAGGTTTGTAACCTAGCAAATGAGGCTGTTGCTAAAGTACGTATTTTAAATTACTTATTTCCAAGATGGGTTCCTGAATTTGTGTTGCCTAGTCCTAGCAGTCAACGGGGGAAGAAGAGGTGCTGTAGTTCTAGTACAGGCATTACTCCTGTGTTAACGAGTATCTTTTTTTTTTTTTTTGCTCCCTGATTGTTTCAGTGCAGATGTTAAAAATAATAAAGGCTTGACACTTTTTCCTATAAACCATCCTATATTTTTTTTTAGTTGATCACTTTAAATTTAGTCTTTTGGGTGCTGCCATGTTGTTGAACAGTCCCATTTTCAGAAAGATTGGTTTCAAACACGGTTGAAAGCTGACATATGGAATTCACATTTCCAGTGCAAGGATGTCACTTGCGTGTACAGCTGTGCAAAACCAGCCCTGAATACAGAATTGTATTGATCAGCTGTCTGGAAAAACAGTCCAATAATTCTTAGCTAGTTGGACGTTTTATGTAAACATGTAACTGTGTAACTATCTTGCTACTAATCTGGTTAAAGGTTTAGGTAAATGCTTGAGTTTTTTATTTTCAGTTTTTTTTATTGTTGTTGAGAAACAATATTTTCTCTTCACACTATCTGTACGTAAAGTGATAACCAAATAATTCAGAAATAACCCACAACTATATTGTTATCATTTCAGGATAGCTTTCTTACAAAGCATGCGCAGTATTTGCGGACATTCGTCAATACTGAAATACTGGCCACTTTCAACATGTGGCCAGTTTTTGTTTCCACAGAGTTAATAATGGTGCTCTTGTATACATCGTATTTTGGCATATCTTTAATATTTTTCCTTATACTGTTTTCAGGCTTGTAGTTCTACTAACAATGTAGATGTTCACGTTACACACTCTTTACTTTGTTCTGGCACTCTTAACGTTCTGACTTCTCAGGTACCGCTGTAAATTAATTGTCCAGTGATGCCTGTGAGTTGCTTAGCACCAGCCAGAATCAGGCTGCATGTCTTACATCCTCTGTGGACTTTGTCAACAGGCACTAGTGCTAAAAGAACAAACAGCACAGAAAATGAGCCTGAAGTTTTACAGGACCTGTATGACGGTCCTGTTGACATAACACATACCTTTGAAGACTATAATTGAATTTACCTGGATGTGGTACTCTTAGCAGCAAAACTCAAGGATGTAGAAGGGTATGGGGGCTGGGGGGTGGGGGAGGATTCTGTGTCGTTCCCTCTCTTCCAAGGGCAATAGTAAATAATGTTAGTGCTGTGCCACATTAAAAGGGCACAGCACATGTCTGGGGTACTGAAATGGGCATTTTGCAGCTTTCACTGAGTTTAGACTAAGCCTAGCTAAAAGGTGATGCAAGAAGAACTGCTTAAGCCAGAATCCTTAAGCGTTAGAAAAAACAAAACAAAACAGAATAAAGACTTGCACTTCATTTTGGTCTGTCTCCTCATATGTTTCTCTGATGCTTGCACTGAAGGAACAGTTCGTAAGCAGCTCCCAGGTAGGAGATGCGGATTTTGAAACTTGCAGGGAGCTGGATAGTTTTTACCGGAATCTGCAGTCAAATAGAAAGAACCTGATTAATGGATGAGTTTAAGAAGGAAAATGTTATGTGCACTGCTGAGGAAGAAGCTGGGTTAAATAGCAGACAAAGTATTTTGAAATACTGAAAGCACAGTGCTTTGTAGTACTAACAGAGACTTTGACATGAAAGGCAGAGCCTCCTGCAACCCCAGCGGAGGCGTGTGCAGGTACGCGCTCGCAGGCTTCCGAGTTGGTTGGTGCGGAGCAGGGGTTTCCAGTATGTTGTCCAGGATTACAGAGGACACCGTGAAATAAAACTGTAAGTACTTCAGGAGCAAAATAAAAGCTGCACGTGCTTACTGGAGAAGTTCTAATACGATTTTTTCATGTGAAGTTTGTCGGCTTCTCAGGTCTTTTAATCCTTTTTGAAAGAAGCCAAGTGTGCTAAGACAGGTGCAAGCTCATTCTCCTCAACCTCTGAGCTGACTAGAAGACATGTAGCTGCACTGATGCAGCGGTCAGCCTGAGATAATGTACCCTGTGTCTCTTGAGATCTTACTTGCGTGGTATCAGCCACAGCAGTGTGATTTCCACATGGGTTGGAGCATGAACAGAAAGAGCTGCATGTAGTGTGAGCTGAGCAAGTAAGCGTACCTGTAGCAAAATGTCGAGCTGCACTAAATGCCTGACTTAGAGAAATCTGGTAAAATCCTAATCAGCTGTGCTGTTTTTTTTATCATGTACTCTTAAGTGTTTAAATCAAATGCATGGGTGGTACTTGGTTTGTTCTTGCACTAGCTTGATACCTACAAATGCTTCACGTAAATTAAACAAGCACTTGTCAGATGCGCAGGCACCTGACTGCTGGTGAAACAGCCGTGAGATGTGTGCGCGACTCTTCTTAACGTATCGCCAGTTAGACTAGTTGCATGCGTTTTGGATCTAACGAAGAAACGTATGTCAAAACATAGGTTGCAGCTGAATTTAGCGTGCACATCATGCATAGAAATGAATTATTCAGGAAAAATTCATAGACACAAATCTCCTTGCTCCCTGAAAAAGCCTCTTAGAACTGTACCGTCTCTTCACTCTATACCTGTGTAAGTTCCAAGGTACAAGTGCAGGGACGTGAGTGGAGTGCAGATTACTTTCTTGTGTCTGTTTGATAAGATTCACCATTACTCTCGGTCTTGTCCTGAGCCGTGACCCAGCACGGTCCTGGCAGTACCCTTGTGACAGCTTGTGCAGTTCGTGAAGGCGGGCATCTGGATTTTATGGAGGTGAAATCGGCTATTTCCTCCCGGCCTCAAGTAGTAACAAATTGCTGTTCTCTTGGAGGGGCTTGGGGAGAGAAACAGGTTTAATGGGAGATGGAAATGTTAGACTAAAGGCAGTTTGAGGAAACCTGTAGCAAATATACTGTTATATAATATTTACAGTGTTGTTTGAGCTTGCAGAATCTTGGGATGGTGCCAGAATTTCAGCATGTCTTGTTTAAACAATTTAAAGAGAACTTCAGAGGCCTGCTGATTTCTACACATGCAGGGAAAGAGCATTTGAATGTATTTTTGTGGGCTGTTTTGTTTGCTGCAGTTCTTACATTCTGTTTACGACTTGGGCACCTATTTACCTTGGAGTGGCTATATAAGGAACAGAAGTTTGGTAGACTTTTTTGGTGGACGGGGTTGTCTATATTAAGTAATAGGAAGAGTCTGTCATTCCCTCTTGGGTGTTTGCTGATTCCCAAGAGCTGATACGTGCTTTCCGTAGCAGTATGCAGTTGAAAACAGAGGATCTGATCACCCTGAATCTTTCTTGGTATCGTATTAAACTGTGTTGGGGATACAGCTCTTATTTTTTAATTGGCACACTGTTAGTATGAGGTCAGTTTTAAGAAGCATGAGATTGTGTTGTTGGTCCTAGACCTGTATCATAGAAGCGTATAATTGTATTTTTCTCTGCTTCACTGTTTTTCAACCATCTTGCTGTTACACTTTGTTCCAGGGTAGCTTATGTTCACTTATTGAAAGCTGGAGTACGAAATCTGTTTTTTACTTTGGGAATTCTTAAAACTTTGAAATGCAGTTTTGAGAAGTTGTATATATAATATTACTATCAAAATAGGCAGTAATGTAAAACTTTGAATTTCTTTTTAGTGACCTCATAATTTGGTGATTCAGAGTGCATCTCTGAATACGGAGTGTGTTCTCCAAAATAACAAATATGCCAAAATTATAGAAGTGGCTCTTGCTTCAAAGTTTGGTGTTTATGTTGCATGTGATCTATAGCAGTGTTCGTACACTCCGTTTGCTGGATGTCGGTACTGGCAGTAGTAGCAGGATGCAGCCTAGAGCCACGTTATGTATTGTGTTGAGATGTTTGCGTGCTGATAGTGATACGGCTACGTAACCTGTGGACCTCTCTTAGAAGTGTTTCTGAAGAAAACAAAGTGAAAATCTTGCATAATACATATTATAAGCAAATAAACACTAACGCAGTTCTTAGCAGTTTGCATGCTAATTCATTATTTGAACATGCTGTGATTTCTGAAATTATAAGAGTTCATTCCTTTGAATTATCCTTGCGGATGAACTGCCAAAGAGTGCCCTAGATACTGGTCACGTTTGTATATTGCTTTCTGTCCCTCTGTCTGCAAACGGGGGCTAAAGAAAATATTCCTATAAGCAAGAAAAAGTAAAAACTAGGAAACTGGATGCTGGCTTCAGATACTTTTCCTAGGCTGCAGGTAGCTTTACAGAGGAAGTAATTTGAACTTTAATCATTTTGAAACTTTAACCTACAATAGATAACACAGCAGGATTTTTTTTTCCCTGGAATACTATTAGCTTCTGATGTCAAGGCAAGGCAGGCTGGATCATGACAACAGAGTTCTTCTTTGTAAGATCATACAAAAACCTCTCCTACAGAATCTCTAGAGCCTGTTTACCTTCTGAATAACTTTATATCTTCGTATGGATGATAATTGTTGTATCATAATTGTGCAATTAATGTATTAGTATTGCTGCATTCAGTACTGTTCTTTTGAAATTCGCTGTTCCTGACAGTTATTGTTCCAACCCTTACAGCAGTGTCACAAAATCTGTGAGACTGAGCACCAGAGCCCGTGTATTTATCATGTGCCAGGGCCACCTGAGGGATGGTGCAGCCCTGAGATGGGTGGCAGGTAGGAGGCAGCAGCTCCGCAGCCGCTGGAGTACGTCGGTGCAGTGTGAGGATGAACTGGACCTGAGGTATCTAGTGCAGGTACATCGGCAACATCTGTTAATTTCCTTCCTCCCCTGGTGACAATTAAGATTATTTGGCAGCCCTCATTCCAGATCAGCCTCTCTAACAGTCTTGTAATGTCCTCCTTGGCGTGGGAACTACATCTGAGTTATTCAGAAGTAATGTGCAGCTGAAGAGGCAGTCTTGCTACAGTTGCTCAGAGAAGGCTTTACAGTATGGAATACTCCATCACCATACTGCATTGCATAATCTTGCATTTTATTTATTCCTTCTGCAGTGGATTTTACAGGATTTTTACTGAAAAACAATGGTAGAGGGCTTAGGATCAAAGTAGGTGCCTGTGCATGTCCACTCTTCCATTTTGCCAGCAGGATTTGGGGGCGGGGAGCGAAGGGAGGAAGGAGACAGCCGACACAGTTTCGAAAGTGTTGTTGGACAGCATGGAGGAAACAGTGCTGTGATTCTACGAGTAGTGGGATATAACAACGGGTCCTTTAGAAACTTCCAAATCAGGGAAATGAGGGTGGTGGAGAGAGTCGCAGTTACAGGTGAGTGGGAGCCTCGGCTTACCGTCTTCACTCAGTGTAGGTTTACTGCCAGTCTGAGTGCACGTGTGTAAAATGTCGCTTGCTTTCTTACGGTTTGCTTATGGACCCGGTAAATGCTGGGAGAACTTGCATTAACCTGTCACAAATACCACATAGAAATAAGCCCTTCATAAAATGTCTTACTGTAATTAGAGTAGGAGTGTTAGTCAGCCAGGGCGTGCAGGAGTGTACCTTGCAGTGTTGTGATGGTGAGGTGTTGATCTTGCTGCCATGTGTCAGCGTGCAGTCTGAAGAGAGTGAGTCTTCAGTCAAAGCTCGCTGGCCTTGCCTGACCTCGTGGTGAAGTGACTGCTCTAGACTGAGGACGTGTGAGAACATGGCTTTCCTCTTTTCTTAATTTTTTTCTCTCACTGTGTTAATTTTAAAACTGTTCACTTCTGCCATTACTTCAGAAAGAGCTGGTATTTTCCTGTGTAGTACAAAAAGCAAAAGGTTTTTCTTTGTTTCAGGGTGGGGTGGGGAGGATGTTCCAAAACTCATAATCTTTTACATGCATTTACATTTCCCCCCTTCTCCCTCGGTGAGATTTTGGCTTTAATCTAAAATGAGTATGCATATCGTTTCTGAAAGCTGCGTGAGGTTTTACTGTGGACTTGTCCCTTTGCACAAGGGCTCTGTCAGCGCTGTGCGCTTCGGCCGCCGTCACTACGGGACTGAGCTGCCCGGAGCGCAGTGTAGGAGCTGCCTTGGTCTGAATAATGTCGTGACTGCAAATCGCAGCGTCTTAGGTCAAGATTGAGCTGTGCTGAAAGAATGAGATCCCGACAGAATTTTTTTTTCCTTGATGTCATGCTGTAGCTGGGTGATTGAACCAGTGTTTGAGGATCTTCTATTTACTTGGCCTTCTGGTTGTGTTTTGGACTCAGCGTCTTATTCCCACTCATCCATGGGGATTTTTCCTTGTTGGAGTCATACTTGGCAGGTACTCACAGGAGAACATTTTCGTGTTGATTTTTGCCTTGAAGAGCTAGTTATCTGAGGTAAACAACTTCTTTACATGTACCTCTGCTTCCAGTTTCAGGTAGAAGTTTGTCTCATCAAGATGTTGGGTTTTCCTCTTACTTGATCTTTTTTGAGATTAGGCAGAAAGAACAACATTGTCTTGCTAATTACCGTATATATCAGCTGCAAACATTTTCTTAGCTAAAATCTGTATAAATTTGAACTAGCTAGTGATCTTCTGAAGCTGCCTCTTGTTACAGTTTGGCCAAATGCGATGGTGCATATACAGGTAGTAAAAGATTCTATTTCAGTGGCAATAAGTAGCAGTGTCAATTCCCAGGATAGCAGTACCTTGGAGCAAATGAATGGAATAACTGTGTAATAATAAACTTCCTCTGTTGTTTCTTGTATAATGCAGTATTTGCCTGCAGGCATTAAGTCACTGAACATTATATGCTGGAATAGTTCACTTCAGCATTTGGTCTTCTGGAGCGTACTGGCTTCAGGCGTGCTGAAACGTACCGTTTCTAGTGCCTATTGATCCAGCAGTTTGTAGAGCGTTCAGTGACCCTCCTGTGGCTCTCTGATACCTGGCCAGCTGGGCTCCACTGCTGGATCTTCTACTCATTTTTTTGGTGTACTAGACAAATTTGCTTAATGTTCAAATTATTAATTAAATTATTTTGAGGTAGTGGTTTCGGTAAATTAGTTGGATGAGTCTTGAGTGCATATTGTGAGAGCTCTGAACCGCCTCACTTCCATTTGCTGCTTTTGTCAAAAGTCTGCACGCAGGTTGGGTAACGCACACGTGTGCGGTTCAGGGAGGTGTGCTGTGCCAGGGATATCCCTTCCTAGAGTGGGGTCCAGTGTTCAGCTACCTGATGTTATGTCTGGGCCCGTTGTGACGGTTTCACTCTCAAGCTATTAAAGTCCTTATTTTATCACCACGTACAGATTATTTTGTCCTTGTGTCCAAGCAGAATTCAGCAGTTAATGTAGTCACATTAAATACTTTACAAGTCATCCATCAGCATATAATGGTCTCTGTAAACTTTAAGATTCTAGACTCTTGGAAAGAATCTTCAGTGAAGGGTATTTTCTAGGTTCATATTGGTAGCTTTCTGACAGATGTTAGAGCCAACTCTTATGGGGAAAGAAGATAAAAAACATGATTTGATCTGCAGGTTTAGTAAGAGACCAACTCTTCTAGGTACTGTGAAGGATAAGTCCGGTAGCCTGCGCTGGAGGAGGAAGCATTTCTTCTAGTTCTGGTAGCAAAGCTCTGGAGTGTGCAACTCTATCATTGAGCTAATGGAGGTGACCTCAGGAAACACTTTTCTGTGACCTGCTTAAGTATTATCCTTTTCTGACTGTTATTGTTCGAAGCCGCCTAGCCCAGAATGATCAAGCAGAGGAAAAGAAGGCTGGTGACTCTCCAAAATATTTTGCAGGTTGTGTGCAAGAGTGGCATGCTGCTGCTCATAGCACGTGCTCGTTGTGGTATCTGTGCACCCTGTTTTGCGAGTGAGACTATCCGAGCGCCAGAGAACAAACCAGAATATGAACAAGGAGTTTATAATATGTATCTTTAAGAGAGTGTATTATTGGATAAATGAGTCCCAAAATGAATACTGAGTTGTTTAATCTGAACATAGCTCACCATGCACACCCTTACTGTAAAAATAACAAATCATCAAAGTAAAAAGCTAACTGAAGTGCTCCTTGTACCTTGCCATGGTATGTGTGATTTTTCTTTCTCCTCCTCCCTTAAAATGCACCCACTCTAGTGACTTCTGAGCATTTGGAAATTGGGAGGGAAAAATACTTCTGGGATTTGAATTTTGCCTGGGTATGGCAACATCACATCCGAATTTATATGACTGTTGTAGCACAGTGTCACCAAAGTGTGCAGTAACAGGTCAGAAATGGGTGGTAAGCTGGTTTTGAACATGTGCTATGCAGGTAAGTTGGGATCACCGTCCATTTTACGGGAAGAATGTAAATTTAACATACAAATTTAAAACCTTGTGCAAAATAGTAAGTGCTAACTTCAGATCTTTTGTGTAAGATCAGATCAGTGTGTAAGCAGTACCAGCTATCGGTAGGAACTCAGACTTTAAACAGCTTTCTGACTTGACTTTGGTGTGAATACCGTGAGCCTGGGATTGCATTAGTGTTTCTCTTCATCTAAGACTGGCATGGGTGTATTTGGGTTGGAGCTTTGAAAGTTTAAGTCAACTCTGATGGAAGGAGACTGAAGTGAGTAATTGCATTACCCTCCTTTTCATTTAACTAATCTTTGAAGTTAAATCAGTTATCGAGTTGTAAGCAAGAAGAGTATTTGCCAGGCAGAACCCGCTGTGTGTGTGAGGGTCCCGTGCAAGGCTTGTTCAGTTACTGCGTGTGCTTCCACGGAGGTAGCCCGGCATGCACACAGCCATTTATGTGCTGAGAAAGGTCTGTGGTGCAAGTTTTTAGCTCAGATCCGAGGTTGTGTTGATGTAATATTTACTGCACTAACAAAATAGTAGCAACGTACTAGTGATGTATAAAGAACCTTCACAGTAGTGTATATTTATGAAGACAAACAGAAAGGAGTATAAACGGACCTGCCATATCCCTCCGTTCTGCTTTAATAGTAAACGTAATGGTTGATATTTGCAAAACTGATAAAAATGTTTTTTTCTTTTTTTTTAAACTTCCTTCTCTTACCTGTTGTGTTGATACAGAAGGTGTCGGGCCTAATTGCAAGTGTTTTGGGGGCGGTGTGCTGACAATAACTTTTGTTACAGTTCTAACACTAACCCAGATGCTACTGTGTTATTGGGAAAGTTCAGCTAACATAAATTAGACTATTGCTGATAGTTGCTTTTACTTCTCATTAAGTTCTTGTTTAAAAATCTTACAAACTGTTGCTTGGGCTCTTTGAATGAGAGGTTTTTAAGGGAAACTGGCAGGCTGAGGAATGACTAATTCCTCACTATAGGAAATAGATACCTTTAACTTCTCAGTGGTTTTAGCTGTTCCAAATTTGACTTCAGTTTGTAATTAGAGAAAATGGAAAGTGCATACTAACAGTTGTGCTTTAAATTTAAAGGCTCTTTTTAATATAAATCAGTCGTAAATTATGAGTTTGCAAAATGCATAGCTGGTCTGTGTATTTAACTATATTCCAACAGACTAATACTTTTTACAAGTGAGCTGAAGAAAAACCTTGTGGCAGTATTTTACATGTGCTCACTAGAGGGGATGTTGGAATTACTGGTGTGTTTCAAGATAATTCGATATTACTAGGAGTTGAAGCCTTTTTGTCATTCTGATATAAAACAGATATTTTCTATCTCTGTCTACTCTTCCCTCTTTGTTTTTCCTGCATAAAACCTCTCCCTCCTGCTTCATCTTGTTCTTTTGTTAATTCTTTTTCTTTCAGCAAAGTTGAGGTAGCAGTTTCTCTTCATTTTTTTTCCACTTCTCTGTTAACAACACACATTAATTTTCCTTACTTTGGCAACCTATTGCCTGGGAGAATAAAAGCAGAAGACTGAGTATGCGTACGGTCTGGGTTTAAAAGACAGTGGATCAGTTGTGGAGTCATACTTCAGATTGCTTATATAGGTATGATTCATTCAAGCATTTAATTTCTAATTAAAGTTCTGTAGGACATTTTTCCTCTTCAAAGACAAATTTCTCTAGGAAAAAAACCTCTAGTACATCTGGAGTGTGTTGTAGAAGACAAAGCACCTATTGCAATTTATAAACAGACAAAAAATGCTCATTCTGCGTTGTCAGAGAAAGGCAGTCTTTTATATTACTTTTTGATTAAAGAATATGCTTGGAGTTTTAATCGGTTCAAAGAAGATAGTATTCACCCAGATTGAAGCAGAGGATTTGTAAAATAAAATGGAAAAAACCTGAAATGATAATTTAAATTCAATAATTGAAGAAAACTGCCCACTTTCTTTCTTCTGTGTTTTAATGTCTCCACTTTGACCGTTTCCTTTAGGCAGTGCTATTTTAGTGCTTTTTATGATGCAGTTAAACCAATAAGTTAATGTTAAATCCAGAACATAAGTAAAAAGCTATGTTGTTTGGAGGGGTTTGGGGGGGAATGGTATTTACTGGGAGGAAGAAAGAAGGGGCTACACTGTATGTTTTCAAATATTTGCACAGGATAGAAATTTTAGGTCTTGTAGTATAATTTTTTTTTTGCTCCACAGCATTTGAAAAAATGAGTATAATCAGTCAGCTATCAATTTTTAAAGTGAGCAAACTCCATTCATGAAAACATTCTCAAATTTAATGTCAGAGTAACTAGATTAATCCTGAAAGACATCGGTCCTGAAAACAAGATCTGGGTTCCTGCATCACTTCAGTACTTGTGAAAGTTTTGCCCTCCCTCAGTCCAGAAAGGCAATTCTTTCAAGTACTCAGCAAACTACAAATGCTAGTCAGAAAGGTCATGCTGTTTGTGGATAGATACTGAAAGCTAATCAAGTATCGCTCGGTTGCCGGAGGTGGTCTTCTGGGTTTAAATGTGCCAGCCGAAGGTGTTTCTCCACGCGCGGCTGCTTGCCCCTTCCCGCCCGGGTGGAAGTGGCAGCAGCTGCTGCAGTTCTCAGGGAGCCTCTCTGGAAAAGCTGGCAGCCTTAGCTGGACTGGGGAAGGTGGTCGGGTTTAACTTAGCTAACCTTGCCTTAGGTGGATTAGGAAGGCTTGTGTAATCCTTTTATAACAGACCTTGTGAGCAGAGGGCCAGGGAGTGGTAACAAACACCTGGGGTGCAGCGGAAGAGGACGGAAATAAATCTCATCTGTCTAGCTCTTTGCAAAGTGAAATTCTCTATTTGCATCTTAGGGAACTGCTTTATACAGTGGATATCCAGATTTTTAGTGATGCTTACTGAACATGTTGCGGCAGATTACCTTGGGTTTTTTTCTGCATGTCTGTTTTTATGTGAACTCTGAGATATGATGGCCTTGTGAAGCTGTATTTCAAACAGGTGAATTTAACTGAAGGGAGGTCGATGTGATCAAAAACCACCTCCTTAAGCGTTCCTATTTCTGTTTCATTACTAATAAGGAAATCTTTGGGGATGTTTCATTTTAAAGTTCCCATAGGACGTATGCAGCCACAAAATGCGGTTACTATGTGACCTATGGTATATTGATAAGGTTCAGTCACTGGGGATATAAAGAGTGATGGTCAAAGTCTCCAAGGCTTTTGAAAGCTGTTTGCTTTATTATGTGCAATTTTAGTTTCTTATGAGGGTCGATGTATCAGTCATCATGAAGCTTAATTGCCTATTAAATCACCTGCAGATGCAGCTCAATATTTTTTTCAGTAGCTTAAAACCTAGCACATATTAAAAGAATTTGTCTGCTACAGAGGCACAGGTGGTAGGGAGAGGACCTCAGCAGATGCTTTGTATTTACAGTTCCCTTCACTACTCTAATGTTTGTTTTTGCTTGAGATAGAAGCTAAGCAAAATAATTTGTGATCTTTACAGTGTCTGCTCTTGTTCCTGCTTTGTTACTGAATACATGTAGATGGTGATAATAATCTAGAAAATATTTTATTAAGCTTGTGGAAGAAAGGTATTAAAATTGAAAGAGAATTTGGGAAGCTGTTGGATTTCCCATCTTGGAGAGCGCCAGTGTTACTTTTAAATTTAAAAAAAAAATTGGAGGGGAAGGGATTGGGCTCCCAGTATCTTTCATTTGTCTCAGTTACAGTTTTGTTCAGAGGCCCTTCAGGACCAAGCAGCTCACAAATGGGAGACGGACAAGCTTTCTATAGTTCATGAAACTTCTAAAGGATCAGAAGTCCCTGCCATAATTCTGTTTTGTTTACAGTTACAAAAACAGTACCATCTTTTTCTTAGTAAAGCATCATGGGAAGCTTCAAACCAAAAGTCTTCTCTCTTCTCCTGTGCAATACTGGCTGTGCAAAACTGGAGTGGAGGGATGGATGCAGTTAGGGCTCTTAAGTATTGATGCTTTCAAGAAGTTAAAATACCTCAGGTTCCTCCTTCCCCAAAGACTGAAATGCTGTATTGTTCTCTCTGTTGCATTAGATTCTGCCCCCCCGGCCCCGAGAAGACTTAAAATGGTGGGGGCAACTGAACGCTGTTTTATAGGAATTACTCAGCCAAAGAAAATTCACGTACAAAAGACTTATTCTGTGCTACAGGAGTACATTGTAAATATCCCATCCAAGTGTGGATATAAAATCAATAAACTCTGAAATCAGAAGTGATTCATCTTAAAACATAGAGTTTGGGGAGACAAAAGTTGTCTGTGTGTTCGTTGCTTGCTTCTGCCCACAGTCCACAGAGGTTCTAAATAATTTAAATTTTCATCACTCTGAAAATGGAGCTTCCTTCAGAAAATCCTGTGGAATAAATTGTGGTACATGAGCACTATATAACTTTTTTTTTTCATGTGGTTAATATCCATTGTTTTAAATTATCTTCAGTGATGTTGTTGCAAATAGCTTTTCCAGTGCAAAGGAATATACATGCTAAAGGCACAAGAAACTCTTTGGGATGGATGAGCAGAATTTTTAACCTGGTTGTTTTTAACAGTTGGAGCAGAAGCTGTGGGTAACACCCTTGTGAGAGAAATTAAAACATGCATGCCTGTATGTAATTTCTCTTGTGAAATGAAAAGTGAAGAAGAGCCAGAGGAGAGTGGAATTATAACGCAACTCTAGAATGACAAAAGCAGGAAACTTTTCAATTAAAACTTATTTCTCTGGTTAGTGTAATACTACATGTAGGCACACAATGGCAATGCTTAACTACTATTCTGTTACTACTAAAAAAAAAAAAAAAGCAAACAGAATTATCTTTTATCTTGCTGGCCGCTCTGCTTAGCAAGACTGCAATCTGCTCCTCAGCTGCCCAGAGCAGGAAGGGAAGGTCCGGGCTGCGTGCGAGCTTGGGGCAGCCACCAGCATGGCTTGTGATGGCTTGTGTCTGGCTGGCTTCCTCCGAGCCGTCGAAACCTGTACACACAGTGGGCCAATCGTTTAGTCTGCGTCAGGATACCAGCGCAGAGAAACAGAACTTCTGGTATCTCCAGTAACGTTTCGTGAAGCAACGTGGCTGCCCGTATCCCTCCCGGTTCCACGTCCAGACTTATAATAGTGAGTTGTGCTGCTTTATACGTCAGGCAGCTGCAGCATATGGTCAGCTTCGTGTGTTTGTCATGTATCTGTCTGTGTGCAGTGCATTTGAAACAGAAATGACGTTTTTGTTTGTATGCGACTATTTGTAATTGATTGGCCAAGCTGCAGTAAGACTTGTCCTCCAGAATAACATCTTGGACACGTAACTAGTTGGAGAATCCTGAGTTGCACTTCTAGAGTCCCCAGGTTGTGCTGCGATAGAAAGTAAGGTGTGATCAAACTAAGAAAGAAATCTAAAGTCCTGTGTTCCCTATCGCTTGCACTTGTGCAAAAGCTGCAGCTTTCCACCCAAGCGGCGTGAGTCTAACAGTCTTTGTGTTCCTCAAGGAGCTATTCAGTCACGTTACGTTGGGAAGTCCTTCTTGTGATTACAACTTTTGTGACCATAATTTGTTTTTTTTTAATGATGCATCATTATGTCTGTGAGGTAAACATAACAGACACTACAATCCACTGTATTTAGTGGCATCTGTTTTCTGTAACTTCATTTCTGTTTGGTCTGTAAAATTCAAATGAACTCAGCTTACGAGGTTTGAAAATGGGATATGATGCAGCTAATACTTTGTTTTAAAACATACTCAGAACAAGTGTAAGATTTTTTTTCCCCCACATGTTAAGATTTCCTGAAATACAGAACAAAGATGCACTTGTTTACTGCTATTTACTGTAATAAATAAAGTAAATTAATGTTCTTAGCGTTGCAGAGAGCTCTCTTTGTGCATCCTAAGTAGGTCTTGGGTGTCAGTGGCTTCAATATGACAATAAAGCCAAATAAAATATTTCTGCATAGTGCAGTCAGGTTTATTACAGTGTATTACAGTATTTCCTTCTAAAAACAAGCCTCCTTTTAAGGACTTTTATCTTAAATAACTAATGAATGTAGTGGCATTAAATAATAACATACTGTTGTGATGCCAAAAATAACTTCTCGGTCTCTTTGATCTTCATTTCAGCTAAAGATATAAAATTCCACTAGAGACTCCAGTAAACAGACTCCATTAATCCAAACAAGTTGTTTTGAAAAACAGTGACTATAATAGATGTTGATTAAGACAGTGAATAACCTTGAGTTTTAATTTTCAATACAACTTGAGTTAACTCCACATTAATTGGAGTCACGCTACTAAGTCGTGTTGTACTGTTCTGAAATCTGCGTGTTGCTACTTCTGTTTATCTTGGCTTTAATTAATCATTCTCTTACTTCTTGGCAGCAGTTTTCACTGGGCAGGGAAATGCAGATCCAGGTGTAGCTGTAAGCCTTTACTGCTTCTGCTTGCCTCCTGAGCACTGCGATTCTGCGTGGCACAGGTCATCCTGGCAGTGTGGTTTATTGGAGGCGGTGAAATACAGGTATCTCTGAAGTATTTCCAGCTGGAGTGCTGATGAGGACTTTCTCTAGTAGTCTTAAAGCCAGTCTTCTATCACTGAGAAAGTTCAAATTTTGTTTTTCCTGTTATCTGCATTGCGTAGTAACATTCAGTGCATGTGCAGTGTAAGTTTCTGTGTTTGCGTACTGCTTAATTTCTTGTCTTCGCCATAAAAATTTACATGACTACCTAAGAGTAGGAATGATCCCATTTAGAAATGTAGATATATATGATATTTATGTTTGGAAGGATAAATACATCTTGTTCTGACAGCATGTCGGTATTTAATGTGCTTCCAAGGAATGCACCAGCTGGTACAGTTATCTCAATTAAGAGTGTCGGGTAGCTGAGTTAATAGAGAATGCACTGAGAACTGCAGTGTCTGCATGGCTTGGCCCTTTGTTCGCTTCAGGGACCTAGATTCTGGTTGTGTGGCTTCCCAAAGTTCCCTTCTGGGCTGGGGGAGCAGCGACCGCGCGGCCACGAGCGACAGGCAGAAGGGCTTTGGCCATGCCAAGCGTGAACCTCTCCCCGGGAATGGTCCCTCAGTGTCGTCCCAGCAGGGCTGGTGCCGTCAAGTACCCTCCGACAGCAGCATGTGGTCTTACCTGACTAAAAACATTGCTCTGGGCCAAGTCGTGTGTGCTGTGGATGTAACCAGGCTGTTCCAGCTAGTCCGGACTTGAAGCCTTTGCGAGGCTCCCTCTGCAGGTGTCGGAGGAGGAGAAGCTGCTCCGAATGCTGATTTCGAGCAGCTGTGTTGGTTCTGTCTGGGTCTCCCTGCGGAGGAGCTCCTTCAGAGGCGTTGTTCTCCTTGCATTAGCTATAGAGAGCCTGTGGTGAGTGCCGTCTCGGGCTAATAGACTGTTATCGCTGTTGCCCTACAGGTGTCGGGGGAAATTCCAATAAATGCTCAGTAAAAAGTAATGTAGTTATTTTATTCCTCAGTCTCTTAGAGAAAGAAGCTTGTGTTGTTTGTAACGCACAGCATTGAAGAACACAAGGCAGGTAGATGGGTTGAGTTCTGTCCTTACTCTGACTCTGTTGAATATAACTTTAAAATATTTTAATCTGCTTTTTGACACCTGTGTACAACCTCCAGTTATTAACATGTGATATATTGAAATGTGTGTGCAGCCAGGAAGTGCTAGATTCCACATCTGATATAAGGACTTGCTCCTAATAAGTTACTCTCTTGATGGTCCCTCAGAGCTTTAAGGAGAGATGTGTTTGTACTTGGTAACTAGAAACAATACATTTAAAAAAAAAAAAACAACTACCTGTTACTGCAATGATCATTGCAGGAAGCAAATGAAATTAATTTAGCCAGAGTTCCTCTATATTTTGCAGGAATTAAAGGGTTGTTTGTGTCTGCTTTTTTCAATACATTGTTAGTCGAGCTGATGATGTGTTTGTGATATTACAGAAACCTAGAAATTTGTGGTCCTGTATGAAGACATTGTGATTTCAGCTCTAATCAAAGGCAATCTAAATGTAACTTACTGACTGTGGGAAGCACGTGTAATGTGGTAAACTCACATCTGCCAAATGTATTGGTTAGCTGTCTGTCAGACACTTCCTCTGAGCCACAACTGCGTACTATTTATTTTCGTGTTACGAGGAGAGAATGCATATTTAGTTTGTGTCTTGTCTAAACAGTAGAAGCAGCAGTTTTTCTAGCTCTAGTACTGGCACAATTACTATAAACTTTTTTGAAAGCTTGGTACTGGGTATAGATTGATGCCTGAAACTACCTTACTGGTGCCAAGGGGCAGGCTAGAAAGTGTTGGCTGAAAACCTCCTGTTTAGCTTTTGAGCAGT
Source organism: Chauna torquata (assembly GCA_013399475.1). Lineage (NCBI taxonomy): Eukaryota > Metazoa > Chordata > Aves > Anseriformes > Anhimidae > Chauna > Chauna torquata. The sequence continues at coordinate 103,903 of VXAL01012063.1, forward strand.
GTGTACTTTGAGCTTGCAGCTGCATTCTTAGTTGAATACTGAAGTGTTTCTGTATAATGCTGACTTTAAAAAACACGGTGTGACTTTAAACCCAAGTACCTTCAATTCATGTAAAGATTTGCTTCCATACTTTTAGCAAATGGAGCATATTGGCGTACACTGCGAGTTAGTATAGGGAAGCTAATAGGAAACTAAAGCTTGCTAAGTGTTGTGAATCTGGATTTTTTTTTTTTTTTTTTAGTTGTATGATACTTATAAACTGAACCTTAACTAGGAGCTTAAAAATACTGTTTGATTGGAACAGTTGCAGTTTCATTCTCCTGGTTTTTTTTTTGACTTTGTTCTTTTTTTTTTTTCTTTTAGTCTCCATGAAGAAATCATTGACTTTTATAAGTATATGTCTCCCAGACATGAAGAAGAGAGAATGCGGATGGAAGTGGTGAACAGGATAGAAAATGTTATAAAAGAGCTCTGGCCTAATGCAGATGTGAGTAAGATTCTGTTTTTTAAAATATAAAAGCAACATTTCATGCCTGTTTAGTTTGTGAAGTATTGAATGATGAAAACACTGTTTATTCTTCCATTTTCCAAAAAAAAAAAAGTCTTTCTAGTCAAATGAGAGAGGTGATGTTTATTTCTAGAATAATATAGGTCAACATTTTATATCACACATAAGAACAAAAAGAACAAAGACAAGCTAGACCTACTGTAGTCAAAGAGAGGGCGTAAGGTATGGCAATGTTTAGTCTCATTAATATTTATTAGGATTAATGGAAACATACTGGGCAGGCAGGCATGCTTATAAAGAACTGTGTTAAAATCTTCTGAAGTTCATAGCTTGACTGGAAGAGTCTGTAGCAGGACTTCTAGTCCAAAGACCTGCAGTCTTGAATAAGTCTGCTGAGGTGGAATGCCAGCAATGCCATGCTATATAGACTGTGCTGTTTTTAAGGGGCAGTTAAACTAAATGTCTTACAAATGTAAAGAAACCAGTTTTTTGTACAGGAAGAAACAAGTCTGTAGATCTCTTTGCTGTATATCGAGCTTTAAGTCTTTAATGCCTCTTTCCATTGAAGGTAGGTTTTTGCCAGGACTTTGTTCAGTCGAAACAAGAGTTTCTCCTCTGCAGAGCTATGCTTTTTGTTTTGTTTTGTTTTTAATAAAGGATGCAATAAAGAGAAGCTAGAGAAGTTTCTTTTACATCTCAAGATGTTTTTATGGGGACCATGTTGGATTTTTAGCATAATTGACTCTTGCTTGATTGCATCCCTCTGTTAACATGGTGTTCATTTCCAGAATGCAGATTTGTAGTTTTAGTCATTTATCTACAGATAAATATAGATAACTGTAGCCGAAAATAAGGACTCGTTAACCAGAATAGCGAACCAAATTCAGACAGCAGAATCTTTATTACAAGGAATGCTCTTTGATCCTGCCACAGTAAAAGGTAATGTTATGACATGAGTGACTTTAACCTACTATTCATTTCAGATCTTCTTAACCTGTTTTTTTGGAAAAGGTTTTTAGAAATTGGCAGAATGACTGCTGGAATTCTGTATGAGTTATACATATGTGTTTGGGTTTTCTTGTGTAAAATATACTCTTGTCTTCAAGGTGGTTCACATTGTTATGGACAACGTATTAGTGACATAATATGGAAGGAGCACACTCTGCTCAATCACAGCCTTCATCAAAGAGTTACAGAGGATTGGTATAGTCAGTACTACACATATTTGGTAATTTTCTCTTTGTGGAGAAGTTCCACTTTTCCAAAGGAACTCTGTCAGACTTCAGTGTATCTCACAGGTGTTGTATAGCTCTCCTGTACCCAAGAGAAACAGTGTTGTAGACCCTGCTGAAGAGCAGGAGTAGTGGGGTGCCAGTGTGACAGGAATTAGTGTAGGAAACAGTGCTGGCATTTGAACAGTTCTTACTATGATACACGTTGCCAAAGTCTTGTAGTAAGGGATTTAAGTCTTGTAGTATGTGAATTCACGAATAAAATAAAAATAAAAAAAAAATTTGCTTCAGCCTAGCAAAGATGCCACTATTTCCCGGACAAGTTTGTATGCTGCAGGCTTACTAGCATAATGGGGCAAGTGGATTTATTGCTATGGGATCTTTCTTTGTTACTGCTAACAATTTGAATAGTACACTAGAATTTACTGCTTCCTAAGATACTCTGTTTGTAGGCCAGACTTGACCTGTAAAAGCTAGGTGTTTTGTATTTAAAAACAAAAGCAAAAAAAAAGCATATGACTTGCGACAATAGTTATCTAACCTACTGATTCTGTTTTTTGATGCCCATAATCTTTTTAAGAATGGGAGGCATGCCAGTTTATTACGTGGCAATTACTGTAATGTCATTTTTCTAGTACTTTACAGACCTGCTTGGGAACTAACTGCTGAGCTCAACTGTCTTCAACTTTGATAGTCTTTTGTAATTTTTCAGTCTTTTAAGTTAATCTCTAACCTTTTGAAAATCTGTATTGGTTTAGCTACTTGGAAGATTTAAGTTTTGAGTACATGCTCTGAGAAGGTGGAGTGGTATCTGGTCCAATGTCCTCAGCTTCAGCTGTGGTGTAAAGTGATAAGTTAATGTTTAAGCTGTTCATTTTGACTGACAGATGCAGCAAATCCAGCTAAAATAAACTTTTAAGTTAAACATACACATTTAGTTTGTAGTTTCTCACTAAAGCACTTTAGTAAGACATACTCTGTAAAAATCAGGTACCAAGGTAAAATCAGGTTTCATGAATCTAACTGTATAGAGGTAGTGTGGGATGCATGCGTACATGTACTTTTTTTTTTTTTTTTCCTCCTGTTCCACTTAGGAAAAAGCTGAAAAAGCAGATGGGGGTGGGGGGGTAAAACCTAGGTATCCTAAGCTGTTACTTTATTTATAGAAATTAGCAATTGTGTCATTTGCTCGCTTACTCAAGGGAATGTGCTTAGAAGGAAACATTCCTAGTAAGTGAGAACTGTTCTTGGCATCAGCAATGCTCTGACCATAAGAAAGGCTTTAATTACACTGAAACCAAACAACCCAAAACATAAATGAAGGCATTTTAAGACAGTTTTTTTGACCAGTTACATATGAAAAGCTGAGGATCAAACAAATACTTACCTAGACAACGGAGTTTAGGATACATTTGTCATAACGTCCTCAGCTTTGCGTTTGAGTATTGTGTGGCCTTGTAGAGGTAATGCTGCATACTTCATGCACTTCAGTTATGAAAATACTATGATCGGCAGTGGTAGAACTAGAAAGATGAACTCTATTTTGATGGACTACAGAAAATTCAGTGTTTGAACTTAACGATGTAGCAGAAAGAGGAATTTAAATTGGCTACAGATAGATTTTTTTGTTTGTTTGTTTTGATAAGGGGATTTTGGTAGCAAGGACTTCCCAGCTTTTGTGGGTTTCCAAGTTCTGTTCTGCACAGCGAGGACATATTTGGACACATACCACCATTAAAGCTCCTTCAGAAACTTTGGAATTTAACATGAACAAGTTGCAGAAATGTAGGATAAATACTGACAATAACATACAGCAGTAGGGATCCATTACAGTGCTGTGAAATATTATCTTATGAATGCAAATACTTATCTCTGCCTACATAGAATCAGCAGCATTGTTACTCTACAAAAACTAGTGCTCATGTCTCTCATGACACAATAGTATCCTATATTAGGGATACTTTAAACATGAAAATGGCTACACAGCTACTGTGGATTAGATTCTGATTTGATATTAAATCAAAGTCTTTTAAAATTTCTGTTCTGATTTCCCCACTCTTCCCCTTCTATCTCTACAGATTTGATGAGAGAGGGATTGAAGTGTGGGTGTGGATGTCTTTTATAATAATAATTCAGTGTTTCTCATACTCCAAATTACTGTACAATAGCAGATGTTCTCTCATTCCTTTCAGTAAAGGTCATATATGTTGTATCAGTAAGTTTATGAATACTTTCAGGATTGTTTATTCAATAAAGGCTTTCTTTGCTGTTCAGTTGAACACAGTATTTTCTTTGATAATGTGAAAGCATATTTAGACTTTCTGAACCCATCAGTGGTGTTTGCTTTATTGTGTAAAAGTACTTTTCAGACTTTTTTGGTGGCGGAATAAATCCTGGTTTGACTGTACCCAAACAGTTTGACAGAGGATGCTTTTTTTTTGTTATCCTGGGTTAAAAATAATAATGTTTTTATTACATTCCTAGCTTTGTCGTGCCTTTATGCTTTTGTCAAGATGTAGTAAAATATTGATACCAGTGCAGTAACATCTCTTGCAATCTTTTCTAGTGTGAGAAGCTGTGAACTTTCAACATGAAATTTACTTCAAGTGTGTGCTTTTTGTTGGGGGTGGGGGTGAGAAGGGTTAAAGAGTGAAGTGATGTAAAATAGTAAAAAGAGGAAGCACTCATACTGCTTCTTAGTCTCTTAAAGTATCAAGACACTTATTTACAAAACATCGTCTTTTCCCATCTCCCCCTTTTTCTTATCCCGAAGGGGAATAACAAAAAGTGGGTCATTTGACATACAGATAGGTGGAAATCAAGCTAGTTTGTGAGATTCATTAAACCAGAATGCATAACTCTGTAGGTGGCTCCAGGAAACGCATCAGAAGACAGTCTGGTTGAAAATTAGTCCAAATATGTAGGTATCTTTCCTTTGAAGTCTCACCAGTCCCCCTTTGAGACTTAGTGTATGAGTCCAACCTCCCAGCGAGGCTTGGCTACATTAATAAGAACATGGTTTTGGACAGTTTCCAGTAGATACCTGACCATTTAAACCTCCGGTGCTAGTAAAAATCCAGCACAATGAACTAAATCTGTGTGATGTGAAAATTTCTGAAGCTATTTTTTTGTTGTTTTTTTTAAGTAGAAATAAGCAGAATTGTGCTGCCTGCTCTATAATTCAGAAAAAAAAAATGTATCTTGATTTTAAAATCTTTTTAGGTATGCAAAGCAACAGGAATATATTAAACCTAAATTCAGAAAATGTATTTAAAAACTGAAGGGTATACTTTGAGATATGAAAGCAAGAAAACATATTGAACTAGTACTATTTTTTTGTTATTGTTGTTGTTCTGTTAGTCATCAGTTTTTTAAAATCTTCTGGTTTGTGGCTTTTACCAAATTTGGTCATGGTGAAAATTCTGGCATTACAAAGAAGGTTTTGTAGGAGAAAAGTGGAGGTTGTTAACATAATTGTTTGTACTTATGTGGGTAATAATAATGAAGATTAACTGCTTATACTACATTGAAGATGTAAATGCTTTGACAGAGGAGAGTACTTTTGTTCATAATATGCCTGTTAGCAATACCAAAATCTACCAATGGAGGGTAGCAATAACCATCCCTTGCAAGCAGCTTAATAGAATTTGTTTGTCTTCTGAAGCCTGATAATTTGTTTTCATATATACTGTTCTTGTGTTTCAGGTGCAAATATTTGGAAGTTTTAAAACTGGTTTATATTTACCTACAAGGTTAGTAATTTTGCACTGTAAATTCCATACAAGAAAAAAAGATACCCTGTGGAATCTGTGGAACCCTGTAGTGATTTATCTGATCTCCCAATGTCTGTTACTTGTGCATATACTTGTTATATTAAGAAACGGTTAAGCTATTCATACTCTGCAAAATGTACAGAAATTTAGTAATTAGAACTACTAACTGTAATGTGTGTCTATATAGACTTCACACGTATCAATAAAAGGTCTGAATTACTGCATTGTCAAAAAAAAAAAAGGCTTATTTTGTGATTCGGCTTCATTAAGTGACTGAACCAAGATAAGAGGTTGGTCTTAAAAGCTGGGTTTCATCATCTCCACAATTATATCAAAATATGTAATGTTACCTTGTTAATGTTAGCGTTGAAGATAAAAGATTACATGTAGTACTGTTTTTTTCCTTTGTCGTCTTTTGTGAAATCCGTACAATAGTCAACCTCTACCTTTTCAAATTCTATTACTAGTTTTCATTTAAAAAAAAGTCATTGCTCAGTGGCATTAGTGTCTTCTGTATAGAAATTGTAAGTATCTTTGACAATTAAATAGAAATAGAATGAAAGGCTTAAATGGCTACAAGGGATAAACACATTTACATAGCATAAATCTGAGGTTAGCACTTTAACTCAGTTCTGTAGATATTCCAAAATAGTCTTTGGGAACATGCGGAATTAAAATCTACTACGGACTGCAAGTGGTACCTGAGTCGTTTCATCTCCTGATGAAAAGAAGGTATCTGTCAGATCAAGTGATATGCTACATGGACTGTTTTAGTCTAAGGAGTTGCAGGAAAGCTGAACTGTTCATTTTTTGTTTGGAAGGTTAGAAGTGAGGTCTACAAATATACATTATTTTCACATTTGGCCTCGTTTTTGGCCTTTTTTCATAGCTTTTAAAAGGGCTTGATTAAACTTGTTTGTATGCTGGTAATGCAAAAGAGATATTCCTATTCACATGACTAATAGCTGTAGTTCTTTACTGTATTTGCTTGATTGTTTTGAAGCTGATACAATAACAAAAAAGGTTTACTGTTGTGTATTTGATTTCATGTACTTCCTTTTCTCCATATTGGTTTCAGCTGAGTTTTTGGTGGAGAACAAATGCAGATGCTTTAAAAACAGTACAGACCTACAAAAAACCTTCCTGTGGCAGTAGTTCCCAAAGTTTCAGACTAACCAATATTCATGTGTTGGTAATTAATTCACTGTTGCCTTCTGAGAAAGTTTCCCTTTGCCCTAATTTTTCTGCACTTATCAGTAACTCAACAGTTAATCTAGATTTCAGGTTCTTGGATTCAGAAAGACCTACAGTATGTTTTTCATTCTGTTACTCTGTGTTAGAGTTTGTCTAATATTCTTTCACTTAAGCTGATACTGAAGATTTGGATACATGATTGTTCAGCTGCTGGATCTCTGTGTTGTCTTGCAGGTAATATGTATACTCGAGGTGATGAGAGGGCTGCCTTTTCTTTCTTGGTGTGCATCAGGAAAATGTCTCCCACTGCTGTCAGCATCAGTAGTGCATTTAACACTAATTTAGTTTAGGTAGATTAGAAGTGTTCAGCACCATTTCCTGCTCTCCAAGCAGGTTTTAAACATAGTTTTCTGAAACTCACTGAATTGTCTTTGTTAGCTAAATCGTATGCAGCTGAACTGGTGCTGAACTTGCCTGTTGCTGACAAGTTGTTGGCAAGTTAGTTGTTGGTGTTTTTAACCACATCTAATGCAGATGTAGTTCCTTTGAATGCTTTGAGATTGTTAAAGCATCATTATTTGTAAATGAGCAGACCTGTAAAATCTATGCGGGGGGGGGAAGAAAAGCATTCTTAAATTTGTTGGTGTTTTCTGTTGTGCAGTTTTCTGTATTACCAGCGTGGCCTGCTAGTATAACTGTAGGGTTATACACTTGCCGCCTTTGCACTCCCAGCCAAACAGGGGACATTGAGAAAAAAGTTGAGGAGCAAAGAGGAAAAAGAGGAATTAAGGTCTCAGCTCCCTGTGTAGCCATATGAATGTCAGCGTGCGTAGAGGGGAAGAGTAGAGGGATGGAGACACTTCTTCAAGGAGCTGAGTTAATGAGTGAAGTTAATTAGAAGGCTTGATCTTATTTAACAGCTTGTTGCTTCCTGAAGTCAAAGTTGCCGTGTTTTTCTCCATCCCTGTTCTTGGCACTACACACCAGCTGCTTACTACCTGCCCACTCTGGTGCTCTGATCACCCAGAAAAAACTCCTTCAGGTTGCAAGGAGGAAGGAAATTACCCCCAGAATGTTTTTGGTTTTGTTTTGGGGGTGAGTGGGTATTGGTTTCTGCCAGGCTCATTAGTATGTGAATTGATTTGCTGTGGATTAGACAAATACCAGACCTAGAGTAAAGGAGAAGACAGGGGCATGCACCTGGGAGTGGAGGATGGGGAGTAGGACTTTCCCTTTCAGTGACAAGCTGTTAAATCGGCCTTACTGATTAATACGTCCCAGAAGTGATTCACAACAAGTTAATTTCTTGCTCTGGATTACTCTGGAGAAGCTGATCCCTCTCTGGTGATGGTATGGTCTGAGGAGACTCATGTCTGAGTTTGGCAGGCCAATTGATTTCTCTGTGTATCTGTCCCCTCCCCTTAGTAATCTGAAATGTTCTGTGTCTCCCCAACCATAAGAGCTCATCCCCACCCCTTTCCTAAGAAAATCAAGAATTAGAGTCAAGAATTACTTGGTTAAGCTACATTCCATCAACTTTCTTGTAGTTATGTGTGGATGTCAGTTGTGTGTCTTTTTGGTGTATTGGTCTTTTAATTTGAATATATCTGTGTTTTCTTTCCATTTCAGTGATATTGATTTAGTTGTGTTTGGAAAATGGGAGACGTTACCTCTTTGGACCCTGGAAGAAGCTCTTAGAAAGCACAATGTAGCAGATGAAAACTCAGTAAAGGTTTTAGATAAAGCAACTGTAAGTTTGGGGAAGGAGGGTGTTTCCTTGTTCTAAGCTAAATTTCTAGTCAAAGAAAGATCTTTGTTAAAAGGATGCATTTTCATAAAAGCAGAAACTACTTTACATGTAGGTTCAAAATAGAAATGTTTTATTTAGTGATGTTTTTATTGCTGACAAAATAATTGATAGTGTTCCAACAGAAGCATTTTTTCTGTTGGGGAAAGTCCTTGGATTTTTCACACAGCACAGCATATGCTTGCTTTCAGGCGTGGTTATGCTATGCATTGAGGTGAATTAATGTGATCAGACTTGTGAATTCCTGGACTGAGTTTGTACATAAGTAGTTGTTATATATATTTACTGCAAGTAAGCAGACAATACGTTTTCACATAGAAGTAATAAGTACGTGCATGTATAAATATATAATGGTGTTTCTTGTGCAGGATAGGATTAATTCTAAGTTCCTACCTTTTGCTTATTTATTGTAAGACTATGTTAAGAGTGCTGGGGTTTAAATGGATGTCTAACTGATGGCTATTATTAGTAAAAGAGATAATTTGAAAACCACGCAGGTGGAAATATATTAGAGTGCTCTCAATACCTTGTGCTTCTTGCTTAAATATAATTTTGATGAGGAATCTGTGTTTTTTCTTAAGAGTATGTCCGTTACCATTTATCTTTATTTCTTAAGTGTTTGTCTCCCTCTGGTGTTTGTTTTTCCCAATAGAACTATGCTTCTACACCAGAAACTGACTAAAAACAATAAAATAACTCAAAGCTGAAGTGTTAAGTTCTGTTAAAACAGTATAGCAAATTGAAAATAGGTTTTGCTTTTTAACTCATATATGCTATGTGAACAGATTGGCAAGGAGAGTGAGTTCATAACTAGATGGGAGTCCTGTTTTCTCTATCTACCTCCTCTTTACAAATTTGTAAAATATTTCAGTTTTACTGGTGCTTATCATTATTAATGAAACCAAATGTGTCTTGGAAGTCTGTGTTGACTTAATCTGTCTTTTTTTTTTTGCAGGTACCTATTATTAAACTGACAGATTCCTTCACTGAAGTAAAAGTTGATATCAGCTTTAATGTACAGAATGGGGTTAAAGCAGCCCAGCTCATCAAAGATTTTATCAAGGTTAGGCAGCACTGTGATAGAGCTGTAAAGCTGAATATGTGATGACTTAATTTGATTGTTTTACTTTGACTGTATCCTTACTACAGATGCACATTCACTCTGTTATTTTTTGCTGTCTAATACTATTGTATGAAGTGTCTAGGTTTTCACTATATTGCCCTAAAAGGCATGAAGATAGCAAAATGTACAAAGAAAGTACGTATGGAGAGGTCACAATGATACAATGACTGAGGAAAATGCACTAATACCGACCTTGAATGTTCTGCTCTTCTAACTGTGGTTCTTTCAACATAAATCAGTATTACTCTGCATTCCTGGAGCAAGTGGGAATAATCTTGTTCTAGATTGAATATTGTTTCAGCATACAAATGCCAATTAAGTAGAGTAAGTTAGATTTAGCAAGTTATTGTTCAGGAATGCACTAGTAGCTGTCTCATAGATGCTATTACCATTATTTTTGTTTAATGTATAGGATGTATTAAAGTATCTTTATACTCATTTCCTCTTCTTCCCCTATTCAGTGCGTTGCACACTCATGATAAATGTCGTATAAAAAGAGTAGAAATTTTTACTTGGATTTTCATGTTCTGTGTAGAGTTTTCAGTCTTGTTTTAGTGATCTGGTATTTATTTTGGTTTTGTTTGTTTGTTTTTAACCAAACTAACAGACAACAGGAAAGACAAGGTATTTCAATAGTTAGACAGGTAAAGCTCCTTCAGAAAACTCCATAAATCTGAGTAAAGCAAGCACTTTAAATCATCAGGATTATAAATCATGTACATCTGTCTTGATAGAAGTCTTCTTGCAGCTCAGTGACATTAAGTTCTGGGGGATTTTCATTTGCTGATGAGCTGGATGTACGGCCTTCAACTTGTCGATCTGTAGTTCCTTTATGTGTATTTAGTTGTAAGTGTGAAAGCAGCTCAGTTTGCTTCTACAGTGTCTAATTCTTTAACCGACGTCCTGTAGAGGAGTGTAGGAGAAGAATCTTTGTACTTGGTTCAGTTTTGGTAGAATAGTCTTGAGTACTTGTCTGTCTAGTCCTATCTGCGTGCTTATATAAACCTTCTGCTCAAAACTTGTGCTTTTTGAGGCCTTCTCTTACATCTACCTTCGGAGTAAGGGGATGGAGTGGGTCCAGAGACCTTTCTTCTCTTGGCCTCTGTCTGAGGAACAGAATTTGATTGTGTTGGCCAACTGTTTGTTGCTAAATCAAGACTGATAGTAGTTTTGTGCTGTGTAGCTCCGTGCTCGGGAAAGATGCTGCCAAGATTATTTGTCACAAGACACCTACCTGGAATTTGATAGTTTCAGTTTTTACGTCCTGCGTGCTTTCACATTGCCTTGTGATGGACAGGTAGTCTGCATTTGTTTTCTCTGCCACAGCATGGAGAGTGGTTGCATTTCTGTTGTACTCTGCATGTAAATTTATTTTTAGGTAAGTCCATAAAGCCTTTCATACTTGCCCAAGGTTACCTGTGTACTTCTTAACTTCAAGGTAGGAGGTAGTCTTCTCTCGAGCCTAAAGGCATTTATTTTTGTGTGCTTAAAGAAAAAGAGAGAAGTGTTAGTGTGCTCCTATTAGCCAGGATATTTGTAACCACTGAAGAGGCTGCTTTGGCTTCACGTCAGGGTGTAGCGAGAGTGGGCTGCACACCTGGGGAGGGAGCGGGTGCCATGCTGGGCAGGGTCCTTGCCAGCCAAGGGTGCAGCCCCCTGCTGCCTGAAGAGCTGAGCAGGTCTGGTGACAGTAGTTGGGGTCAGCTCACAGTCCAGCCAAGTCCTGAGTGAAGAGGTGGAGGCTCAGGAAGCCAAGCCAGCAGGCAGGGGTGGTGGCAGCATCAGCAAGGGGCTGGGCAGGGCACAGCAGTGTGGCTCTGGCAGCCACCGAGGGGAACTGCTGGGATTAAAAGCAGCTCTTGAGCGAAGCGGGGGACCCCAGCAAGGCTTCTCACATGGTGCTCCCTCATGCAGCCGTACTCCCAGCAGCCCAAGCCAAGGCCACGCAACTGGCCTTGGACACAGACAGCTGAGCCTGGTGTGGTGGGGGAGAGGTGGCCCTCAGCAGGTAGTGGGTACACTGCTGTGGTGGTGAATTTAGTTAACTTGGAGGAAACTTGATGTGTGCTTGCCAAGTGACTTTGTTGGTGTTCTCGAGAATTTCTCTATAAAACGTTTACAGGGTATTCTCTCAGGTCTTGTTTTGTCCCACTTAAATACCTGAGATGTTGTGTTCAGTATTACCTTTGGGTATGCCTATTCATCCAGTTTATTCAGGAAGTCTGAGGCTGATAGGAGAACCCTGTTTCTGAATTTTAGTATATACTTGTATTTGACATTTCATCTTGTGACTTAAAGTTCTTTGTAGTTCAAAAAGGTGATCACAGGATCTTTAATTAAATAAGGCTCCTGATGCTCACTGTAAAACTTGTACAGAGAAGTCCTTGAGGAAATTCTTCTTTTCCCTTGGACCTTTTGCTGTCACGGATGATCCACATCTATTCTCTGACTGGAACTTTTCAGCTCTGTGCTGATAAAAGGAGACTATTGAGCCGCTTTTACCCCTCCTGTGTGAGGAGGGTGTACGGAGTGCAGGCGTAGCCCCAGCCTCCATTGGTGTCCAAAAGGTCCAGGTTTACCACATGTGCAGCATATGCACCCCTCTAAGGGAATCTATGCAGACAAACCTATTGAAGGACTAATTACCCAGAAGTAAGTAGTTGGCTCCTTTGAAAATGTTTTCTGGGTGTAGCCCTTCTGAAGGACTGTTTTGAACTCCAGGCATCTCAAGTACTTGCAGGACAGAAGTCTCAGTTCATTTTGGGATACCACCTTGGTTGTAGCAGGAAGTTTCTGTTACAGACTTGATTATCTCCACAGTTCTTCCTTTGTTTTCCTTCTCATTTGTGTTATAAAAGCAAGTGTGTTTATATATTCAAATAAAATTGCGCTGATTTTGTGAGGTAGTAGCTTTTTTCCAGTGTTAATAACTGTCACTGGAGTTGAAGAGGTAAAATAACTGTCTTGATCACAGGCAGAGCACTTGGTTTCTCCCGTTACTAAAAAGTTAGAATTCTACCTAGCTTTGAGACTTACTACAGCTACCTTCAGTATGCTTTTTAGCATCAAGTGTTTGTATGTAATCCTAACACCTTTGTTCTTCTTTTTTAGAAATATCCTGTATTACCATATCTAGTTTTAGTATTGAAACAGTTCCTGTTGCAGAGAGACCTTAATGAAGTATTCACAGGTGGAATTGGTTCCTACAGTCTTTTTTTAATGGCTGTCAGTTTCCTTCAGGTAAGCTGAATGAAATCTATTGCTGTTGGTGCAAAAGGACAGTATGTTAAGGAATTTAATTTTTAAACATAATAATTTAATCTCTCCTATTTGTGGTTTTGCACCCCCTTTTAATTTACAAGTAGACGCATCCCACCTGCCTTCTGTTCTTTCTTCCATACTGGTATTAGAGGAGATGTTTGGAACACCCATTAGTGTGTCAATACCAGGCACATGTGTCATTCATGGTAAAATAACTTGACTACAGTGTAATTGCTTTGAAACAAGCAGCTGTCCTTTATAACACCTGTTTTCCAGGTCACACACCCTGTATGTGCTTTAATGAATGCAGCAGAATTTTGTTTGCTTGTTTAGGTTTTTAAGCTGATAGGAAATAAACATTTTACATCTTTCTGTTAAACGTATGAGAACAAAATGCATAAGCTTAATCTATATTGTTGTGTCTGGGGGAGAAAAATATTGCAGAAATACAAGGTAGTCAAGTTCTGACTTTAGCAACCTCATTTTTATTCTTATACAAAATCATATCATGTAACTGTGTGTATATGTTTACATTTGTACTTTTCCAGATTGTAGTTACTTTTAAACCTCAGCCTTGAACTGGAGATTAATGTTTGCTCAGTGCTATTTTCAGTTGTCTGCTGAGCAGAAAAGAAACAAAAGCAACACGCATATCTTTTTGAAAGAAAACAGAATCTCTCCCAATCCCAATTTTTTCTAATTGTGGCTAGTGGCATCTCCATTTGCAAAAAATGATCTGATATCCAGTCAAGTTTTATATCAATTACAAAACCAGTTCATAATCTCTCAGGCTGCATGCTTAACAGTAAAGGGAATCATTCATATAGCTTCGTACATTAACATCCTGTATCTGTATTCCAAACCCAGGTTTTTAAAGTGCAAACTGATCCTGGAATACTCATCTTTGCTTTTTTACACAAACTCTGCCATTGGCACTGGAAGATCACTTACTGAACTGAAAGTTCAAATGCAAAATATATTTATATTAGAAACGTTTTGAAAAATCAAATATAAAAACATGAATGTTTGCCAGCCTTATTGTTAAGGAGTAATAAGTTTATCAAAGTTTTGATTGCAGCTTGTTTTAAAGATGCAGAACTGCTTTATCAATAACAGTTCTTACATTTAGATATGTTTGCTTTCTTGTTGTGTGTTATTTATTATTATATGTAGACATGTTTGCTTTGAAATAGAAAAGGATATAAAGGTAAACAGAAGAGACCTTACAGGCACTTGAAGTCTTAAGATAATTATTTTTTTCCTCTCTTCTTAATAGCTGCATCCCAGAGAAGATGCCTGCATGCCCAATGCCAACTATGGTGTTCTTTTAATAGAGTTTTTTGAATTATATGGACGTCACTTCAATTATCTGAAGACTGGAATCCGAATAAAGGATGGTGGCTCTTACGTTGCCAAGGATGAAGTGCAAAAAAGCATGCTGGATGGCTATAGACCATCAATGCTGTATATTGAAGATCCATTACAGCCAGGTATCCTCATAAATCAAGCTTTACTGTATTGAGTAAGAAAACAGTTAAGGGAATGCTTAATTCAAATAAGTTAAACTAAAGAACAGTGTAGTGACCACCAAAAATCAAGAAAACACCTCATTCATGTCTGTGAACACAAGATACACTCCAAATGATTTTGATATATATTTTTTTAAGATGTTCCTAGCGAAAATTACTGTGTCATCCAAGAGCATGCCTATGCTACAGTCAGGAGGTGGGGTATAAGAAGGTGTGCCAAACAACTTTCACGTCCTGTGGAGTGGTGACAGCAATAAAGCTACAGCAGCACAGGCCTGAGCATGGGCTAGATGTACATGTATCAGTGTCTGGTCCTGTCCAAGCTTGTGCCTGCCTGTATCACAGTTGCACCTGCCATACGCTTATGTCCGCTCTATGATTCTATAAAGTCATGTAAACGCATAAGGATTTCATTCTGTATTGTTACTTTTATGTTAAGGTCGATTGGTGATGTGAATGGGTGGATTCTAAAATGGTGAATCAAGTGCTGCTTATAGAAAAGAGTTAACATACTTCCAACCTAAAAAACGTCACCCAGGATAGTACTGTTGTATTTGTAATATACGCAGTGCATGATTTTTTTTTTTTCTTCTTCACGTATTGAACTTTTACCCAGAGAATTTCCTTTTTGTACTTCCATACATGCAAATATCTATAGGTTTTCTAAACTTTTTCATATATTTAGGCTTCACTAATACTCTTGTATTCTAAAAGAAGGAACTGCAGTGAGATGGGACTTAAGGTCGATTTTCAAAAAATGTAACTGTCCTGTGTCTGAAAGGAGATAATCATGGTTTCAGTTTCATATATTTATTTATATTCTTCTTTTAAGGTAATGATGTTGGGAGGAGTTCATATGGTGCCATGCAAGTGAAACAGGCTTTTGATTATGCCTATGTTGTTTTGAGCCATGCAGTTTCCCCAATAGCTAAATATTATCCTAACAACGAAACTGAAAGGTAAATTTTATGAGTCTAAATCTCAGACATTAATTACTTATATTTTTTTGGGTACCTAAAATTAACCGTGTGGGGTGTTTTTCTTTTTTCCTGGTTTGCAGTATATTAGGTAGAATAATTAGAGTAACGCAAGAAGTGGCCACATACAGAGACTGGATATCAAAACAGTGGGGAATGCAAAGTAGGACTGAGTCTTCATGTAACGGTAAGATTTGACTAAGCATGGCTGACAGCGGGAAACTTCCTGCATATTTTGATTATGTAAATTTTTTGTTGCTTTTGCTCCACATAAGGCAATGTATGCATCTTAATATGAATTTACTTTATTTGCTGAGTGGTGATGGACTTTCTTGTGTTTTCACCAAGAAAAGTTAGAGTTGTACGAGAATAAAAGGGCTAAACCGCAACATCTTTATTCTACTGTGATAGATTTGGTCAATATGGAGGTCTGTAAAGAGTGCTGGCTTGCAAAAGGAAGCTTTTGAAAAACTTCAAAGTTAAATTACGTGTATTGTTACTGTTGCACTTCCTTTGCCTTAAAATGTAGACAAGATTTTAAAAAGAATTACTAGGGATGCTAGTTTAAATCCAAATCCTTACCTTCTGTTGATCTTTTATTTTTCTTTTTAAAGTTTAGCATACTATCTGTCCACTGAAGCAGTATTTAAACCAGGATTGACCGTATAAGTGGAATAAGTCTTTTTAAAAAGAGAAATACTAAAATATCGATACAATTCTTATTACTAACAAACGGAAGCACACAAAATGTATCCAGAGAACTTGCTGAAAATGTCCTTTAAAATCATCCTTATTTTCATTGCCCATCTTCTGACCCCACTAGTGAGTTGCCACCCTCTTTTGGTGTAGGTGTATCTGCTGGCTGGAAGTTTTCAAGTGAAAATCAGTTTTAATATGCTACAGTTCATTTTACAATGTTAGCTACTAGAAGTCTTCTCTCGTTAGAGGTTAATTAGAGAATGATGCAAATACCCAGTCTTCAGGATAGGCTGGGTTTCTTTCTGTTTGTTTTTAAAGCTTTTTGTTAGTGATTTCCCCCACTGTCCCTCTAAATGGAATGTGCTTCTGGGCCATTTTTTTCTTATCAATCTGTAGACCTTTGTGGCACTGCTGTACCACCTGGCAATGGCAGTCAACTACAGTTCAGTCCCTATAAGCTCCGTAGCAACACTTAGCTATCTATTGTGATGTATATATTAAACTGTATATAAATAAAGCTAGTGGTGCAATAAACGTATTTGTATAAACCTATCAGAAAGCCAATTTGATACAAGTTGTCCAAAAAAACCGACACCCTTTTATGTGAGTACTAGTTTCTGGGAAAGAAGCAGAGGTGACTCCAAGGTGCCTTACGCAGGATAAAAGTCATTTAAAACAAAAAACAAAACAAAACAAAACAAAAAAACAACAAAAAACCCCCCTATATTAGGAAGGAAATGGTGACAGTTACAATGCTCATCTTGCAGATTTAGTTTAGATTTAAGTTCCGATTCTTTTTATTTATTAAGGTAGAAGTTAGTGCAATAGAAGAGTTCTGTATCTTGTATTTTCAGTTTAGGGTAACATACAAAGCAACGAGAGTTATTTGGAGTTCTTATGACCCTAGCAGCTCCAGTAGAAGACAACTGGGAGTTTCAGAATGTTGGGCACATAGGAACAATATTTTAACCTGTTTTTTGAGTGCGGTTGAAGCAAGTCATAAAACAGTCTTATTAAACAGCACATCTGAGCTCTGTTACCTCCTTCCATGCCTTATCTCTCTAACTTCCATATTGAACTGTGTGTAGTGCTTGGTGGTTTTCACAGCGTACGATAATGGATCTTGTCAGGAAACCACGATAGCCTCTGCAGAGTATTTGCTTGCTGCATGCAGTACATACACACAAATGCACGTACAAATGTGCTTGTCGGTATTGAAAGTATGTACGTGCACAGATGTCTGTACATGTCCTGCTGGATATAATAGTACATAATACCTCAATGGGAGTGTATTTAAAAAAAGAAAAAAAAAATAGCAATACATATTTTGTCAATGTGTAGTGATGCTTTTTTTTCATTTTTAATAGGTAATGGAGTAACCTTGATAGTAGATAATCAGCAGCTGGACAAATGCAACAATAATCTCGCTGAAGAGAATGAAGCACTGGGAAAACCTAGAAATAAAACTTCAGAAACACTTAGTAAACATTCTTCAAATTCTTCATCAGGTCCCTTATCATCATCGTCATCTACACTGTCCAGTTCTAGTGATGTAGTAAGTACTGGATATTTGCTGCATTTTGTGTTTTCAATTTATTTGTTTTCCTTATTTGTATTGCCACAGGAAGCTCAGAATCCTAGTTAATTATTTCATCCAGAATCCTAACTTGCATAAGATATTACCTCTTATGCAATTTCTGCACACATCAATTGCAGTGTGTTTTTTGACACAAAACATACAAGAAAGTGAATACAGTAGATACAAAGCTAAATAGCCCTTTTTTCTCTGGGAAAAGTGTATTTCAAAAAAAGGCTGGTAGTCCTAAGCCATATGCTTAAAAAAAATAATACAAAATGCCTTATTAAAAAAATCTGTTTGAATGGGAATTCTAGTAAAATAAATAAATAAAAGTTAAAGCCCAAAATCAGAATCACTACCAATACATTTTTAAATCAGTTTGTTTACTCAGTAAGAGTTCTGGACTGAAAGTTTTAATACCTAATAAACACATCTCAAGTTTTATCCATTGCTAGCTTTATTTCTAAGGGAAAATCCACTTACTTTTAGAAAAACTCACTTATTCTTATGAAAAACTCACTAATACTTTAAATTTTCCTGAAGGATTCTGATGGAACACCTTGCAAAACCTCAAAACAATTGAGTTGTCGTCAGTCTACTACAAACAGAGTGGGGTCACAAGAAGTATCACTGGAATCCTCCCAGTCAAGTGGGAAAACACAAAATAGCCAAACAGCCACTACATCCAGCAACACGAACAAATCTCAGGTTTGTGAAATGTTTAAAAGCAACAACTTTCTAGATTATTTGAACATTACACATGTCCTCCATGGAAGGATAGCTTGTTCTGGAAAGAAAACATTGTGTTTTTCTCCTCCCCTTTGCCCCACTAGAAGACTGAGCACTGATTGTATCTAAATATCACCTTGTTCTCTGTTTAGCTTATAGAGGCAAATTTACACTGGTGCTTTTCCCAGCCTTAAACAGATTAAATTGGATTGCCTTTATTTTGGGAGATCTAGATTTCCTAGAAGTACACATTTGTGTTGTACAAATTTCCTTTCTGCAAAAATCATGTCAGTCCAGCCTTAACCGCTGAATTTGATAACTAATGAGACTTGCCTATGCTTTAGTGAATAATGGTTAGCAAAAATGCATGTTTAAAACTATGACTGGCTGCTGTTAGTTAGCCGTTGATCCTTGTTGAAATGCCTTTTTATTAAGGGAGATGGAGATAGCTGCTGACACTTGAAATTCCCTCTCATTTCCCCTTAAATTCAAATGTCTTTATGATGAGACCTACCAGAGCTTATACATTAGGGGATTTTTCATGTTGAAGAATACTTCTGTGACAACTCAGTAATCTGGGGATACTATATACCTCTACATACAATATACCTCTGGATATACGCAGTTTATGTTTTTATACTTTTTCAGAATTTAGGACTTTTTTAATGACTGAAAAATAGTCTGGAATCTTCTGGAATAATATTCCTGAAAAGTAATTCTAAATACTTACTGCCTCCTATTTGCTGATGATCTCTAGCTAGTAAGGAGACAGTTTAAAAAAACAGGCCTTGCATGTGCTATTAATGTGTGTTTGTGTTATTACACAGCAAATTCTGGTGCTGGAATATGAATATGGCCAATCTGAGATATTGTACATCTGCAAAAAGATGTGATATGAGATTAGTCTTGGTCTGAAAAGACTATTGTCTTAATTTTGCACAGAAGATAAGATTTGATCTGTTTTGATCTTCATCTCTTTTCTCGGATTATGGACTTCTGTTTCTGTAAAACGCTTGGTGGTTGCGCAGTGGGTGAGATAGAACAGTTCTATAATTTTCAAAATTAAAATTGCTGTGCTCTTCACTCTCTTCATTTGCGTGGTTTCAAGTCTAGAGATGAGCATTTGTTTGCAACCAACAAAGTGAAAGATTTGTGGTTCTGTGCTGCTGCCTAAGCAATGGCCTAGCTTCTTTTGCCATGTCAAGTTCCTTGTGTTAACGCTTCCGTGAGTTAACATCCTTGTTATCCAGAAATAGGGTTGTGTAATTGCGACACTTTCTTCTTACCACTGACTTACCAGGCTGTCTTTCTTTGCAGCATGGATCTGCACGGTTATTTCGCTCTTCTAACAAAGGCTTCCAAGGTCCAGCAAACTCAAGCCACGGTACCTCAGTCACAAACAAACAACATCAAGGCAGCAAATCACACCATCAGTACTTCCATGGCAAAAAGAGGAAACACAAGAGGGATGCGGCCCTTTCAGACCTTTGTAGATAGTTGCCTATTTTATGACTGTTCTTCTGTGTGCAATGATCTCATGCTACAGGATAGTTTGATAGTGACTCCTTGGATCTCTTCCGGAGCTTCAGACTGTTCAGACATTGATTAGCAACTGCATTTTTTTTTCCCAGCTCGCCACGGAACGGATCATGAAGATTGATCACCGCAAAAAAAAATAAAAAATAAAAAAAAGAAAAAAGAAAAAAAATTTAAAAAAAAAGGAAAAAAAAAGGAAAAAGGCTGCTCATTTGATAAGTCATATGCTACAACAGGGTCATTTAGGATATAAAAGCTTGAATGTAAAATAAATGTATTTCCCATCAGCTCATGCTGACCTGTAGGGGTAGTACTCAGTGTGTCTAGGGGGTGGTAACAAACAAAAAAAAAAAATAGGAAAAAAAGCAAAAAATTGTATTTTGAGGGAAACCCAGCCTTTAAAGGTGAAAGTAATTTGTGCATGATTTTTTTTTATTATTTTTGCATATACTTACCATTTTATTGTGTATATATAGATGACCATATAGGAAAACTGACATTTGTAATAGTGGATTTGTTAATACTTTTTACATAACATTACTGTTTAAATTGTAAACATAAATTTTTCTCAGGATTAGTTTGGAAAATAATCTGAATTGTCATCTTAACATCCATATAAAGAGACATTACTAGTTATATTGCTCAGAATTTCTTTTCTTGGCATTTGAAAGATTTAATAGAGCATTTGATCTGCAAAAGCTGTTCCTCTGGAAGAAAGGTTTATGGTGGCAAATGAAAATTTTCATTTGTATAAAGTGTAGATGTACTTTGTGTAGACACTGAGCTTGTCATCTCGGAGAAGTAACCTTCACCTTGTTTTCTAGAGTGCCATCATTTCAGGCAATGGGGTTTTACAGTTGCGCCCTTCCCTTCCTCTCCTTAGTGGTCCCTTCCCTTCCCTTTTTTTTTTTTT